>CAESWR010000192.1:421431-446420 GCA_903171835.1 Mullus surmuletus | reverse complement strand
CCCCCCCCCACTGCTTGTAGCACTTGAGGGATACCAGCAAACACTGCCTTCGAATTGATGTGTTTATGACTTGCTGACTATGTTTGATAAAAGTAATGGCAGTCTTGATTCAGACAGTTTATTGCTGTATCAACTTACTTTCTGACAAGATTTGAACCCTTCTGACTTTGTTACGACTTAACTCTGCCAAACATCTCCAGGTTGCCATCAGGGATGTTATGCCCGAAGCAACCGTCACCGCCTTTGAATGTGAGTCCCTACAACCCTCTGCCTGTGTTACCCTGACAACAAACAACAACAGCAGCAGCAACTACTAACTAAAAAGCGAAACCACTTGGGCATTTTGAATATAGATTCCCTGATCTGTGGTATCCCTGAACGCGTTATTTTAGTAACAACAGCTCATAAAAGATCATCAGAATCAGATCATGGCAGACAACTCATTCTAAGACTCAAATAAACATTAACACAACAAAAAAATGCCACAGTGATACTGTGTAAACAACATACTATCGCTGTGTCAGACTCAGACTGTAGCAGTGGCAGTGTCCCTTATATGAAAAGATCAGGATGAAATGAAATAGAATGAACACATTTGAAAGTCTTACCATGGAGTGCCTCAGACATTTTGCAGTTCTGAAAGAAACCAAACCATCCAAGGACATCTTTAAATGCATCAAAATAATGGTATGTCTGACACCTGCCCATCGTAATAGAGATGTATTATTGCAGTTGATTGCATTTCCCGTGTTTAGGACTCTAGTTCTAAACTTGAAAGTTAGTTCTAAATTCTAAAACACAGTGTGAATATGAAGCCGATATTGGCAAACTTAGTTTGAGAATATCAAGATGGCATGAAAATAAAAAGCTCAGATGTTACATCCCTACTCCTACTACTACAATGATATTTCTAACTCGACATATTATTGTATCATGAAATGTGCTTTCAGTGAGTGTGTCCTGTAACTTTTTCCAGATGATGTCTTTGTGATTTCATAGTCCAAATTTCAGGGTGATTCTCTGTTTTTTAGATGAGGATGAAGTGGGTGACAGAATTACAGTGAGAAGTGACGAGGAACTCAAAGCCATGTTGTCATATGTGAGTACATGCATGAAAGAATACCCTTTTTTTGGCATCATTATAACTTTTTCATTGGGAAGGCTTATAATATGAGCCCATATTTTATCATTGAAACCTATCTGCTTATACTGCGGCTTTTTGGACAGTTCTTTCTTGGGTTTTAATTTGTGGATTTAAGATTGGAGAACGTTCGCCTTCATTGCTTTTTTGGGTGTGGTGTAGAGATAAAAAAAAGTCTTTATTATATTTGTTCTTTCCATGGCCATCTGAACAATTGTGTTTCAAATGACCACAACGAGTCTCTAAGATGTCGCTGACACGGTCTAAATCAATTTTTCATAACATCTCATACAGTGCCATCTGAGAAGTAGCAATTCACCATCCAGGTGTGAATGTGTGTGATCATTTGCAGACATTTACACTACTCACATGTGACTAATGTTAATGTCGGCAAATGATCCCGGTAGATGAACTGGGGGCTTATCTCCGTCCAGAGACTACCAGTGTTTCTTTATGTCATTAGTTAAGACTGAAACAACAACTATTGCAGCCTTAAATAGAAGAAGGGAGATTGAACTGGTAACCATCCACTTACCAGCTGCTATGGAGTTATAGAAAATGACAAGTCAAATCAAATTTCATTATACAGCCTCAATTCATAACAAGAATTATCTTCAGGCACTGTATTATATATATTTATGAAGACCCAACGAACCCCCCAAAAGCAAGACCTTGTGTCAGGGGCAAAGAAAAATTCAACAAGACATACAACCATGTCAAGCAAACCATCAAACCACCTTTGAACTTTGGATTTTCTGAACAGACAATGCATGAATCTAAGCCTCATCCACTTCACTTATAGTTTATCCCAGTACGTTAGAAAGACATGCGCACGCACACACACACGCACACACACACACACACACACACACACACCCCTACCCATTCAACTGCACACAAGGTTCAATGCATTTTCTTATTCCACCATACTTACTGTTTATGGTATGGACAGTAAGAGTAATGGTGTGTAATGGGTTGCTCTATGAGGTACACTGAAAGTTAAATGACTGTCAATTTTTATTATTTATTATTCAATACTTAAAGTTTTGCCTCATTAAAGAACAGCCCCCCCTGGGCTGCAGAATTGTTCAAAATCTACTTTCATCTGTGGATGTCTTTTACCCCCCATCAGCTCACAATGATGCTGTGAGAGCCACAGGCACAATTTACACTGTATTTTTGTCCATTTTTGTCATGCATTCACTTGTGGTTGCTTTTTAATCATTAAGTAGCACAGGGTTGTGGGGTGATTATGCAAAGACGAGACAGCTGTTGTGCAGATGAAGGTTTTGAAACAAGGATGAAGGAAAAAGTGTTGACCTCAACAGCTGAATGACTTTCTATAGATTGTTGGTTCATATAATGTTGTGCTGTATGAGTTGCTATTAAGGGGTATCTGAGTGCTGAATAGATTTCCTTGGTTCTTTCAGTTGTTGCTGTTCCTGATCAGCACTATTTCATATATTTTGTGCTTCATTTACATTATAGCATGTAAATAATCTAATGTTGCGTACTCTTTCCTGTATTAAGAAACCACTTTTCATCAATTTCTATACATAGGGACAGAGTAAATTATAAAATGTAATCGTATATAAATGATTAAAAATGTATTTTTCATTATTATTTACTTTCCATAAGGACACAAGGAATGTCAGCAGCACAGTTCTTCAATACACAAGGCAACGTTATTGAAACTGCTGAAAGAATTTATAGAGAGTTTTTTATTTGTTTAGTTTTTTTTGTCAGTGAACAAAACTACAAGGTATCAATAAAGTGGGCATGCTGCATTTCCATTTCACATCAGACTGTATTGCTGTTTTGAGGAAAGGCAATAATACTGGCTCTGTGGATTTATTTACTTATTTTATTATATTCAGATACAATTGATGCATTACTATTTTGTTTAAGCTTAATCTTATGTACACATCCAGGTGTGACACTTCGAGTAGAAAAAAACAAGAGGAAACCCAGATGTTTAATGTAGTTTATTTTAAATATCTAGACTAATAATTTAATTAAATTGTGTCCAGCATACTTCAATTTAATTTCTTTGATGCAGGTGTCACAACTTAAGTTCTTCATTTGGAGAAGACAACATAGAGCAGATTTAGTTTATGACTGCACCTATGCCTCAATGTACACAGCACAAATGTCTAGCTTCAATGCTACTGCATTGCTTCGTCCACAAATTTGAAAAGCCATTTGCACAAATAATCTTTTTGGCAAACAACGGTCATGGTTTTTCTGTCCTCCCGGGATTGTAAAGTGCACAAAACTCTAATCACCAGGAGAATACCAGGCTCACTGAAATATAACAGGCCGAGTTGTTCAGATGTCTTATTCAGGGTATAACATCTCTGCAGTCATTTGCATTTGTGCTTGTTGTTTTTGTGGTTTACCATGGTTTCCATTTTCCCCTCCTCAGAGACAGATTTCTGCATCTGTGTTGTAAATTCCAGGTGAGCAGACAGCCATTATCAGAAATGTATAGGAAATAAGAGAAAGGTGATTTGATTCATTCATGAAAGTATGTGTTATGCGAGTATGAGTATTCATGAAATTTAGTGTAAACATACTTTCCAAGTCAATTAGGAGTAAACTGGCCTTTTGTGTACAAGTGTGCTTCATCAAGATGTCCAGATTTAGCTCTCTCCTATGAGTGTAAGGGGAGTAAAGTTGCTAGTCACCTAAATGTGAGGCCACAGAGGTAACAGTGTTTCTCTAACAGACAAAAGTCCAGACCTGTGAGATTTAAACGCACTATGTCCCTCTTCATTCATTTTAACAAAACACTTTGATTGCATCTTTTTTGCATTTCAAATCATTCTGTGGAGCAAATGCAGGACTTCATTCATGTAATTGTCGCATAAAAACATTTTTGAGAAAAGTTAATACAAACTGTTCGGCGAGCAGTGTTTACCAGCCTGTGAAATCACAATATCTTTTCTATGTTAGCAAAGCTATTGGTACCATAAACATCTGTACTTCCACAACAAAGGCCTTTTCTACAACACGGTGAACAGAGATTTTGTGATTATCTTTTTCTGTCATGCCTGTAGTGTGCCATGTTTCATGGATCAATATGAAGATGTTGATTTCTATGCATGAAAATATGCATTAAATGGGAGGGGGGTTGCACGTTCTAGTTTTTGTCTTGCTGCCTATCAGTTCTTTTAATGTGATTGCTGAAACTTTATAGGCTGATATGATAATGGTCTAGTGGAGAATCAATTTTGAGATTTCAGAGTTTGGTTGTTAATTGTTTGTTTTTGCAATTTCATGAAAAATAGAACCAGTAATCATGTAAAATTTCAGTAAAGTTTGAACATCGTGTATGAATGAATGAATAAAGATGCAGATTTTGTGGAATATATTATGAATTTAATGTTTTTTTCCCCCGCACTATTATTATAACAAGTAGGTGCTTTCTGAGCACCTCCTGGTGTACAGAACAGCTGGGACTATATGCGACTATGGGACTGGTTCTCATTTTTATTTTTTTTATGGTAGGGTAGGCTGCTGCTGCTGCTGCTGCTGCTGCTGCTACAAAATGTACATAGAGGAAACCATCTTCCTTATTCCCGGACAAAATTAATGTTCAAATTCTGCTCTTAATTAACATCAGTCTGCAGAGGGCATTTATTGAAAAACGTGCCCCCATTCCTGAGAGCACTGATTGCTACAAGCCTCTGCAAGACCCACTTGTCTTCCAGGCATCTCTAATCATTGTTCGACACCTTGAAAGACAGACGCCTCTGTTCAAAGTTAAAGACTGGCCTGTGTCAGGTGGTGAAAAAAAAACCTGACATCTGACCTCATCAATTCCTCGCTCAGCTCCCCGTGGAGGTAGTAGCTCTAATTCCTCCACTCTCACTCCCATTTTCCCTCAGTCTACTAATGATGATGAGACCTGTTCTCTCTCTCCCCCACTTGTCCCTCATGGCTGAGCGATGGTATTTGGGATCAGACACAGTTTAGTTATTGGCCAACAATGGAGAATGTCTTTTAATAACACACCTACTACAGATTTGATGGTAATTGCAGCCTTAATCAATAAACTAGCTGAGTGGAAAATTGAAGGTACGCAAAGCCTGACTACTCTCACCCAAACACATACAACATGTTTTTGGGTATTAGGTCCATTGTTCAGTTGTGGCCTGGTAAGAACGCTTGAGGGCGAAAGCGTAGGGCTACAAGCGAGGAGGGATGTGACAGTGATAAATAGGCCTTTTAATAACAGCTGTGCCACTTGGGTAGCCATTCCCATCCAAGCAGGTCCCATTGTCCTCCCTCCCTCTTTTTCCCACAATGAGAGAGCACATTTACATATTGGCTGAAGTGACTCTGTAGTTCACTACGGATTGTGGATGAAAAAAATATGTGAGGAACACTAATTTGTACATCTTTGCAAATCTCCAACTGTATCACTAATAAGGTGCCTTTGCTATTTTTTGTTGATTTGAACCCCTGACAGGAGAGAAGCATATGTAAGCCTAAGCGCGCGCGCACACACACACACACACACACACACACACACACACACACACACACACACACACACACACACACACACACACACACACACACACACACACACACACACACACACACACACACACACACACAGAGCCTCATAGTTTAACAGATGGTTTGGTTAACGAAAACATCAATTATTGCACTGGCTGGCAAGCATCTGAGACACAATGCGCGTGTTTGCGTCCATGCGTGTGTGTGTGTGTTGTCTGTGTCACAATGTTAGTCCTGCAGGATATGAGTGTTTGGTGGGCTGTTGACCTGGAGGGGAAAAGGGTTAATGCTACACTTCTTTCGAACAAGCCCACAGGGCATTGATCCTCGACGGCAGATTTCACCCCAGCATGTTTGCCATGTTTGAAACTACTGTGGATTAATTCTGACTTCATTTAAATAAGGTGCAAGTCTTAATTGTTAATTTAAAAAAGTATGTGTTGCCATTTTGTATTATGATGGATTTATCTTTGTTCAGTTAACATTTTAACTCTTCTCAGTTTTAATTCATGGTCTGTTTGTATATAATAAATAATATCTGTCTTTTTTTGCTCTGAAGTACTGCAACACGATGAATGAGCAACGCATAAATGGACAGCTGCCGGACCCTCTTCAGATTTTTCCACGAGGTACACAGTGACACTTAGTTTGCATGAATACAAATTCTGATGGACTCAATATTTTGTGGGGATTTACTGTGATGAAACAAAAGGTAATAAAATGAATAGAAATATTTACTTTGGAAATATCAAACTATTTCCACTTTCTCAGACAAAAACTCATTAATTGAGTTTGGGTGAATTGCTGTGTAGTTTGAAAATAGAAATCACAGCTAAATTAAGTTACTCAATCTGTACAGATCAGCATTTTCGTCACCTCAAGGACCTTGAAAGTATTCAGGCCTTCAGTCACACACCTAACAGTGTGCTGTTTGAGTAAATATTTTTTTTTTACCTCTTCATTAACATTTCTAACGAAGTTCTTCATCATCTCAAACTTCCTTCAAGTGCTGAGTGGCTGTATGTCTCTATTTATTTTTTTTTAACTTTTCTTTACCCCACTCTCTTCCTTCTGCTCTCTCTAACTCTTTGTTTTGCCTCCCTCCCCACCTACCACCTGCTGTCTCAAGAGCCCAACATCTCAATCACTCTCTTGTCTTCAACTAATTTTCAAAGTAACCCTTGTTTCATTTCACCCCCCCTATAAAGAACTGATTCCTTTTCAGCACGTTTGTAAATGGCCCAGTGATGTGTTCTACAATCTAGTCAATTACTGTTTCAGCCGGCAAGACTCCAGGGATCCGGAACATACATGGCCTGAAGGTACCTATCTCAATAATTGTTTCAGCTGCCTTACACGGGGTGGGGAAGTGGGAGGGGGATTGAAGTGAATGGACTGGTAACACTGTGTTCCACTTATTGAAATGTCAATTGCAGTCAAGGTTCTCCTTTTATTTCACTCATACTCTCTCTCCACTTGTCTATGTTTATACATGGAGATGTTGCTGGACATGCTGAGCTCCTTCTCCCCCCTTCTCTGCATTCTTTTCTTGCTTGATTTTTGTAGCCCACAGATAGACATTAGAGAGCAAGGGGCTCAGCAGACACCCCAATTGCCCTCCAGTGTATTATCATCCTCTCAAGCCATATTATATGAAAATCATCACTGCTGCTTAAAATAAGTCATGCTGCAAGAAAATGTCATTGTTCAACCATGAAATTGTCATTACAAGCCCCTCACATTTAGAAACGGCCTTCCCCCAGACCTTCCCAATTTTTGTGCGGCCCATGTTGCTATTGAAACACATTGCTAATTACCATGGGTTAAATGACTTGACACCTCCTCGATTTCACCAGATGATCCATATTATATTCAACTCCATTTCAGTGATAAAACACATTCATCCCCCAAACACAGAAAGTGCTTTATTTAATGTATCATCTTCAGAGCTTTGGCTCAAATGCTGCAATGTGTCAGTTTCTTAAAGGTCACAGGTTTGTTCTAAGAAGATGACGTTTTCCCAAAACCTTTAGTCCTTTGGTAATCTGGTAATCTTTCTTTTTCTCTGGGGCCCTTATATAAACCTTACTGGCTGAGGAGAGTCTTCTGTGCCGTTTAAATTAGGTCTTGCTTGGCACTAATTAAAGAGAGAATCCCTGTGCTTTAGTGGACCCAGCATGCTGGCCTTTTGACTTCAATTAAACAAGTTATTTTTAGTTTCCCCCATTGCAGGGTCTCGTCTTCTCCGATGTGTTCGATATCTGTGGCATGGGGGGCTTTGGAGTAAACCCTGATAGTGTTGAACTGATTTGAGAACAGTGTATCAAGTGAGGTGTGAAAAATGTAAATACAAACATAACTTGAGTTATACCCCAATTTCTTTCTGTGTTGTATAGAGAAGACATTTAATGCATTTACAAGCAGGGTTTCTTTTTAGGTCTCCTCTTTCTTTTATTTGTCTGCAATTTCACTCCATTTAGACATCTTTTTTTATTATTGCCTGCCTTCCCTCTCTCCTTCAAAAGCCAATTAACCTCTCAGATGAACTGAGAGCCCCTATTTTATCCGTGTTCATTAGGAGGTTAGGCCATATGTCTGTCTGTCTTTAGGCCTTGACCTGTGTGTGCGTGTGTGCGTGCGCGTGCATGCTTGTGCTTACAAAACTTCAGGTTAATACAAGACCCAACCCAGGCAGCGACTGCACACATACTGTTTCAGACCCGATGACCAACAACAGGTAAGCTCACGGAGCATGCTACATTTGCTGGAACAGAATAGACTTGACTGGTTAGCTGATAGGTGAGGAGAAACATATCTGAGATACTTATGTCGCCCCCACCCCTCCTTCTCCACCTGCAGCTTAAAGAAATCATCTGCAGAGCTTAAGAGGATCTTGACAAATGGACAGGTGAGCCTTTGTTTTGCTTTAAAGCGAATTCAGCTAATGACCCCATTATTGATTTTATGTGATGCCAACTGATGCCAGCATGTTTCTAGATGCACGCATGCACGCACACACACACACACACACACACACACACACACACATACACACATACACGCACGCACACACACACACACACACACACACACACACACACAAATACGGAGGTTTATATGTCAGGGAGACAATTACACCAGTAGCCTCTCAGGTTTCTGCTGTAACACAGTGAACTGATAGAACTGTTCTCCCCCTTCTTCTACACCCCTTCCTCCATCTCCTCTCAGTCTTGTTACCTCCTCAGACCATCTCAGGGGCAAGGGTGGGGGTGTTGGAGTGTTTAAAAAAAATAAATAACAAAAAAAAAAAGAGTTTACTATTAATTGCAATTGGCGCAGACCATATATATTATGTTTACTCATTTCATTATTTTGTCACTACACCTATTCAGTCATGCATGAATTCTTGGTGTATTTATTTTTTTTTAGCTTAGTTAATTTAGTTTTAGCACACAAATTGTTACCAGTCAGGTATGTGTCAACTTTTATTAATTTTTTTATTTGTTTGTATTTTCGGGAGTTCGTTCATTCCATTTTCTGAGAACTTTATGACGTAATGTGTACAGGGACGAACAGTCGTCTGATATAATTTTGGATAAAGGAGGAAACATTTTGCCCAGTACAGTTATTGCCTGTTTTATAAATCACCTTTTTGAAAGCTTTTTATCATGAAATAACTGCTAATTTAACTCTTCACTCACTTCTCCTTCATCACCTCTTCACTTGTCCATTCACCCAAGCAGTGTCCTTTTCTAAATTGGACAGCAAATGTTGTATTGATCTTCCCCTCTCCATGTCTATTTTCTTGCCGTTTGCTGCTTCGAGCTGTCTTTCAACAGCACTGTATCATTCTAAATACTCGTATATGTGTTTCCTCCTCTTCAGATAAATGCGCAAGATATCAGCTATCAAGAGCAGCTTGGCCATGGAAATGGTGGCACAGTTTACAAGTAAGTGTTTGCTGTATATATGATGAAAGGTCTGAGTACAATAACCCATAGTGACACTGAAAAGATACCTGCTGAAGCAATACAGTGGGTAGGATTAATTGAATCAAGCTGCTGTGCAAGTATTACGAAACAATGTTTATGTTGCCAGAAATGTGATAGACCTCTCATCTTTTTTTCCTGCTTCTTTTTTTATATATATATATATATATATATATATATATATATAAAAGAGAGTTGTACACAGATGTGTCTAATTCTGCCCATTTTTGTAGCACTCCACATTGTAGCTTCATCTCCCCACTTATTCATTGTTTTGTGTGGCATCCATCAAGCCAGGTTGTGTCTTCATTTATTTATTCTGCCTTGAAGGTTGCAAACATATATAATATTGATTTTGAGCTTGTAAGGTATGACAGCAATTGACTAAATCGGTCTCCAGCACATAACCTGCCTCTATAGAGGAGCTCCATCCTCACTGGCCGAACAGATGTATTACTGCCCTGCTAACGTTTTGACAAGGTTGGCATTTCGTCGCCACTTCTGTCCTTATTTTCTGCAACCAGAGTTTCCCCCCTTCCCATCAATTCACCACTATTGAGCTGTTTTATTGAGATTGAAGTATTGATCACTGCTCAGACTAACCTTGACTTGACAGAGTGGCTGGCCTTGCGTCTTCTCAGGCAAACCTAGTTAATTTCCAATCCAGCAAAACCACAGTACAGTCTTTTTATTTTCTTCTTCAACCCACCTTTTGCAGTTGTATAGCTCAGAGAGAGTTTCATTAA
Source organism: Mullus surmuletus (assembly GCA_903171835.1). NCBI lineage: Eukaryota > Metazoa > Chordata > Actinopteri > Syngnathiformes > Mullidae > Mullus > Mullus surmuletus. The sequence continues at coordinate 436,017 of CAESWR010000192.1, read as the reverse complement.
AAGCCAATCTCTTGTAGTTGGACGACGAAGAGAGAGTTGATCAGTTTGGCATGAGGAGTGGTACACTACGCTGGGGAAGGCCAATATTGCAAACCCAACATATTCTCGGTCTCAGTCTCATCCCAGCAGAAAATCCATATGCTTTAGTGCTGAAAATGTTATAGGTGGGAGGAGAGGATAAAAAGATGAAATAAAATTACAAGGAAATACTGATTTTGAAAATCTACTTTGGGTAGCCTAATTGTTATTTTTGTGTTCAGACTGGTTTTATGTGAGGATCTAAGAACTTCATCATTACAAATATGTAATTATACCAATGAATGATTTATCAAACAAATATAATAATAATAATCAAAGTTAATATAAAAGGTATAACAGATTCTTTGCTAATTAAAAAGCATGATAAATTGATACATGTCTTTTTCCCCTCATCTCATTTATCGTTGAACTAGTTAATTGGGACAGAAAAGCCACACGAAGCTAAGGTGCACACCTGCCTTTAGTAAACCAGGCTTTTCTGTAGAGGTATGAAAAACTCTTCGGAAAATCACTTGGTTTTATTCATGTCTGACAGCTTTGAAATCAGCTCTTAGGAGTATTACTTGTAACTGTCAAATCAGTTCAGTTCATTTGCATTTATGTAATTCCAAATCATAACAGTTATCGCTGAGCAGGGGTCTAGACCATACACATTTTTTCATGGCTATGTGTTTCTTTCATTTAAATGTTTTCTGTCATTAAAAGAACAGCTCTTTCAGAGCTCATATTTTGGCCTAAAATTTAGAGAACAGAGAATGATCATGTGCTGAAGTCTTTGCGTTGCTCTGTTCAAACTAACTTCAATATCCCAAAGAATGTGCTCCATAATAAATTGGTTAAAGATCATCAACTTTTGCTGTATCCAAGCTGGAAATTATTGGAATTTGGAACTGGAATTTACAGTAGCATGGATATGACATGGATATGTTCTATTCTCTATTTTTAATTCTCTGCTTGTCCCTCCTTCTATGGTCCATGCCATGTAAAGCAAAACACATGTAGAAAGCACCACTAAAGACTCCCCACCTTTTAACCTCTGCCCATTTATGACACAAAGCCATTTAGACTCAATTGGATGTTACCAGCACCTCAGCTCTACAAATCCACATGCTGACCTGGCCATCCATCAGTGTCGGCCTTTCTATTTTTTTATGGTACACTCTGTCAGAGGTGCGTCCAGCAATCTCCTCTCTGGTCTATGGCTTATAAATACAATAACAAGGACACACAGGCTGTAATTTGTGAGTCGTGGATCTCGCAGTGCAATTTCAATGAGCTTTTTGCATTGCTGTGATCGGTGGCTACATCTACTCAGACACCCGCAGCTTTCAGGCCCTCGGCCTATTCTGTCTATTGATTTTGTTTTGTTGCCACATTGATTAGATTGAACGCTGGAGGAACAAACCTCTTTGGTTAATTGGTGGCCACCTGTTATCTTATGTGCAGATAATTTGAAATTGAGTCGAGAACCACTGAAACAAGATTTAGTTCACACCTAGCATTGCTGTGCAGTGGCTCCGTGACCTCCAACTGAGCTCGTTAGATTTTTATCTGTGACTTGAAATGTGCACTGGTCTGTGTATAAGCCATCTACAGTAAACCCTCCAGTCTTACTATACAGTAACATTGGCACACTCTCACACTTTTTCCCATTTGATAAGGTTTGAATTTCCATTATCAGTTTAATCATGAATTTTCTCACAAATGACAAGTAAAAACATCTTAACTCTACAGTAATCTCTACAGTCTAATACATCTTAATCAAAGTAAAGAACACGATTCTTGAATGTCAATATCAGGTAACCATCAGATTAATATTATTTTTTTAATGAAGGTGAATGTTTGTAGAGATTGTCTCATAATGGTAAATTGAAAACTTCTATGTTTCCAATGAGTTTGTTTCCCAAATTTACCTGCAGCCCAACTGCAGAGACATGAAGAAAGGCCTTATGAATACTGCATGATGGAGCTTTTATTACAGAGGAGCTGGAGTGTAAATAAGATCCAGGCAATGAGGCACGTTTATAAGGGTCAGATCAGGGGGAAGTGGGGGGGGGGGGGGTTGCTATGTAGCCTTGTTCCCATCTCTCCTGCTATAACACGCCTGTCAGTGTAACTCATACAGGACAGCTCAGCCCTGAGGACGTCAAGGACAGTCTGGAAATAAAACTTCAGCTGAGCGTTATTCACACTATATCTTAATTCTTTAACTTTGCTCTGATGCAGACACCAACTGCTACTGTTAATTATAAACATTCAGTATTTATGTTCGTCTTGTTGTGTTTAAAGTGTGATCACTCTTAAAGCACAACCTTTCCATATGCACCAGAAAATATGTCATACATTTTTCTCCAACATGTGTATAATCAATGATACCTGTGCGCACAGTGCAGAGCTTCCTCCTGTGTGTTTGTTAAAGTGGTTGTTAGGTGCTTTCGGCCACAGGCAAGTGTGTTCAAGGCACCAGCTATACATTGTTCAGCACTGCAGAGGCTTTCCAGGCTGCCTTACAAACAAAGCATGCCCATGCACTGTTTAACATGTCTACCCTTGTGATCTTAGCAAAATTAACATTCTTGTTTTAATTAAGGGGTAGCAGTCATGCTTGGATCATAAAAGGAATGGCAGCATCTATTAAAGTGATAGGAAGGTTTATGTTTTATAAATTGTTCTGACAATGCCCTGGCATTCAAGGCTTACTCAGAGCTGAAAATATCCTTGTGAGTCCCAACGGTCGTAACCCTGGTTGGATGACATCGATCCCAAACACCTGATATTCATTTGGTGTTGATGTCTGTCTGTCTTTGTTTTGTTGTTTTCCCAATGTATTAAAATCTTCCTGCAACAGTAAAGACGGGGAAGTACAGCTTCACCCGGGGTGGGGGGTTGTGTCTGGAAAGCAAGCCACTGCTGGTGCCGTCATATGAACCAGATGGCTGACAAGTTTCCCTTAAACCTTTGAAACAAATCAAACACATCATACAAGTCGTTAATAAGAGTTGAACAGAGGAAACTGTAACCAAAATTAGCCTAATTTATCAAGACCTTGTTGCAAACAGTGAAAATAAAATGTGAAGAATTAGTATTACCAGGGCAGCTCAAAGTGGAAATATCTCACTAAACCTCAGAATCTGTGTGAAAGAAGCTTGCTGATTCAGTCAGCAACCACTGTTGTTTCTAACTGTGGGTAAATACCTGACATGGCAGTAATAGGTGTCATTAATTAAAGGCCTGGGCCAGTTTAGAGGTGTCTGGCCGAAGAGCAATGCGATACTCTAATCTAAGACACATTAATCACACCTTGTACCATACACATTCTCTCTGAAAGACCCACTGACAGGTGAGTAGCCAGGTATCGCGTGTACTAAGCCAGCTCACAGAGTGAACCATGTGACGGCTGCCGTCACCTGACAGCTGTTGGACAGATTTCGTCCTTGAGGATTGTATGTTGTGAGGTCCGGCGATATTGTCACCAGTGCCGTAAACTAAGCTTCAAGGGCTGTAACTAAAGCCGATGTTTGGAATTAAGGAGTTGGATAATTAAATCATTATGAAGATGGTCTGTGGCTGCTGCTTTAGCTGCAACTCAAAACTCTGTCTGGAACACATAGTAATTGGGTTGTCTGGATCTGGTTTTAGGTGGTGAGTGACCTTTGGTCTTTTAATGCAATAGCAGGTATTTACATGAAAAATAGACTATGTCTATTTACTAAAAAATTGCAGTGATGTAGATAACATTTCCGCTGTTAGCTCTACAAACACAGGCAAATCTTTAACTAACTTTCTGCCACTTTCTTTATTGTCTTGATTTTCTTTTCTAGAGCATATCATGTTCTTGGCAAGCGGGTTTTAGCAGTCAAGGTGAGTCTGAGTCGCTGCTGTTATAGCTTTTTTTTATACAATACTATACAGTGAATTGGAGATTATTCTAAATTATAAAGACTATGTTATTGACTGCATTATTTTCTATTTCCCTGCAGGTTATCCCTCTTGATATCACCGTGGAACTACAGAAGCAGATCATGTCCGAGTTAGAAATTCTCTATAAGGTAAGCATGTAAATACTAATCGGACTTCTAATATACTACTAATACTAATAAGATTTTTCTTTCTTCCCTGCATTTCAGTCTGCATCGGTAATTAAATATCATGAACAAAGACATGAACAGTCCCTATGTATAACTTTACACGCCCCAGTCCGCCCACACTACCTATTAAGTCAGTGTTTTTTGTTTTTTTGGTTTGTTGCACTTCAAATAGATAATATGATAAGATGAACTAAGATAATATAATGGTTATCGGAATGTTTTCATCTTTTTTCACAAGTAAAATCTAGTTGTTGCTCTCCCTTCTGAGCATTCGTTGCCATCTCTATAGCCTGTGACTTGATCAAACTACAAGGTATGGGATGGCACTAACTAACTTTCAGAGTCACTTTTAAACTTAACTTAACTTTTAAAAGTCACTCCAAAAGTATGACTTTACATAGTATTTGAGATCAAATATAGCAGCATTTCTGTGTCTGCTTTTAAAGCTTTGCGCCCTCAAGAATCTTCTCGTATGAAAACGGAGATTCCAATTGACAACAGTGAAAAAAGTGCTCTCGTATTCATTCGGAATTCATTGAACCGTAGTTGCATTCGTAATTCTCGCTCTATTTCCTCTCTGCTGATCGCCAGAGGTGGTGCTTCAAGCATAGAATGATTTACACCAGCGAAGTCATGAGAAGTCCGAACGACATACCTCACTAAAAAGATTCCAAGGACTCCGGCTGCAGGACCACACCTAGCATATATAGTCTCACACTGCAGACAAAGTGACAGAGGATGACCATGAGGTGGCACTACATATAGTCTCCAGGGGTACTTCCCTCCCCCTAAGATGTGCAGACACTCCTAGTGTACCCCCGCCTGGTATGCATGACAGACAATGTCCACTATACAGTGGGAGAGACACTGATTGGAAAAAGTAGGCCCCTGGAGGGCCAAACTGCTGCTGAGTGTGGAACCAGTCAAACACACCACCCTGAACACCAGGGCGTCATCCACCTGGTATAACAGTGTAACAACAGGTGGCACTTATTTATGGGGTGGTGTGCTCGTCGCAGACAGGCTTGTGGCAGTTCTCCCTGTTAGGCAGGTGACATGGTCTGCTGCAGCAGAATTCATGTAGCAGGGGAAACCACATCCCTCCCATTGGATTCTCTAAAGACTCGACCAAATCAGTGGTAGCGGGGGAAATGCGTATAGGAACCCCCTTTGCCAAAGAAGCGCCAGCACATTCTTGCGGAGAGGGCTGGTTGTCTCTGCCAGGGAAAACTAGAGGGTCAATGGGTTGATTCCTCCTAGGCAAGGTGGTTCACCTCTGGCCTGCCAAATAAACACCATATTGCCTGCACCACCTCTTGGTGAAGGCGGCACTCCTCTGGTGTTGGTGTCTGATAGGAGAGGAAATCGGCTAGCTGGTTCCGCTGCCCTTGAAGATAGATTGTCACATTGGCTGGTCAAATGAGGGCATTCCATGTAAGAGGATCCCTGGCCACCTGTGGTAGCTGGGTGCACTTGGTACCGCTCAGTTGGTTGAAATGACACATAGCTGAGATGTTATCCATATGCCTGAGCTGACCACCATCCCTGTGCAGGACAGCACAATGTTCCTCATCCCAAAAAGCACTCTGTGACACCCAAAACCAGGGCCGTCCCCAAGCCTCCATGGGGTCCTAAGCAAAATTTGAATTTGGGGCCCTCTATTACTGCCAATAATTTTGGTTTTTGATCATTTACATATTAAAACTTAATGTTCAAAGAAAGTGACATAGTATTAAGTTTGGCACGTGACCAAATGTCATGTGGGCCAACTAAAAGGAACTAAATAAACCAAGCATTTACTGTGAACACAATCTGCTTTCTTTTTTTGTTTAACTTTAAATGAACTGCTAAAGTAAACAAAAACAGCATTAGATTAAATGAATATCAAACAAATATTGTGAACTGAAGCAAGGTAACAAAATTATTTATAGATAAAATATGACATTGAATAATTAGATCTGAAAACTATGTGCTATAGGTTTGGTAAAATGGGAAAAACATAAATAAAGTACAGAAATACAAACATTTGGCTTTTATGTAGCTTAGAACCTGTATTTTGGGACTTTTTTGGAGGCAAAGTCATTTATAACTTTATGTGAACATCTCAAATGTCTGTGTTTGCTTATGCCTTGGGCCTGCTCTGCCCAAAACCTCCAATGCCTGTGCCTCTTGGCACTCAAGTGGAAGCCGTTTAGTGATGTCTGCAGGTGGTGCGGTGATAGCAAGCCAAAAGGAATCACTGGTGAAACCGATAACTTGACTAGGGGAGGAGATGTAGAATTCCGTCCATGTGGTGAGAAGCTAGAGGTCACCATGTCCAGGGACACACCAAAGAAGGCTGTGGTCTGAGAGGGACGCAGGCGGCTCTAGTCCACGTTGATTCTGATTCCCAACTGGGCCACATGTGAAAGGAGCTGGGCTGTGTCCTGGAATGCACAAGCATGTGACAGCACACAAATCCAGATAGGGCAGGATCTTCATGCTGTCACACACTAGTGGAACAGCCTTGGGGACAGGGACAGTCCGAACAGTAGAACTCTGAACTGCCAGTGATGGCCTTGAAAAGCAAAGCGGCGCTCCATGATGTGTTGCTCCACGATGGGGACCGGAAGCGTCTTTTAGATGGATAAAAGTGAACCATTTGTCCTGTGCAAGGGTTCAAAATGGTAATACCTTTCGGTCATGGATTAAAGTTCTCTGTCGCTAAGATGGATTTCTCTGATGACACTGGAAGATAAACCTCTCTCAGTTCATACAGGGGTCACACATGACGTTGTGGGTATACATAGTCGAACTGTGCAAAGGGAATATTCAGTGTTTGAAGAACCACCTGTGGCAGTCAGCAGGGATGAACTAGATCAGCAGTGCATCTATCTCAGGTAGTGTACCTTTGAATTTTAAATAATACGATGTATATTCAGTTGTTCAAGTTTTTATTCAAAAAAGTGAAGAAAGGCGAAAAAAACTCCAAAGTTCCAAAAGTTCATTTTGGTACTCTTTGGTAGACTGCAAACAAATTAAAAAGAGAAAGAGAGGTCAATTTTCTGATCAAAATATCAGGACATACTATACTGCCTTGAGACAATATAGGCAGTTTTGGTTATCTTCAAACAAAGGGAGATGTAAACAAACTTCAGTGAACTCTTGATCTCTGGCACTATTGTGTTTGTTTCTTGGACTTGTGCATCAAATAATTGGAGAAACTTAAATGAGATGTTTTTGAGTATTCCTATTGTGTAACAAACTATTCAACTTTGACAAAAAAAATCATCTGTGCTTAATTGCAGTGTGACTCACCCTATATCATCACCTTCTTCAGTGCCTTTTTCATTGAGAACAGGATATCTATATGCACGGAATTCATGGATGGTGAGTTTAGTTGAAGCTTCAACCTGCTATTCTTTTTCTTTTTTCATCACTTTGCAAGTTGTGTTGAGGTGACCGCAGGGAGCTGTCTCTCTACCATGTAACCATTTACACATCTGCAGATCAAAAGACTGTCTTATTGCTGTGATCTGCTTTGCATGCCAGTGTGCTAAAAGCTACAAGGGCGTGACAAATCTGGACTTAAGTGCATTTGTAGGTTCAGGTGTTTGGGTGTGTACGTGTATATGTGCATTTGTTCAAGTGTGTTTTAAATCAGCAATTCCCCTGTTTCACACATTTGCTAACTTGTCCATAGAATTTGCCAACACTCTCAGCTCCCTTTATGTTATTGACTCGTGGATTTGGGCAACATATGAAGAGACTATTGTTCTTGGTCATAACAAACATTACACATACATGACTATTTTTGGAAATATAACTTAGGCCACTTGAATTTCTTGTGCTTGTCAATTTTTACAGAAATTATTGTCACGAGTGCTGGATCAGGGTGGATGAATGAAAACTTTTTCTCCCCAGGTGGTTCGCTTGACGTCTACAAAAGGATCCCAGAGCATGTGCTGGGTAGGATTGCTGTGGCAGTAAGTTTTAATGATATGCACAAATTAGTCACTTGTACATAATTACTCTGTAGAATGTAATGTCATCAATACATGTGTCCAGTTTCTGGAAATCTACTGACTGCGTTATAGGTGCAGCTGATGATAACATGCCTCACATGTAATCATCAGGCAGTGATAGTGTTTCGTATGACCTGTAATTCATGCACTGGCTACAGAACAAATCTGGGGTGAAATGAATGTCATGTTATTGATGAAATAGAATAAAAGAAAACCACAGGTGTGAATATTTTAATTAGCCTCTATCGGTGAATTGGCAGACAAAAGTCAGTGTTTTACCCCATATGCTTCCTCTCTCCTTTTCTGCTCACAGTTAAAACTATTTTTTTGATAGAAATGGCCTTGGTGTTGATAAATGCGTCTCCTTTCCACACTCATTATCCTTCCCCTGTCTCCTCTTCACCACCCCCCTCAAACTTTGCCCGTAATCAAACAATGGCAGCTATTTAGCCTGTGTTAATTCTAATTTACAGCTTTCCCTTCTTTCCACTGTCACAGTTGTTAATTATCACAGGAGGAAGAACAGCAAATCTGGTGTGAGAGAAGCTCCACCTCTTGAGGCAGCAGGACATCAGAGCTTTTTATGCTGCTTGATTTTCTTTCTATGGTGTTGTTTTGGATAGTACTACAAATACACCCATTCACATTTTTGTGTAGTCAGATAGCTTTATTAGACCCACCCTGCAGGTTTTGTCCAACAATTCTTTTCAAATAGATAATTACTTTATCTTTTGATGTTGGAGTTTGAGGGTGTTTGGAATAGACCATATTTAAAGTGTTTCTTGTTGCAAGGTAACATTGGAGAAATGCTCCTCTGTCCAGCTACTGCCAGGCCCACAACCTGCAATAATTGTTTTATTTCTGTTTGTGGTGTGTTGTGTGGCTAAACTGAAATTAAGCTTCTTTTTTCACAGTCATGAATTTAATACTGCATTATGTTTTTGCTACTTTACTGTATCTATTTTTATTTTAAGAGATTTTTTGTTTCACATCTCGGCATCTCCCTTACTGCAAAACTTCTCTTGATTCTGCCCAGAGGCAATAACGGCTGACGACTGGAGGGACTGAATTCTGAAAACAGTGTGTTTGCATTTCTCTGTACCACCACAGTCCCACAAAGTGGCCCATTCAGAGCAGTTTAATAGCAGAATAAATCTAATATCTGAATTCACCAACGCGTGGAAGTACATAATTCAGGGTTAAATTCAGTAGCCCTGATCCTTCTCTCATATACAGTACATCAGAAGGGTTTTAGCACCCAAATGATTCTTATGTCACATGTATCTTTTGGGTTATATGTCATAAATGTTTAAGGAGGTTGAAGAAATCTGAGCACTACCGCAGTTTGGCAGTGTAAACTGAAAATAATGGCAATACAATTGGATGTGTTAGATTTGGCTGTGCAAACTGTTAAAGTGCTTTGGAATTTTGGTTTCCTCCTTTTTGTTTTTGAGTGAAACTTTAAAATTCTTAAAAAATAAAGGAATAAAATAAAGTTAGCAGTTATCACCTCTCTAGCATTGGGCTCTTGACAATTAGATTCCATGGCATTTTGAGCACACTTGCTGATGGACAATCAAAGGGCAAGCATTGTTAATCTTGCTAATGCAATCCCACCCCAACAGTTCTTGCAACAGAAATACAACATTATTTCAAAATGTGAAGAAAAAGAAACAAAAAAATACATGGATTGAAGTAGCGAATTCTTCTGACACCTTCACTGTAAAAACACTTTTTGGCCTAAATTTGAGGGTCAGCTCCATCGATGAACCTTTCACTAAAGGATTCTGTGGCAGTGTGAGCACACTTGCTGATGGATAATCCAAGGGCAACATCGCCACAATGTTAGAGATGAATTTGTCGAGACGGTCTAGAAAGAGCATAGACGCCATCTTTGTGAGTCTTGTCCAAGCAAGACTCACTGCCACAATTACACTGCCACAAGTATGCAGTGTGTAATTGTAAAAGTTTTTTTTTATCTGCAGGATCTATTAAACCTTGTGCAAGATTCTATTACATGGATGGAAGATTGATTTTAAAAGCAGCAGAGAGTTGACAAAGAACCTATCGGACTATTAAAATTGTCTCAAGTGTTTCCGTCACAGAAGAAGCTGCTTCAGGACTTAGCATAGTATAAAGTCTGTTTATTCAATTTGAAGTAGGCTGGGGCTATTGTTAATCATGATTGGAACATCGCATAAAGCAGAAGTGTGTGAGTAGAGTTGCTCTGTGACTCGCATAGGCTGGATTAAAGTTGAATGAATTTTAACGTGATTGAATTCTGTGTGTTTCTAGGTAGTCAAAGGCCTGACATATCTTTGGAGCCTGAAAATACTTCACAGAGGTGAGCGTGGCAGTGTGCAAAGCTGTGTTGTTGTTAGCCCCCCTCCCAAAAAGAGCAGAGTTGATGAAGACATGCCACAGAGTGCTGATGTTGCAGTTGTATGAAGCAGTTTGTCTCTGCAGATGTCAAGCCGTCCAATATGCTGGTGAACACCCGAGGACAAGTCAAGCTCTGTGACTTTGGTGTCAGCACACAGGTACGCTGATTTGTTTGTGTGAGAAAAAGAAAAACACTTGTCTTACAGCCATAGCATGACCATTGCGCTCTTTAGTCTGTGTACATATGGTCAACCTGTCAATCACCACATTAATTTTCAACTCAAACATTGGTGCTCTCCCAAGTCTCTTTCTCTTATTTTAACTCCCCACCTCCATTGTTCTGTGGCCTCCAAAAAATCTTTTTATGATTATGACACACCCATACACACACACACACACACTGGGGAGGCCTCATTGATATGTATTAAACAGAGGCAGAAATGGCATGGGTGGCACACAATAGCCGTGTGTGGTGTGTGTGTGTAAAGTAATCATCAGGGACAGACCTTCAACATGTACCACGGCATCAACCCTGAGGATGTGCCCCCCCTGAGGATGTGCCCCCTCCCCCATGCACACACACACAAACAAATACATGCTGTTCTTTCTATGTAATATTGTTATTCATGTTTAACCTCCACTTTCTTGGAGTCTCCAAGGTGAATTTTACACTGCACATGTATGTAGCAGTGCAGACTTGTCCTCTGCCTTTTATACTTTTTTAGGTCTATTTTATCTGTCTTCCACATACTGGCAACCAGCCCCCACACTCCCCGTTTCTCACTCTCCTTCTCTGTTAAGGGCATACTCCAAAAGGAAAACAGCCAGAAGGGAATAGACACTCATTATCACATTCTTGTCATTGATGATACACACACACACACATGCACACAAGCACACACTCTCTGCTCTTCTCTTTTGAGTGTTCAGAACCTCCCAAAATATCAATCTAATATATATATAAAAGAAATTGCTGATGGAAGTTAGCTCAAATTCCATAGCATAGGACAAAGATTGGTTTCATAGTTTTGCTACACAGTCTCTGCACAATAATGTGCTGTATTCATTTTATTTGCAGTTGGTGAATTCTATTGCCAAAACCTATGTCGGGACGAATGCATACATGGCAGTGAGTCACCGTAAATTTCAAGAGAACATGTAATTCTACAGAGAGCATGTGACTTTGTCCTGATGGATCTCTGATTTTGCACCACAGCCAGAGAGGATATCGGGGGAGCAGTATGGCATCCATGCAGATGTCTGGAGTGTGGGAATCTCTTTCATGGAGGTGAACTAAATATTGTGTTGTTTAGATCTTACCAACTGCATTATGTTTTAACATTAGCATATCATATTGAGAATGCTTCACTGACACATGGCATTGAAATTTCAGTTGCATTTCCCTGGTCTCTTGTCCTCCCAGTCACACAATTAATTCTCTGACTTGGCCTTTTTTGCAGTATAATAGGGTACAGACTTCGTCATCCACTTTGTCAATAATGTTTTATGTAATTCTATTGTAATGATAAGAAGATGTGTGCATTCAGCTAAAAGAAATTAGTACGAGTCCTACTCATTTTGGATTGACTGAAACAACATTCAAAGTCCTTCAATCCATCCCTCCTCCTCTTTATCCATCTATTAAGTTGTCAGCAGGTGGCAATGTTTGGGGTTATTAAGAAAATCTGATGTTGTTTGATGAGGAAGTGTTACCAGTAGGTGTTCACTTATCTCACCTCAAAGACTTAGTCTCAGGTTGTAGGAGTGTTTTTTTTTAAGCATTTTCCCTCTGTTCGGAGATGTGTTTATGGCATATTCACTCCAAGTATGTTAAGCCATCAAGGAAAACCGACCCAACACCGTACAATGGACCAGTATTTGATATATATTTGTTAGTATTCTTTTTTTCCCCAAATACCATCAATAGACACTTTTTTTAACATTTCTTTTGTGTATTTTTTTTTTTTTTTATTAGTCCCAGTCAAGACCGTTTACTGGAACAACCAGCAATTCTAAATGAATAGACAAATAGTAATGGTTAGAAATTGTAATTTATCTGAGTTTCAGAGAGTAATAGTCTTAATAGATTTGATGTTTTTTAGATACATGGAAGTGCATCACACAGTTCTACTCCAGGTTTGATATCATATTATGATAATAATTACTGTATCGTATCATACTGAAAAAAAAAACAGTGTTACATCCCCTAGTGGTGGCACAGTTTGTCACCAATACAAAAGTGCAATCATACATTATCAGGGTAGGGGATCAGTGTCTTGCTCAAGGACACTTGAAAGTATTAACAAATGCCTTATGGCACCGGATATTAGATATTAGAAATCTCCACCTTGTTTCAAAAATAAATGTTCTTGATTAATTTATTATTAATTTAAGCTCTATTAAGTTTACCATGACTTTTTGTATTTGGAAATATCTGTTTCTGTTTGCTTGTTTTTCCATACAAAAGCACCTCTGTTTCTGCTGTGTTCTACAGCCATCCCTTGCCACACAATTTTGATCATGTGCATGCACAGATTTTTAATTGCATGTAAAAGGTTTCTGTAAAATCTTTTGCTGAAAATAGGTCTCATGTCCCATGTCCCATGAAGTCATGAAAATTACCCAAAGAGCATTTTGGAATGACTGTTACAGATATTGACTACATTTTGTCTCGTAATATTTGAATGTTTTTGTGGAATATCCTAGAATATCATGTAAAACGTATTGGTTTCTTTTTTCAAACAGTTGGCACTTGGCATGTTCCCCTACCCACAGGTGAGTCATGTACTAAATGTAAGACTTTCTTCACTTTGGTTTATGCTTTTAACATTATATTCAAATAGGCTTATGCTCTGCTTATTTCATGTTTCAATATTTATCTTTCATTTGCAATCACCAAGGTCTAAAGGCTTAAATGATTTTGTTTCAAAAAAAGATTGACATCAATGATATTTGCATCAAGTCACTTAATTAATTTAATTTAATCTGAATCTTGTGAGATTCATATGTTAAGGTTTTCTGATTAATCCAGTTCACCAGACATTTTGTGTGTGATTCTTTCTATCAAAACAGACCATTTAAGGTATTATAATTCAAGGCCCTAAATGAGTCAAGGAGTGTGTTGTCCACAAGCTAATTCTCTTTTCTTTTCTTTTCTTTTCTTTTCTTCAGCTCAGTTTTTTTGGGTGAAGGGGAAGTTGATCCCCTGCCCTCAAATAAAACAAACAAACAAAACAAGCTGTGCCAAACTGCTCAGTATCAGTGCAATTTACATGTGTCTGTTATTTGGTTGAAGTTTTCTGTCTCTCTCTTATTACATTACGTTAACATCCTGCTCAAATGTAATTGCCGACCACAGAAGTGACTTCCCAATCCCATCAAGTCTTAATTAGCCTTTTAAGATGGGTTTATCCCACTAATTCCTTGTCGGGTAATCTGAATCTAGTTACCTTAGGTTCCCTCTTACAAATGTGAAGGGCCAGGTTTATCCAATAAAGAGATAGTTGTTTGAATTACATTATGCTCCAAAAAGGCTTTGAAAATACTCTTTATGCAATAGATATCTTGGTTTAAATGTCCATAGGTAGATTTAAGTGTATTTTCAGTTATGCGCTGTTTAACATGAGTGTACTGAAGAGTGGAAATAAGTCCAAGAGAATGTTACAAAGCAAAACCAGAGTGATACTCGGTGACAACTTTAGTTCAAAGAGAAGAGGCTTTGGTATCTATGCGACTGAATTATGTTGACTTTGATTTTAGAAAAGACATTGCATCAGACATAAAAATGGATATGACTCACCAGGGCAAACGTTTTTCTTGTGGCAAGTTGCAAGAAAATTTGAAGAAGTAGCACAGGTGCTCCCGTTGCTCTGTGATGTCAGACAACTGATTATCGATGTAGCTCTGGCTTGAAGCAGTATTCAGATGCACTTTTTGAAAAATTGGTCTGGGGGGAAAACTCCAAGTTCCAAATTGTCTGGAATGGGCCTCTGGTGGCATCAGTATTGAATAGCTCCAGCTGTAGCGGCAGTATTGCTCAGTTCTGAAGGTGGTGTGCACAGTTTCATGTTGGA
>CAESWR010000192.1:409051-421382 GCA_903171835.1 Mullus surmuletus | reverse complement strand
TTGGTGGGATATGTTTGGTCTGTGTAAAATAGGTGCCTCTGTTGTTTTTGTAATGGCACTTTGTTTGTGTACATCCAGGTACAGCACTTTGTAATCATGTTTTGACAAGTGCTCTACAACTGTTACAAATGTTATTATCATTATTATTAACATTATTATTATTAGTAGTAGTATGTTATTAGTGAGAAAGGCTAGCACCTAGGTAGTCCAGCATTCATTAGAGTGTGTCACACATGTGCTCAGTTTTCAAATCAAAAGGTTTCATTGAAGTTAGTTTGGCAAATATATGTTTTTATTCCAAGTCTTTTTATTGTGTTGATAATATGTTTTTTTATTTGTTAACATAGCACAGAAGGGGAAATAAATTCTAAAAAAAAATAGAATAAAAAAAACTGTATGCTGTAGCCAGCAGTATCAATTTCAGAATTGATGCATGCTCAGGACTTTTTGTAGTTGATCACTGATTCTTGATTCTCAACCAGGTATAAAAAGAAAATGCACTCTTGCATGTGTTTACAATTACAGCACAGAGCTGTAGACAGAGCATTCTGTCATTACCATCTCATTGTTTGTTGACGCCCTTGGTATGACAAAAGGTGGACAAAAAATTTGAGATACCTTTCACTTTTTCTGGACATAATTCAGACTGTGGACCATCGTACAGCAGTCCTCATCTCAGTGTTAATTTTCCCCCAGCTCCATATGGTACTGCAGACAGTTCACCTGCAGGCTGTAGCAGAGTGGTGTGGCAAGAGTGCTCGGATCCAGCTCGTCATGTGCAGCCAGCCAATATCCTCGGGCCTAAGCTGTCATTTTTGCAGACGCTGGCACAGCTGTCTGTGCAAAACCCCCTGCTACACTTCACATAGAACATTTTAGTGGAGTATCAGGACTGAAGTTGGAGGGGATGAAAGATGGAGAGGATCAGCGCTGTGTGTCTGTTTCCCGTAAAGTCGTTTCAGATGCATGACAAGTTGAGGCAAGCTTTGAAACGCTCTGATTTGAGCTATTTAAAAACCAATTTTAGCATTGATAGTGGGCTTTTGTTCATCCATTCATCCGTTTTAGGGAAGTTGATTGTTTAGCAAATGCAACATATATTGTTTATTCATTGTATCCTGTGTCTATGTACACAGTAGGAAATTTTGTGTGTGCGTGTTGGTGTGTCAAGATAGTGGTGTCATCACCTCATGTTTGTCATGATTAGAGATGGTCTCTTTAATTCCACTTCACCACATGTCGGGATTCATTTGCATTCTTTGTCAGGAGTTAATGGAGTTCTAGCACGTGGCTCTAAAAGTCTTTGAAGACACCCGATCTGATGTGATGCGTATACAGCCGCCAGCACTACTTCCTTTGATGGATTTGTTGCCTTTTTGTTTGCTCTGTAGATGTTATGTTTTTTCTTCTCTTTTTTTTATTATTTCTTGGAGATTTCAAATAGATCTCTGGATATCACATGTTTCAAGAGCCTCTGTATGCATCGCCCCATCTATACTTGGAGACCCACTGTTTTTTCTTTTGTCTGTTTGAAAGAAAGCATCTCCTTTTATAGGCCATATTTCTGTAAACAATATTTGTTTATAATTTGTTAGTGCCAATTTTTGTTTTTGTTTTTTAATGACTTTTAAAGACAACTTTTTGTCACCAAGGTAACGGTCCTTCAAGGCAGTGGTCCCCAACCCCCGTACCGGTCCGTGGATCAATTGGTACCGGACCGCCCAAGAAATAATTAATTATTTCCGTTACATCTCGGTTACATCTCGGTCACTTGAGCGCCAAGAATTTAACCCGCAAGCTAGCAAAATGAGTAAAAAACAGACGTCTTTGGAAAGTTTCTTTTCGAAGGGGAAAAGGCCCAGTGAAGAAACAGAAGAAGAACCTACAACTTCCAAGGAAAAGAAAGTTTTTAACAGACAATACCAGGAGTTGCACTTGAAATAAGGATTTATCGCGACAGGTGATTCCCATAGACCAAGCCCGCTCTGCGTAATATGCGGCGAACGGCTCTCTAATGAGGCAATGAAGCCTTCAAAATTGCTTCGCCACTTGGAGACCAAGCGCCCTGGATTAAAAGACAAGCCCCCTGAGTATTTTTTATCATATTATTATTTATTATCACATTTATTATATTCGCAATAAAAACAATCTACATACGCCCCCGGGCCGCAGTACAATTGTCAAGCATTGACCAGTCCGCAGTGATAAAAAGGTTGGGGACCACTGCTTTAAGGGTTACGCCATGAGTTATGTGTTACATGTCAACTTGACAAGATTGCTTTGGTTGGTGACCCATCAATTAAGGACAAAGCAAGAGAAAATGGTCTGCCCTCATTTATAGTTATAACTTTGTTGCAACATGCATTTCACACTTTTTTATAT
The DNA here is from genome assembly GCA_903171835.1 of Mullus surmuletus. NCBI lineage: Eukaryota > Metazoa > Chordata > Actinopteri > Syngnathiformes > Mullidae > Mullus > Mullus surmuletus. Next base: position 419,000 of record CAESWR010000192.1, on the reverse strand, counting down.
TGTTTTGAACAAAGAGCCATTTTGTCTTATCTTTGAAGAAAATGCCAGTTGGTGCTTTAGAGGTGTTTATTGGGTTTCTTGTACTCAGAACAGCAATAATATGACTTCTAAAAACTGATTTGGGGTTTGGTTTTGTTTTTTTCAGCTGAAGCCTTGTTATTTTTTATACAATAGAGTTTGCATATTGATACAGGAAACTTCTTCAGAGAGCTTAAATTTAAGCATTTGTATGTTGTCCGCAAATTAGGTAACAGATGAAACACTGAGGAGTTGCCTCAATGGGAAGTCTTGTTCGGATAAATCTTGCATTAAACAATGATTACCCTCAGGATAAACACACAGATAATGATATGCCCACCAGATAACTAGCCCACAGAGTTGAGAGACAGTGTTAAGTAGGAGAAATGGGAGGGGGTTGCTATAACCTCACTTTTTGAGTCGTTAAGCCACCTAGTACAAGAAGAAGTGCTCAGTTACGTTATACAATTTCAACTCTTGCAGTAGCATGCAATTTGGCCCTAGTAATTATTTCTGAGCAAATTACTTTTCCATAGTGCTTTTTAATGTGTCTGAATCAGGCAAAACTGGATGCAGAAGCAAATTGAGAGTCTCTTGATATTTACAGCGTGTGAAAACCTGTATTTAATTGAATGAATCAATACATCCTCTAATGCACTGTCAAAAGAACTGGAGAAATGAGCAATTCATTTACCAAACCAAACACTATTAGACTGCAGTTTGAGTCTCAATCTCAGACTATCTATTATTCAGTCTGTATTTAAGTGTGGGTTTCTGGAAATTGAACAAAATTTGGTTTAGTTTGTTGTCCTGATGAAGGTGGACTTGGGGGCTTTAAACATGAAATCGAAAAGCTTTCTGTACTATCACTGCAGAGTTCTCAGAAATTAGAGTCTGGATCTGCCGAATGACTAAATTCCCATCCTGCGATTTTCCTCTTCACTGGAAGAGGCAGTTGAACTTGTATAGATCAGTGTCCCCTCAAGGGGATGTACAAGCTTTCATCATTATCTACCTTGTGATTCGACTGCTTCTTCGACCTTTTAACAGGGGAAGGTAGGATAATACTAAGGTGATGTGCGTGCAGATTTGGCCATTTTAAATTATTGAAAAAACAGGATCACAAAATGAGAGATTAATCGATCATGTATAAGGAAAATGATCATGTGTCACACCTATGAAATTGAAACCCTTGATTGTGCTAATTGTCAACTATTATACATTCCAGTATAACCTGGAGGGCAAGAATAAAGTACTATTCCAAAAATAATCATTAGCAAATCTTTTAGCCCCATCCTGCACAATATTGGAGCAAGACCATTAACATTTGTGTGTTTTCATTATGTAAATGGTGTTAATGCATACCCGCAAATTGTCACCAGGAAAGCAATAATTTTCTTCCAGTGATCATAATGTGTCCAAGTGCATCGTCTTGAATATGATATGCTAATTACTTACTGGCACTTCTCTCTCTTGTCTTACAGATACAAAAAAATCAAGGATCTTTAATGGTAAGTTTTATTGCGTTAGAAGCGGAGCAAAGAAAATAGGTCCCCCACACGACAGTCCGTTACTCTCGGTTGGGTCTCTCATTTGAAAACTCACTGAAATTGCATTTTTGGAGTGAAACATAAGAACATGCTTAAAGTGCTGGTATTATATTAGGTGCCATCATGGAATAATAAAAACACTCAGGGGCTGAAAGATGATTTTGAACTTGCTGCGTTTGATTAATCCGAGCAGATACTTTCGTCATTCTATTGTCAAGAAAATAAAATGTGCGTCGGATGACATTTCCGTCTCTGCTCTTGCAGCCTCTTCAGTTACTGCAATGCATCGTTGATGAGGTGAGTCGTCTTTTGTGCTTTTGCATCTAAAGTCAGTCCTAATGGCCCGGAAAGCTTATATTTTGTTTCCTAATGAAGCAAACCACTCAGGCGGCTTTGCTCCCCACTCACTCAACCCTTCAGTCACTGGAACTGCCTGAAGCAATATACAAATGCACACACACAAACTGCTGGAGTGTTTTGACCTGTCAAGAGTGACACACAGTGACACCTCCATAATTCTGTAGGCAAAAATGCCAGTTCCAAAGTAGACAACAATTTTTGTTCAGCAATATTACTGGGAATGTAGGCAAAATTTAAACCTTATCACATACACTATACAAATGCTTTATAAATGGTAAAATCTTATTGTTTCTGGAATTTCACAATGAATAGCCATACAGAGGCAACAGACATGATTATAAAATAAAATCAAAGATGAACCAAAAGGCAGCAGTTCAAATATTATGTTATTCAAAGTTACATTACAAATAATGTTTTTGCTCAGAAAAACTACACTTCAGTGATTCCACAATTTTCTATCTGGCTTGGTTTCGTTTGCGGTGTGATTGTATACTTAAAAAATAGCCTAGAAGAGACTGGGTTGTTATAGAAAAAGAAAAAAATCCTCATCAGATCATCCACTATTCACCATGAAGCAGAGTAGGTTTACAGAGATAAATGTGTCTATTCTAGAGATTGTTCCATTCATGTCCTGGAATGCACACTCTATTTTGATTTATTATTGTGTATGCATCAAAGTGTGCTTCCTTGGCTCAACAGCTACCACCATGGTTCTTTGCTGACACTGGTGTCACTGCACCTCTCTGGCTGACCCCAACCCTCTATTACTAGCTGTATTGCACATTAAACATACAATGTCACTTGTCCTTAGCTGCCTATAGATTGCTCGTAATTAATAATTAAATGCTTTTGGTTGTAATGGATTGACCCCAGCTGAACTGTTCATTAGTCAGCTAGACGGAGGCATCACTCAAACTATTTTTCCCGTGCCCTTTGCCGTCTCCCCTTGAGGCGAGAAAACACTCTCTGGTATCCCTGGCGAGCCAGAACCACCAGACCTTGCTGTCCCAGCTATGCAGTGCTTCATTTGAAGAGGCAAGAGGATAAGCACTCTTTGTAAAGATGAAGGTGCTCAGAGAGGAAAGAAAAAAAGGTAGAGGGCTGCACTAGAGTGAGGAGTGGAAGCAGAAGAATACCAGGAGAAGTGCCGTATTTTGGGTTGAGAACTTTGCACTATACTCATAGGATTTAGAGATGCCCCGAAGTCTGGTTTATTAACATTTTATCTGTGTTTTCTGCTACCCTGCTGCATATGCTGCCATATCTCTTTGATATCTCCTTTTCTAGCTTCTGTACCACCCCATTTTAATCTCAAGTCTTGTAATTGTTCAGATCACCCAACTTTAACATCACAGCAGATGTAATAAATGATAAATTACTGAAATTTTCCACATTAGTAAACACTATAGAAGTAATCCTAATTAGTTATATCACTTGGTGGTGATGCATTGATGTAATATGTAACATTTCTGTCCATGAGGGATTTGAAATTTGCTTTAATGGCCGAATGAGAAATGCTTTACTGTGAGTGGATCATTAATATTATTGTAGCTCGGGGTGCATGTGTGCTGGGGGCAGGGTGTGCAATCTCATCTATGAGTTTGTAGTTCTTTTTTTATTATCATTATTCACACAAACTGACAGAGGCATTTTGAATGAAGGCACAGAACAAAAACAAACAAAACAAATACAGAATTGACTTTACTCAAATTAACTAATTAAAAAGATTTAAATTTGACCTATCAAAATCTCAAAGCAATTATAGGGCATGGAAAGTCTGCTAAATTGTTGGTTGAATTTTTATTTGGCAGGAGCATTGACTCAAAAATGTATACAAGTCATATCTATATTAATAGATGACTCATGGATTATATTTTCCAAAGTTCCACTAAATTGTAAAAAAAACTAGCATACTAATTTCCATTTTCCAATTTTTCATCCTTTCTCTGGGTTTTGAGAGATAAGCCTCTAATAATTGCACCAGCAATTCTGGACAATGGGTGCATTTCAAAAATCCATTTACAATTCTAATGGTAGTTTTCATAGGTGAACACCATCAGAACATGTATCCACATGCTGTCGTAGTGTATGGAAAAGGAAAAGGGGTCTTGTACGAGAAGTTATATGTGCTTCCTCCGGCCATCTGTCCACTGTCCGCCCCTCATTAATGTACCTTTCCTGTCTCCTTGTTGAATAGCAAGTGGCTCTTCTAATAAAGAACTCCACTTTATTTTCAAGCCTGTAATTACTGATTTAATTTTCTCCAATAATTGCTTCATGGCAATGACATGTATATTTACTTGTAGCCTTGTACCCTCGTAGTGTGCGTTCTGTCTCATGGTGGAGCACATTGACAACCACAGGATTAATTCACGCAGACGAGCCACTTTCATCAGCCTGCTTGTCTTTTGTGCTGTTGCTTGCTGCCACATCAAAGCTGGGGCAGTGTTCCTCTCAGCTGGAGACATGAATACATGCATAAATGTGTGTATTTGTATTTGTGTCCACGAAATGGGTCTGCTCACTCAAATATGCAGGGAAAGATATGAGTCTATACAACACAAATTAGTATACTATATACCATAGTCTGTGTATGAGAGAGATGGAGGCATAGCAGAGTGATTGCAAATTATTTGGTACGCTTGCTCTAAACGGAGTGTACACTTATCGTGGAGGTGTGCAGTGCTCAAGGGCATATATGTATGTCTGTGTATGGCGTATGTGCATGAACTACGATATACATATCCAAGCGATGGTAGCACTGTGAAGTGCAGTGAGATTAGAGGGAACCCATTTCTTTGTTAATTTAAATGGGTTCATGCATCATGCTTTGCAGAATGCCAATCCGAGCATTCAGGAGGAGCAAACACTGCCCAGAGGTGTTTTTAATGGCACAGTAGGGCTTCAGACATAAAGAGGTTTACTCCCCTGCATCTGAATCAACCCACAGCTCTACGCCCAAGCTTTATGTATCTGTGATTATGTTAGTAGTTTGTAGTTTTTTTTTGTGGATGTCAGCGCAGTCAAAGAAAATGTCAGAAAATGCAGGCATCAATCAATTTGAAATAATTTTTTTTTTCATTTTTTAGCATTAGAGGTGTTTTTACATTTGCTTTGTTCAATTATCTGAGTATGTATGTTAGAATACATAAAATACAGAATATTATTATAATTTACCAATCATTGAGCTTCTCAATCTCAAGATTTTGTTTTAATGTCAATAATCAATAACCGTTTTGGCCAGAGTGCCTTTTGTAACAACCATAGAAAATGTCTTGAGTTTGACTTTTTTTTTTTCTAAATATTGATATAAGAAATTGACCTGTATGCTAGAGGTGATGTGTTGTAGGTGACACATTTTTTTCTGAAAGCAGTTTTGTTTTCTGTTACAGGATCCACCAGTTCTTCCTGTGGGACATTTCAGTGATAAGTTTGTTCACTTTATCACCCAGTGGTAAGTCTCTTTCTCCTGGTGTTCAACATACTGTATTTATGGGAAGATGGACCAATTAACACGTTTGGTTTTAAGTAGCATTTCATCTTCATTGAGTGTCGATGGTTGATTGTTTCATTAATATATTTTTGTGATTCCAATCTTTACTAAAGCTTGTTTGGCACATTAAACCAGCTGAATGTCACTCAACCAAAGGGACTGATCCGTTACAAAAAACACAAGCTGCCTTAATCATAGATAAAACGATTATAGTGGAATACAAGGTATATGGTGTATAGTGGGTATTAAGAGCATTTACCTGTGTGTTTAATGCTTTGTGCGTGTAATGGTCTTAACTCTGATATCCGCTGATGCCAAATAAAAAGATGTGTCATTAATGGGAATGATTGCCTGATCTAATGCAACAGGACAAAGGCAGTGTTTACCCTGTTTGGTTCTCATTCACAAGGTCTTGTACCTTTATAGTTACTCAAATATGCACATGTACGCTCTAAGACCACATCCAAATACGTGCTTGTATGCATTACTCACTGGCAGGGGATGCCAGCTGTTATTTATGTTCTTTTTTTTGTTACACAAGCAGGGCACCTCTCTCAGGACTCTCAGTAGGTTGATTTGCTAGATTGTGTACACATATCCACAGGACACTTAGTATATCAAATGTCGGTCCACTAACTCAATGTGGAAACGTCAAAAAATATTTTCCGATAGTGATCTGCTCTCAGTACTATAATATTGGTCGCTATTTTCCTTATAAGAGGTAGACATGTATTTAAATTCTGCTATTTTTACTTTAACATTTATTTTGACAGGTAATCTCATTGAGATTTGTGGTCTTTTGGAGGTAATCTTATTCACAAGAGAAACCTCATTTGACAGACAAATAGCAGCACTAACATACAATTACTTAATTTTGGCCTGGCAATGGGCTGTATTTATATAGGGCTTTTTTCTACATGACCTCCTTCTACCTGACCTCATTCACCCATTCATACAGACATTCACACACTGATAGCGGAGGCTGCCTTGCACGGTGCCAACTAGCTCATCAGTAGCAATTAGAGGTTCAATGTCTTGCTCAAGGACACTTTGGAATGAACTCTCAAAGGGGGATTGAACCAGTAACCCTTTGGTTACAATTCCTGAATAGTAGGGGTGGGATCATTTTACTATCTCTTGATTTCATTCGATTTCGATTTTTGGGCCTACGATTCAATTCAGAATCGATTTTCTTTATAACGATTTGATTCATAATGATTTCTGCTTCAATCTATAGGTGTGCAAAGGATCCTCATGATCTACTCGAGTCTGCTTTGCAAGACAGAATGACAAATGGAGATATTAAATTGTCTTTTTCACATTTATTAAGTTGTATTTGTTTTAGTGCTTTCACATTTTTATCAGATTAATTACGGTTGCAATCGATTCATTTAGATTAATCCCGCTTAATTTTTAAAAAAATCTAAATTAATCATGTTTCATTTTGCACGAGTAAACAGACTCAAGAAAGAAGGGCATATATCTGCACTGAACGTGTTTATGAAACACTTTCAACAGTTTCAACAAAACAACGTTTTTTTCTCTTTTAAACAATAATTTATCCACAACCAACCAACGGGCTGTTTAGCCTCTTCATTTGTCACTACCGGATTAACTGGGTCATTTGGTGCCGAGCTGCAAGAAAAAAAAAGGATACTCTTTTCTTTTTTTTTTTAAGGCGAATGGCGATCGTGTTTTTACAAGATAAAAGTTATTATCAATTATCGGTCTTTATGAGACATATTTTCGCTATAGACAAGACGCATGTCAGGCTCATTCTGACCACCAGCGGAGAGCACTCAAACACACAAACACAAACACACACACACACACAGGAGCGCAGCAGATTGAGCACACACACTGACTTAAGCACGTAGCCTACATTTTAGATGGCGTGGAGCTAATCCCTCCGAAGTGTGTTTCAATTTTGACAGTCGTGACAGTGGACAGATCTGCCTTCGGCTCTGGCAAAGTGTGTTGCATGTTCGGACAGCGGCGGAGGCAGCATCCCCGCCCCGCTGGAAGAGCATTGCCAGTCTGCGGCAAAATTTGCAATGATTCATTAATCCGTCTCTAATTTGTTTTATTTATTTGTTCATTTTTTTTGATTGATTTTGGGACATTTTATATCGATTCTACCTCCTTCAGCCAATCACGCTCACATTCAGAAACTGATGGTGGTGGTTGCCACCAGACCCCAGGTGCAAACCTGCTTATCAGGAGCAGTAGGGGGCTTGAAGTCTTTGAAATGAACTCTCTAGGCTGGGGTACCACCAGAAACCCTCCAACTACATGCTGAGCACTATGCATATGGCCACACAGCCCCCAATTATAACTTGATATGAGTTGGTAACAATTTGTTTGATTTGCAGCATTTTAATTTGACAAGTGAAATCCATCTTCTCACTGAATTCTGAATCCCTGGTTGAGTTTTGTCTTGCGAAGTGTCAAAACTCAGTCACACACTTTTAATCTTTGTATCAAACCAAGACTTCCAGAGCCCTACTAAGACAACTGTTTTGCAACCTGTATTTTCAAGGTTACTGGGCCGTATAACAAAGATGCAGCCTGAGGATCATAAACAATCAGGTCTCATCAGGTTGACCTGGCAAACAGCCTTTACCTTAATTCTTGACCTGTTCTGTGAAATCATTATGTTTTCCGTGGGAAGATGTCAGTTATTTATGGGTTGTTATGCAGTAATTATATTGGTCAAGCATATGAGAGCTAAAATTAAGTTGCATGTTGCCCATTCATTTAAAATAGTTCATTTAATATGGGCCGAGATCAACCCAAATATTCACAGTGATCAGCCCTGAATATGTCTATTTTCATGCCTTTTCTTTCTTTCATCTTTCATTTTATTGCCATAAAAACCGAAATTTATACAAAAACGCCTCTAGCACATTTATAAACAGAAAATGAATAGTTGCTGATTATAGACTGCTTGTATTTCTTTCATTCAGTATGAGGCGGCAACCCAAAGAGAGGCCTGCCCCAAATAACCTCATGGTAAGTCAATCCTAGCCTCTTTTAATTTGCTGTAACCTCACAAAATCTAAGGTTTGTATAACTGTACACAGGGGGTGATCATATTTATGCATTCCAATGAAAATTCAATTAAAAGAATATGATCTGTGTAGCTTTTGGAACATACAATTGTGTTTTTTTCACAATGACTGAGGTGCACTGGATCAAGGACCCTTAAAGTTAGCATTGCTGTGCAAACCTTTTTCCTTGTAATGAAAGATGTCATAGAGGTTGGGGATAAAACCTTGAGGGTGGATTGAGACTAACTTCAGCAATAATTAATTCAATTCATCGCATTGAAAGAGTCAGGCCGAGCTGCCGCACAAAAGTCACATAACAATTTTACAAAAATTTGAAATTTTTAAAGCCTAAAGTAAATTTACAAATCTGAAAGGTGTGTGTATGTGTATGTATGTGCGTTCGGCGTGTGTGTGTTCTTAATTTTAACCACTGGCGTCACATGTTATAATTAATTTTGGCCAAAGACTATTGCTGCTCATTCGGATCAGGTTTGCAATTTATTATCAATCACCTTTCCAAGCCTCATTCCTTTATTCCTTTGTACATCACTAATATTTATTCAGCCTTTATTGGGTGGCATTAAAGATAGTATAGCTGACATGTCCAAGTGATATTGCAATTTGTAATTGGAGGGGAGATAATGTACATATTTGACAACCAGTTTTTCCTTTTTTTTACATGGCAGGCAGGTGATTCCTAGCATCATCTCATAGCATCCCATAATGTTAGATCTATGCAATGCTGATACATTCCAATGTTGTTGTTTTTTTACATATGATAAACTGAATAATCATCATCTTGTAATTAAATATCAATAGAATATGTTGCTGTCAAAATGAAAGTCTGTTTGGGATAATATTGTCTCTGGACACTCTAGTTTTCTCACCATGGATCCAATTATATTATATACAGTATTATACACTTAAATGGCACGGCTGTCTAGTCCACATTCACTTTTTGTACTTTTAGAACTCTGCATATTTCCAAAGTAAAATTGTGTCTTAACACGGGAGCTGCCATGGATCATTTCACTTGGCTTGATTCCGTTGATTCCACTTGAAGAATATTTAATGTGTCTTCTTTGGATGTGAGGTTAAACGCGAGACAACAGTTTCAGAATCCTTTACTGTCCTCACATACAGTAGAGTGGTATGTTGCTGTGTGTGTTTTTAAGGTTTAAGCCGATTTTCACCAGCTATCTCTGGGGCTCTGGCTCAGAATAATGACTGAATAATAAATAAATTCAGGTGGAGGCACCAGGTACCCATGCACTCGGCTGCAGCACAGTTGAGAAAGTTTCCTCCTCTTTACTGTGGACAGTGGCCTCTGGTCTCACATTAGCACACATGGCTGCAGCGCTTTGCACAAACTGCCTTTTAAGAGTTGCAACATGTGCCAGTCTCTGTGTCAGGAACCAAGGACAGTACAGGCTGGTCCACTGAGAAACCAGAGGTGATGTTTAGTGTCTGGGGGGGGG
>CAESWR010000192.1:370460-381914 GCA_903171835.1 Mullus surmuletus | reverse complement strand
AGATATCTGATTGTACGTTTTTCAGTACAACATGATGTGATGATGTAAAGCCCCCATAATTATTAGTTATTGTGTATTATATTATTATTTATTGTGTGTATTGCATTGGGATTTTTCCACTTGGATGACTCAACTCTGCTTCAATTGTTTCATTCACTTAATGCATTTACACAGCCAACATTAAAACCATGTTTAGTAAGGTAAAACACTTTATCCACCTGTTGGAGACATTGTCTGTCTGTATTTGCTGTGATTAACCACTTGCTTGTATAAACACATGTCATCAAAGGACACCTGTCCTGTCACTGACCAGGAACAATACAGCAGATGGCAGCCAGATCTGATGATGAACAAAACACACTGCTGCAGCAGGATCTGGATCTTCCTTTGATTGGTTTGAGGAAAACCTCTGATCAACTTTAGTTTAGGCATCACTCATTTTCATTTGAAAGGATATGGCGCCACCTACTGGCATAACAGTGCACAACCTTTCTTCCACACAGCAGGCTATATTTGGTCTTTTCTGTATCTCATTGCACCTGTGTTGATGGGTAATTCTATCTTAAGTCAAAACAAATCAAGGCTATATCGCCCCCTCAACAAGTTTTTAGTATAAACAGAGATGTTTGTCACTCTCTGGTCAAAAAACAACACTTTTCGAAATCATGTTGTCACAGCCTAATGTCCTCTACCCACACAGACAAGAGTTTGTATTTTATTCATTCAGCTCATCTGTGTGGAAAGCTTCTGGATAACATTCTAGCTGATGGAAACTGAATCATATATTTTTTGTCTTCACAACCAAGCAGCCAAATTTGGTCTTTTATCAACTTCCTCCAGGTCGCATCTCTAAACAGCAAAATATACAGGTCACATCAAAGGAATCACTTGACAAAAAAGAGGATAATTAGCAAAACACTCGCTTTTATGACGGTAAAGGAAAACAAAGTTGTCTGCCAAACGTTACTCTTGATAAAATCATTTTGGCTGGATGTGCCATTACTGCTTGATTATTTTCTCAACAAAGGGAAAAGGTCAATGGATAGTGTTAATATAGCATAGTATTCATATTGGATAGTAGTGATATAACACTGTAATAATATAGTATATCATTTGGATTCAACTGAATATATGGAGTCCAGAGTATAATACAATTATTCAGATAGAGTAAAGCAGAAAAGATTTAATGAGCTAATTTGCGGTGGAAAAACGTTATTTTTGTACACACCCCAAAGGTTCCCTATTCTATTCTATTCTATTCTATTCTATTCCATCCCATTCTATTCTATTCCATTCTATTTTATTCTATTCCATTCTATTCCATCCCATTCTATTCTATTCTATTCTATTCTATTCTATTTTATTCTATTCTATTCCATTCTATTCTATTCCGTAGTGATCTTTTTCACTAAGCCCTGTGTGTTCGTGAATGCACCTCGCTGCGCGTTCACGCGGCGCTCTGCGCGTCCCAGTCATGTGACAGCGCCTCACCACGCCTGCGCTGAGAAATACAAGATGGCGGAGAGTGCGGAACTGAAGGTAAGGCGCAGCCTGAAATCAGCGCTAATTTACTCCGTTGCCGAGCGGTTCGGTCGCCCGGTCGCCCACCGCGGCGCTCATTATTTGTCGGACGGCAGCGACGTCGCCTCATTCGGCAGTTGTGGGTCAGACGCGGCGGGAACTTGCGCGAATCGGCGGCGGCGGAGCTCCCGAGGCATGTTTATGTTGATATTGAGACGCGCGGGTTTAGCTGAACGAACCGTTTTCTTCCCCGGAGCCGCTCCGGGCGCGGTGGCTGATCTCCGGTTCGTGTCCGCGCCTCGGAAGCGGCACAAGTGTGAATGCAATAGCTGCATGGCCGTGCGCTCCGCGGGACTCTCCTCGCACTGGGGAAACCGTGAGGTCGATAGCAGTCGATCGCACCGGCTGTCACCGGGCAGCTCGCGGATGACAGCGGCATCGCGCGTGGAGGTTCGTGTGCGAAAACACGCCGCCGCGCCAGCGTGCGTCCTCCTCACGTGCTCGTGTTTGCGAAGTCGATCGCTCGCGGCAGGCTGCTTCCCCTCCCGGTGATACTTCACCTGTTGATGACGCCTCGTGTAACGGTCAGCCGGCGGCCCGGTGACACACGGCAGCCTGAACACAACAGGCACCTGATGCACTCCACGTCCCGGGAGAGCGGAAACCCCACATCAGCTTCGTTCTCTTCGAAATCAGCCCATTTAATGGGAGATTTTCTTGTTTGCACGTTTACTGCTGAAATTACTCAATTGCCCTAAACTGTAATTGAAGATCCTATTGTTTTTAATAGAGCGATTCAAACCATTCCCCAAAAATATGAATAGATAACAAATTGGAAATGTGTTATGGATGTGCAGTTATTTAATCTCCCTGAACAGCTAAATTAGTGAGAGATAGAGGTGATTGACATTTGTACCCTGCCAAAATGGTCATTATTTTATTTTTCCTTGTTCATTCATAAAATAATATTCATATTTTAATTATTTACTGTAAAACAGCTGTATCTGAACAAAATACGCATGGCGACTGTCTGAAATGCTGTGTTTGATTTTAAGCTGTGTATAGCAGTGCAGCCTCTGGTATCTGGCCATTATCGATCACAGTCTTTAGCTATTTTTAGACGCTTCCCCTTGTGTTTCCACCACATGCCCTCTGGTCCCTGTGGATCTATAGATGCTCCTTTGTGCCAGCTGCTGTTCAACCATGCACAATGTAACGAGCTTCCCAACAAAACACCCCCAAAACCCCATTGATGCTTGCCTATGATGGGAATTGTTTTATATGAAGCTGAGAGATGCTGGCCCCAAGGTCGTGCTCTGCGATTGATGTTGTTGGGTTGTGACTGATTGCTGGTTACATGATCTGTTTTACTGCTTATCTGCAAGATTAAGTGAGTAGTTGGTTTATTAGAAAAAAGTCAAAAGGAAACATGGAAAATAGCTGCCACTGTCACTGCTTTTGATGGCCAGAATGGCAAGTTTTCACCAAGAATGATTTCTGGATGTGCAAATGATGCTGCCTGGTGGAATTCTGAAGGGATGACTGCTGCTTCTTCAAGGTCTTCAAAGAATAGCAGATCTGCTGCTGGCAAGTGACCCGAAGCTCTGTTCACTTGTAGCCCAGAGTGGAGATGTTCACTCCTCAGCACTCCCTGTGAGTTTAAAAGGTCAATCCCATGAATTAATCTGTTTCCAATCACCAGTATGGAATAAGCAGTGGCATGGTTTGGGCCTGAAATTGTGATTTTAAATTTTGTGACATGGAAGTTTTTCAGTGTGACATTGCGTCTTTCTTGGAATACTTGGATTATGGATTATTATTAAAAAAACAATCTGAAAAGTTGTTTTTGAGTCGCTGGAATGAACGAGTCAACGACAAGATCTCTGTTTCTGTTATTGTAGAAATATCTGCATGTTGAGGTTGGCATCACTTATACCACTTACTGTTTCATGTGTGAAGTTATTGAGGGTTGGCTGGCTGCACACTCCACCTTTTAAATAGTGATCTAAAGCAGGTTCTCTCTCTTATAATTTGTGCTTCAATGACTTTAAAAGTGATTTGGTTGTTTGTGACCCGATGTGACATCAGTTTAGAAGAGTCTTTGAATCTGCTTTGAATTCACTTTGTTTTTGCATCCTCAGATCTCCACTTTAGGTTACGATGAACTGCAAAGGTTTCAGCTACAATGAATGAAAATGTCCACTGCCAGCAGCACACACACATGTAGCAGAAACTGAAACAGAAAGCACGTTTTCACAAGCTCAACTTTACTTAGAAAAAGAGATTTTGGGGATAATTAGCAGAAATTTAAACTTTTGAGCGTTTCATTCAGTCCAGATGAACTATTTCAACCTTTCATCCCAGTATGTTTGGATTTTCATAGACGACAGCAGGTTTTTGTGATTCTCATCTCGCTTGCAGCAGCGAACACTTATGGCCAGTGACAGAAGATGTTGGATTTTGCCGTTTTGTTTTGATTGTACACAAGTAGAAATTTAACTCAAGTGATGTTGCATAATTTGATATGAAGGCAGCAACATGGAAGGGCAGAAACATATCAATCTTTTTATTTTATTATTGCAGTGACGATCTCCTCCCTCAGTGAGATGCAATTTGAATAAGTGAAAATCATGATTTGAATGGTCAAGCTCGGTGTTTAGTTTCTGTTTTCCCCCTAAACTTGTTACTTGCACCCTTGAGAGATTTGCCTGTCCATCAGCTGCCATGAAGGCAGAGAGGACTTAGCCAGGTGTGATATTGTAGCAGTCAGGCTTTATTATCTGAGACTGCCAATGCTGACTTTTGGTGGCAGAGACAGGGAGGCAGAGAAAGAAAGAGTAACAGAGAGAGACAGACAGAGAGAGGCACTGCGATGGCCGATGACACAATTAAGGAGAGACACAAAAGTAAGAGAAGCAGACTTTTCCAAAGATGTGAGTGACAGCTCATCTGCTTTTTTGTGTCAGTAATTATACTCGTCACGTGGTAGGTCGATCTAAACCTCTGGACTCATAGATTCCCTTGGTTTCATACTGACAAAAAAACCCCAAACAGAGCTTCCTTTTAATTGATAAAAGCAACCAAATTTACTCATATTCTGATTTGATAGTTGTCAAAGTTATTTTTCTTACCTTGCGGTGGATTTTTCTTTACATGTTTTGGCGGAGCTTCCACCTTCCTCAGAAGCGTCACTTGGTGGTGTGTGTGACTCGTCTTTCTCAGCTGTTGTTATGGAGGACCAACCCGTCAGATTTGACAGGCTGGTCACGCCTCCCCCTGACCGGTCGCCTCTCCAAGATGCTGCTCCAGGTGTGTGAGAGCATGTAATCATCCCGGTTCATTGTGCGTGGGCCGCGTCTCCTTATTCGATGGCCTCCCTGAACCAATGCTAAACATCAAAAACCCTATCCCAACAAAGCACCGTGAACGAACATGTAAAGAAAAATCTACCGCAAGGTAAGAAAAATCTACCGCAAGGTAAGAAAAATAACCTTGTCTGAACAAAAAGAAACAAATCAGAATATGAAAACTGAAGACATAATGAACACAATTGAATCAAATGGACTCTCCCTTTCTCAAATCATTTTTCAAGCATTACATCAAAGTTTACATCAAAGTACATCAAACCTGATCGTTCAAGTTTTTCATTGCAATTTTGTTTATATACCACCAATTCATCACACACAGTTATCTCCAGATACTTAAACAAAAAGCAGGTTGAAGGTCATCATCTGCAACCCAACGTATCCCCCAAGAGCAGGCACTCGGCGACAGTGGCTGGGAAAAACTCCCTTAAACGGAAAAAACCTGGAGTAGAACTGTGGCTCAAGGGTTGCAAGTTGAACAACAAAGTGCATCGTAGTGATTCAAATTGATTTGGCTACTCTTCTCCTAACACATCTGTCTCCTTAATTGTTTAAAATTAGACAATCAATGTGTTTTGTTTGCTGCTGACCCTCAATTCTTTGTTCCACTCCTGTATAACGTGCTGAATGGTTTGGGTGACTCTGTCCTGCTAATGCTGCCAGGCCCTCGCGTTCATCCTGATGCATCTCATTTTATCTCACTGGCATTCCGATCCGCCACGGCTCCTTTGAACCATCTTCCTCTGCTCTGTGGAGATGCTACCACTGCAGCAACCTGGCAATACAAATAAGCGTCTGCACACTGGCAGCTTATAGGTGGAGACAGTCTATTTGTAAAGCCTGTGGCTAGGTTAATCTCTGATGCTCCCCTTCATCCTCTCAATACTTGCTTGTTTCTTTGCCTTTGTGATTACCGCAGTCACATGATATAAATTGTGCCTGCACATGGAAATCACCACTTGACTGATAACTTTCTTCGGCTGCTGATGTGTTTCCTCACTTAAAGCTAAAACATAGACCCACTGATGGAATCTATGAGGTTGGTGATGTACCACAGTACTTTCGCCTTCGGTTTTCAACAAAGATTATGAGTGGGGCTGATGTGGCATGATGAAGATAAGGCCACGTGTGATTACCTGACGTGCATCATGTTGTTGGAAGTGTGTGCAGCCGTTGACTTCTGGTAGGATTTCATGAGACTGAGCTTTTCTTGACTCCCGTTGTGATTTTTATTGCGCAGCTCCGTTGCCGTGGCAACATGTCACGATTTGAGATGGACATGGGTTGGTTGACTTTTGGTTGAGCTCAATTGTGTGTTTCTGACTGGAGTAGAGAGGCGGGTAGCATGGTGGTGACCACCCTCCGAGCAGGATTTTTTTTCCCCATAAATGGAAGAGATTTTTCATGAATATGTTAAGATGAAGCTGCAGAAATGTGGAATATAGCTCTGTTCTGCCACAGGCCTCAGATGTCAAGTGTGTGTCAGGTCCTCATCTTAAAGCTAATATATCTTTCTCTCTATCTTTGTTTTGCTGTCTTTTTGTTCTTTGGACCTCGGGATCTACATGGGTTTTGCAGCAGATTTTTCTATTGAATTGGAATTTGAATTGAAGGAACTGTTCTGTTCATGTTGTGACCTCAACTATGTCACAGGTTTCCCTCTGAGAAACAAACACTGGCACACACCTATAAAAGTGAAAAGCAGGCTTCATATTTGATGACTTGCTTTGTGATGCAAGTATATCGACATTGTTTATGCATGAAGTAACTTAATTAGGGCCTGAGCCTGCACTGCAAGCAGCGGGTGAGAGCCCTATTGAAACCTGTAGATTTTTTATTTTTCTGCCACTTCAAACTTGATTTTGACCCCCTGAACGTGCCTGAAAACTCAAAAAATATTCCAGGATGGTTGGATCTGGCGAAAAATTTAATATTTTAAAGAAGCCAATAAAAGGCGATGCCAAATGGCTCGGTAGCGCACTGTACTAATTTTCACAAGTGTCATGACCGCAGACTTTGTCCTAGCTGCACGAAAGTTTTCACGCACGTGTATCTCAATGAGATCTTTGATTTTGCGCACTTGGACTTTTCTCTAAAATGTACGGTATTTCATATTTTTTGCCCATTTTTGGCAATTTGCGCAGATTGGAATTTGACAAACTTGTCCTAGGGCTTTCATCCGAACAGCAACAAATTTGCACAGGCAAATCTAGACCCCATTGACATTAAAAGTGACCATAGGTTTCGACCATTTCAAAGTGGTTCGGTTTTTATGGGCCGGCAAAGTTAAATTAATTTTTGCAAAATTTTAAATTCTGAGATCTCAGTCATATTTTCACTGACCGGCCTCAAAGTTTCTAGGATGATGCAGCATCTGGCCCGGATCACATTTCTGAAGGATTTTTTTTTTTCGACATAGGGCCCCTGAGTGGCAACAGAAAACGTCATTCTTTACGTTTGCACGCAGTGTTGCCAAAAAAAAATCACAGGAAGTCGCTATTGGCTCTCTGAAAAGTCGCTAGAAGTCGCTAGGTTGCGTAATGACGTAAATATGACGTGACCACGCCCCTCTACGTCATACGACGTGCCGTTGTTTCGCTAGAGCTGGCTGATTCGCGGGATTACGTTATTCGTGACACCATCACGCTTCATTTGCATACGCCGTGCTGTTCATCGGCATCTTCCCCCACACTGTTTGATCTCATGTTGGGGGGGGTTTTATGTATTTATTTATTTTTTGAGGAGTGGGGATGGAGAAGAAGGAAAGGGAGACGTTTTTTTTTATTATTATTCAATCACTGAGGAGGACGAGAGCTCAGCTGGGAGGAGCTGTGAGTGTGTGCAGCGGCAGCCAGTGCAGCAGAGACGACCCAGACCGCACGAAAAAGTCGCCAGATTTCTTGTCAGTCGCTAGATACGTTTTTCAGTCACCAGAGACGGCCAAAAGTCGCTAAATCTAGCGACAAAGTCGCTAAATTGGCAACACTGTTTGCACGTCCAGCTCAGAACTTAAGCCTGTATGTGAAATCGCAACCAAGTGGCAACATACATTTTTCATTCCTAGGCTTATAAATCTTACTTGGTTGATGCAATCCTGCTCAAAATCCTCCATGAAGCTCATGCTGCCAACATGGATGCCGGCCAAACATCGTGAAACAGGAAGTGATGGAAAATTTATTAGGGTTGTTGAAAACTTATGAAGCTTGGCACACCCATCAAGGAACCCATCAGGACAAGACATTATCATTTTTATTGTGATTCGACTCAAAATGTCTCCGTAGCACCCCCTAGAAAATTTCCAACGCGTAGCCCCGCCCCTGTGTTTGACCCAGAGCTATGAAATTTAGTAGGCTTATGAAGGACCCCAAGACGAACAAAAAAGCCTCCTGAGCCAGCATTTCTAATTGAAAATGTAACCATTACATACAGTCGGAAACATCATAAAGGTGTCAGTCCACAAAATGCAAATAAACAGCCTGAGTGAACAAGACTTGCAGTTATTAGATAGTTAACGTGTACGGAAGCGCATTGCATTCAGTGGAGTAAAAAAAATCCTGACCTCATATTAACGAGATCAGGATTTTTTTTAATTCAGTGAATGCAATGCGCAATGTGCAATCCAGTCTCATAATAGTCTCATAATTATGAGAGGAGGAAATGTGCCCCATTGGCCACTGCTTCACTCAGAACCTCTAACTGCACATCCTTGAGATGCCTGCACAGTGTTGACATACTCATATTAATTGTTGTGTCTTTGTACTTAGTCCACAAAAAGAAAATATGGTGACAGCAATTACGTCTGTTTTGTTTACTTGAGTTTTCGTGCTAGCCCAAAAGTGGAACCAACCACATGATTGAGAACCGGATATGACATGTGGATGATGTCATATTGTATTGATAAAAATAGTATTACTGTCAATAACACCATCCTCGTTTTTAGAAACAGCGGTATTTCCCAGTGTCTCAAACCAAGAAGGTGGTAATAGCAGATAAACTGCAATAGCACGATCATTGCCACCGCAAGAGGATTTACAGACGTTTCCTTTTTCTTCTCGTAATTACGGGAACGGGATCAGGAAGATCAGGATGTTGTAATTACGAGATAAGGTGTTTAAAAAATATATATATTTATCCAGTGTTTCCTCTAGGATTTTTTTCAGCAGCGCGGGCAGGCTTTTCCGGGTAGCCATAGCAGTGTAAACAAATGACACTTGACTGCAGATTTTACTTTTACAACAAATGTATTCAATGGCCCGCTGAATGTAAAAATAAAAATAAATAATAGTTAGGGTTAAGTTGACAGCCTGCCTCAATGAATGGCCGCTTCCCTGTTACTCTTTTTGGTGCCTGCTTATGCCGCCGACATAAGCTGCAGAACATTGCTATAGGGACAGAGTAAAGTGGCATTATTGATCATTGAGCAAGGTTGGAGATATGAGTCCTAAATGCTCATGTCTTACATGAAGAATTTGTTTTTATCCTGGTAGGACTGTAGAACATTTTGACCTCCACCACTCATAACAATGGGCCTAAAACATTTTTTCTCCAGTGTTTCAGTGTAATCATTGTCACACAGAATGTTACTTCCTAGTGGCTTTCAACTTCATTGCAACCCTGCCGTGGTTCAGTATAATTACATTTTCAAAAACAGGCAGAATGCTTTTGAGTTAGATTGTCTGCAAACACAGAAAAGTTGGGCCACATCTGCAAATCCTAAAAGCGAGTCTCAATCATTGCTCACTTGATTACTTGTTTCTACGCCTTTCTCTGATTAACATATCCAGCTTAATGTTTAGATTAATAAAACATGTTCACCACTTTCTCAAAAACTTGAAGTTTGGAAATGTGTTCTTTAGATCTGGGTGTCAGTGAATCAAGGCTGCTCTGTTTTCTTATTCAACGATGCTTAGGAAGTTCAGTCATGGATGCTGCTGGAAAACCACCCAGAGAGTGATTAACTCAGTTGTTAGAATCCCCTCAGACACTGTATTAAAAGTTTTTAGTGAGTCGAGAGCAAGACCAATGGAGAATTGTAACATCAACCAGGTCAGTACTGCACACTGTGAACGGAATATCTCAGCACTGGTTTTGTGTGCATCTCGCCTCTCATCCAGTGACTGCTGGAATAGGCTCCACCCACCTGCACCCAGAGGTTGAGGATAGGGCAGTTTTGGAAAGTGGATGGATGGATGGATTTGTTGCAGAAAGTTTGAACAAATTTCGATGTAATTTCTCAAGTAATCCACAATGTCCTCAGACCACGGACCACGACACCATGTGATTTGTGGTGTGGAACAGTTTTGACAAGGTGATTGATCTGACTGAGCAGAATAAGACTGCTCAGTAATTTGTGTCATTAAAGGTACATTTATCTATTCAATTTAGTATTGCACCATATGCGCTCTGCAGACGGTCCATTTTTAGTATGATAAAGTTCTTGGCATTCTAAAATAAAAGACACAGTGAAATATAAAATAGTTACTTACAATAATGGATGATATGGATTTTTTAAATCAGAACTACTGTGTTATCAATATGGGTGTCCCGATACAACTTTTTCACTTCCGATGCGATACCGATGTGGCAGCATTGAGTATCGGCCGATCTGATATCAGCACGAATCATACCTACTTTTATGACTTATTTTGTAGTATAATGTTAGAACAGGCTTGATCAAGTGATATTACTCAAACAGAGAACAATAGTCAGCAGCAGTGGCTATGAGAAAAACGGACCCATTTATTATTAACCAATGGCTTACATACATTCTAACCTTAAACGGAAGAATATTCTACAATTGATTAAAATAAATTCAGAATACATTAGAAGACCCTGAAAATAACCTCAATAAATAATGAACCCCCCAAAATATTTCTAAAGTGCAAAATAACCACTAGTTTAACTTAAACACAAGCATATTCTATATAGAAGTGCTGGAGTGGAGTCTGGAATGGATTGCTTGTATTGGAGTGCTTATATCGGAGATTTTAGATGCAGGCCGATACAATCCGATACTCGTTTTTTCCACTGATATCGGACCGATATCAATATCGGATCGGGACACCCCTAGTTATCGACGTGTGAAATTGTACATCTCATCTAATTATTGTGCTTAATGTCGGTGTCCCAAATCCAATATTACTGCAGACAATTGCAAGCGATGTCTTAGTTGTTTACAGCATTATACTGACACACACGCAAGGTCAACATACAATTTACACATTTTACAGCCAGTTGCAGTTTCTCTGCCTGCATGAATGGGTAGAAAAGTATATTGCAGGGCAGGATTCTGTGACTGTTGCCTATCAAGTGACACCAATTTAACTAATTTAACCTTCCTCCTGTCTTGACATCTCTTTCTTTTAGAGTCAGGTGGTCTCACTGAGGTTGTGGCTGTGGCTGTTGTTGATGATGTTGAGGCAGGGCTGGCTGAGGAGGAAGCTGGTGCTGATACTCTTTGTGTTGCCATGGGTGTGGATTGAGTGCTTGGTGAGCTCTGCAGCTGTCTGACCAAGGCTGCAGCGGCTGGGACCCGGGTATCGGGGGCCCCGTTCCCTCTGCTCAATGT
>CAESWR010000192.1:334811-353164 GCA_903171835.1 Mullus surmuletus | reverse complement strand
CTAATCCTCACCCTTACTCTCCAAGCTGAAAAAATGACATGCAGCAGTGCTGCATTCACATGGAATCTGGTTTGCTGTTTGCTGGATTCCATTAGAATTCAGCGCTGCTGCATGTCGTTTTATCAGCTTGGAAATATAGCAGAGGAGGGAGATGAGAGGAGTGAGTGAGCTGCAAAATTGAGCCAGCAATGTTTGAAAAATGGTGATTGGTTGCATTTTTTGTCTGCCTGCAGCCGCTCGAGAGAGAGTATTCTTTTTGGTGACCTTGTGCTAACAATTATGATTCATGTGACAAACTGACTGACTATAGTTTCAAGGCTTCCTCTCTCTAAGGTGCCTCTCTCATCACTGTTACTTTTGGTATAATGTGAGTTTACAAGATAGTAGCCATAGAAGCTGGCCAATGAACTGAAGTCTTATTTGAATTCTTTTCTACAAAATGTGATAATAGGATGTGTGCAATCCTCTCTGTAGAGGTTTTGTTTAAAAGAACAATAAAACACAGAATTGTTGTTAGACTAATGATGGTGTGTGGGCCACCTTTAGTAAGTGTAGAATACTGTGCTTCTTTATGAAGAAACTGAAGTGAAAAGAGGAGGATATATGTAAGTTTTTGTCTTGTTGATTACAATTCTTGAATAATTAAGTGAAACAAAATATTAGCAGGAAGTTGAGTCACTGAGTTTAAAATCCATGTTTAACCTCAAATTAGACCCAAGTCAAATTGCATATTTGGTTAAATCAAAAACTGATGAAAACTGAGCACTTCTCCCGTGCTTAGGTGCTCCTTACTGAAAAGTTCTGTTCATGTTGAGCCAGGGTAAAACTTTTGGGAGATTTTTCGTTTTCAGTTCAGAAACTGCACCAGATTATTTATACAAAGTCCCATACCCTTTATCCGCTGGATTTTGTCATGTACGCCTATGACTTTAATGACCCACATTGTAGTGCCTTCCTGATAGGAAAATAAAATAATTTATGCCTCCTCCATCCATGAGGCAGCCTGCCAGCTGAGCTGAGATGGGGTGTCTAAATGTAGAGATAATGTGTCTTCATCATACAACACAGACAGAAGTGATGACACAAATCATTCCATTATGCCTTTGCTGTTTTTGTTTTTACCTGGATGCAACATAACAGCCCATCGAAAGGCTAATCTATATATTTGTCTCTACATTTGAGAGAAACGACTATTTACATACCGTAATGAAAGTGTGCCACAAATAACGATTTGCGTCAGTGATTCATCGCCACTTTGATTGGCACTCAGCTCAGTAATCGGAATTAAATCTTTTGAAAATGTGTACGTGAGGAGTGAATTCTAATTCCCTTTCTCATTCCCTCCTGCTGCTACAGCAAATGGTGATGAGCCTTCGGGTGTCAGAGCTGCAGGTGCTGCTGGGCTACGCGGGGCGAAACAAGCATGGACGCAAGCACGAGCTGCTGACCAAGGCACTGCATCTGCTGAAGGCCGGCTGCAGTCCTGCCGTGCACATGAAAATCAAAGAGCTGTACCGCCGACGCTTTCCCGCAAAAATGGTGTCTCACTCAGAGCTTGCCCTACCCGGGCCGCACCATCCGGCCACTGCCGGGACGGTCGGAGGAGGGGGAGCCGCACTGCCCGCTGGTCTGACGCAGCTGGCGTATGAAGGCCATGCTGGCCACAGTGGTGCCCCGTCACCTGCCGCCCTACTGCCCCTCTCGCTGCTTGGCCCAGGGAAACACGAGCTGCCCGGGTTGACACACCACCTGTCGCCCTCAGCCACTCTGCATCCGGTGCACCCAGATGTGAAGCTCCAGAGGCTGCCTTTCTACGACATGTTGGATGAGCTCATCAAGCCAACCAGTCTAGGTGAGAGCATAAAAGACAAAAATTATATATTGTGTAAGGATGAATCATGAATCCTGATTCGATTTCTCTTTATATCATCACTTTGCAGAATATTAGACATTCTGCTGGCCCCGCCAATTTGCACGTGAGCCCTTTCATTGTTGACTGTCTGTATTCTGAATGTTAAAAGGTGAAATATGGTGCTGGTTTGCAGATATTCATATCAAAGATATTACTCTCAGGGTAGCCGTCACTTTGGCATTTGCGTGTCTCTGATTGTGATGAGGCTCCCTGCCAGTGACAATGTTCTGCTGCCTGCTGTTGACTGGACACAGAAATGTTGCTGCACAAAATGTCATTTTAATTTTTTTCGCCTGAGCATTCAGAGTAAGCGAAAACCACATTGAAGGGCAAGCTAACATTTTAATTAGAGACATTGCACAGATTTCCACCAATACAAAGAATTGATATGAAGTACAATATTATCTTCATAAAACTAAGGATGTGTTATGCCAATGCCTTTTTTTTTTTTTAAAGAAAATGTTTACCCTTTCTTTCAGGATCATCTATATTTTCTAAGAATGGTCATCAGGCCCTAAGAGTAATATGTCGAAATGCTTGGACAATTGGACAATTGTCCTTGTCCCAGTGTACATGCACCTGGAAAGAGTTGATGGATGTGAATTGATGGATGTGTCACTCCAATCCAGTAGTTAAATGCCTTCTAGTACTCTGTGTGTGTGCGTGTGTGCGTGCGTGCGTGCATGCGTGCGTGCGTGCGTGCGTGCGTGCGTGGTTGGGGGCTCTTACTTTAATTGCAGTTCTTACATCATTCTTTTCCTTGCCAGAGCTGGTAGCAGAGCATGACTTCTTTGTAAACATGCAAATACTATCTAATCTAAAAAGAGACTCTTGCACTTTGATTTTGGAACAAACTCTTTCTCTCTCACATCATCTGCTGAAACTTTCCAAAAGGAAAACAAATTTAGCAACTTTGGAAATGTCGTTGCCTGCCAGCTTTGTTTACTGCCCAGATTTGATTGTTTTGGTAATCTTCCCATGATTTCTGCATTTCCTCAATGGTCAATTAGGCTTTGTAGTTGAATTGCTTACTCTTTTGGTCGTCTTTCTTATAACAAAAAAAGGATGTTTGATTGGCATGATCACTGTTTGCAGCTGTGTGATATATATTGATAGCTGTGAAAAGCAAATTTGCCCTGATAATTGCTTTGCAGGCCTAGTAAAGTTGTTTGATTTTCCTAATTTGTTATAGCACAAAGTTAGAATAGTTTGAACTATATATAAACAACATCGTGATTGCTGATTTGCAGCTGTGTGTCTGTAAATTGTGTTTTATTTTGAAACTCGGCTGGTCAATAGATCTGGCAGAATGGCTGGACTGGGACTAAACAGTGGCCCTAGAATTGTTAACTCGCACTCGCCACAGTGGCATGCAGCATACAGCACACTGGCATGTGCAGACACTTTCCCACTTCAGCCCATTGACACACACCATCACAGCACTGCTATTACCAATGCTGGTCACAAATATTTACTTGCTCATGGAACTTTCAGGAGAACCTACATGATGCCTTTTGAGTCTAATTATTCTCCAACTCCAAATTCAGCATTTTAAAGGCAAGCATTTTGTTCTTTGCTTTAGCTTGAGAGCTAGATGGTTTTAAACTCTGCAGCAACTGTTGTCTGCATCGGAAATGACTTATATCGTCATTTTAAAATGCACTGCAATTTTAGAAAATTAATTAATTTAACTTGGAAGCAGTGCCCATGAAACTGTAGCTGCTGTAGGGGGCTTAACTCCCCCACATCCTGCCTTCCCCCTATGTTTTGAACCCACACTGGTCTCCCTGCTGGTCTCGTGTCCTCGTCCTCGTCCTCGTCCTCGTCCTCGTCCTCTTCCTCTTCCTCTTTTTCCTCCTCCCCCTACCGTTCTGTCCTCTGAGAAAGGGACAGATACTTCCAACCACTCCTCCAGTGTTTTTCTTTCACCAAGAAACTAGCCTCTGCATGTTATCACATGTGGTTATGGGGCATAAGCACAGTTTCAAGCAAATGCAATCTAAGGGTGCACTATGACACAAGGCCCAGTTGAATCTTACTATACACAACCCCGCCCTAACCCTAACCCTTGTGTGATTGTTTTTGTGCGTGTGCAACCACACACAGGCCAAAGAGGCAAAGTAATGTTTGGTTTGGCTCAGTGGAATTCAAATGGTTTCTGTCTTAAGGTGAAGATCAGGTGATTTCATGTGCAGTTGGCCTACTCTGCAGCTGGCTTGAATATCACCATTTTTGCGGTTATGAAGACCACCAATCATGGACATCCCCACAGGGCATCGATCTGCTGGATTGGCAGTTCAGCTTTTTGGGCCTCCTCTTTGCTTAAGTTCGGTTCACCACTTCATCAGCCAGCAAACTAACAACAGTGTTAGTTTGCTGGTCTGCTGGCTTGGACTTAGTGTGAGGGAATCCTCGTCAGCTGCATTCCTCAGACCTCTGCACCGGCGCTCGCCTGCAGAGACTGTTGTATTTGATCTTGCATGCTCCGATTGTTTCCGTGTTATACCTGCTGCATCGCCAGTGAAGTCTTGGAACTGAACCAGTTCGCTTCGGTGTTGTTTTGCTCCTTACACACCTTACACACATACCATGACAATATGAAAATGTGTACATTTCCTCACATTAGCATTTTCATGGCGTAAGAGACCATCTTGTGATGATGATAATTTGTCTGCAGATGCATGTACAAACACAGAGCCCACAGCTCTGTCATCACACTATCTTTCTCCTCTTCCTCTGTTGTTCTCAATCTATCGCTGCACATTTCCCCCCCTGTTTTCCATCCTCAGTCCGTCTCCACGGCCATCCTCTGTGAAGAATTTGCATGCAAATTGATGGAATCGCACAGGCATACACCTGTGCCCGCAGAACACACCCCTCCCTTCATCTGGATCTGAAACGCATACGTCTTCTCTCACACGCAGTTACACGCGTGCATGTGTATGCACATATGCTGCTTTCAAAAGCCAGACGTCCTCCTTTATAAATAATGCATGTAGATCATATTGTTCTCTGCGAGGCAGAAAGAGTCAGAGGATGAAAGCATAAGCCTGGTGAAAAATGTTGTGTGCCGTTTTGCCAGACGGAAAATGTGCTTTACTTAACTGCAAGTGTGAGGTGACTACCCTCTTTATGGAGGACAGTAATGAAACCACCTGATTAATTGTAATTTCCTCTGGTGTGCAGATGAAGATTTTTTAGGTCTATTTCTATAAAGCAGCTGCGATCTTCCTCTTTTTCACATCAGACTCTTTTTCTTTGCTTGTTTACTCCTCTCTGATCTTCTCATTACTCTTCAATCGCTGTCTTTCTCTCTTCCTCTCTCTCCCCACATTGTTGTTGCTTCCTTTGCAGAGTGGCCTCTTCTTTCTCCCTCCCTTACCAAGCTTTCTGTGAGTCCCCTCCCCCACTTGCTTGCTTTTCTTCTCTAGATGATGTTGTCTGAATTTCTTTTGCACAGAATGCTGACCTCTTTATTCAAGTATTCAAAATCCTTTGATACACTTCTCCCTTTTTGTATTTTATCTAGATAGCCACGTTTAACCATTGTATTTTTCTTTAGTGATATGAAATGAATGCAGTAATGAATATTATGTAGCCAGACTGAATAAAGAAAAGTAACGGAAAGCAGCAACATAATGGGAATGGGGATATTCACAGTTGCTTCGGAGTGGGGTGTGGTTGACAGCTATGAAGGAAGTTATTTGTTTTCTGCTTGTATCTTGTCAATATCTAAAGTTGATTTATTGCTATTGGTATAAGATAGGCCAAAAAAAATCCGATATCATATGTGTCTTTCAATATCTTTCATTTCTATTCAGGTGTCCTTCCATCCTTTTTTTTTCAGTTTAGGATTCAAGGAAGCACCAGATATGTTCAATTTTATCACTGTCTTAGTATGAATAAAATTCCTAAAATATAAAAGGAAGTAATGTATGTTCAAGTGCAAGATTTCAGTGTCAGTTAAAACATTTTTATCAGCCCATCAATCAAGAAGGTAACATGAAAAAACACTCACTGTGTCTATATACTTAGAAATAGTTAAGAAATCCTGCATTTCTTAGAATAAAAACTGAACAGCTGCTGAGCAGCTGTGTATCAACAGGTTCGGGTGTTCTACATGATTTCTGATATCCTGTATTAGCCTGCCTCCTGGTTTGGCTCTCACACCTCCCGTTTTCTCTCTCAGTACATTCTTCTACTATTTCTGAGTCAACACCAGTGTAGGGGACGAAGATCAGCTCATGCATTGCTGATCGCTGCTGGTCTTAACTCGTCAACAGTCTCTGTTTCATCAGCTTCTCTGATATTACCAGCGTGACCTTGGAGCTTGAACTCCCATCTCATCTCCATTATCCCCATCCTCCCCATCCTCCATAGGGAACTGAGTCATCTCAGCTCATTATGGATATCATTCTGTTGTACATGCATTAAACATGATTTAATAACCACATCTTCATGAAATGCAAGCCCATTCCGCCTTTGACAATTATTCTCTGCATAATGAGATCTTAGATCGGGAGATGGCTGTGATTTCCATACAATGGAGGAAATGTGTGTGGTAATGTAATGTAAAATGTCACTCAAATCAAGCATTTGGAGCTGCTTACACCTGAAATGAGTTAGTCAGTGATGCTGTTACCAGACCGCCAAAACGTATCAGAAAAATCGGCATCATGGTTTCACTGCCTCCACTGCGTTTCAGCAGCCCAAGAAATGAAAACATCTGCCATTTTTCAGCTTGGTGCTGTCTGGTATTGCCGTCGAGTGAACGTACATATCGATACCTTATTCAGATAGGAATTCAAGTACCATTAGTAGTTGTTAATCTAGTAGCATGCAAAACAACACAATATTCAAAATGAACAATACCATGAACCTGTTTTTCATCATTTATCACCTTTATTAGAGCTGCACAAGTGCTACTTGAACTGTTGCTGATTTAATTCATCCTTGTGGCACACGCACTGTATACATTCACATGTGGCAATACAGATTAATTCCTCTATTTATCCCTTTGCAGGCTGCCTTTTTAAGACAGCTTGGACTGCTTTTTTTTTAGTTTGCATTCGGCAGAAAGTTGTCACTAAAATAAGTGAAAAACATATGACACAAATGCAAAATGATTTTCATATGTCTTAAAATTGGACAGCAAACAGACAGAGCTGATTCTGAGCATCAAGGGAAACACACCAAACCTTAGGGTCAGCATTGCTACAGAAAATGTTGATATAACCATTTTGGTCAAATTAACACATTTACAGGTAAGTGTGTGTAAGAGTCTGTCAGGCCTGGGCGGATTGAGGACTCAGACACAGAAGGGAAACAGTTCAGTCGGGCTTTCATTTTGCAAGTCTCTTCTTGACTCTGAAGTAGAGCGACTAACAAATAGGCGATAATTCTGGCTATGACTAAGGTGTCAGAAGACAAGACTGACAAAATCAAAATAAACAGAAATTCACTCCACAAGGGAGGAAAAAGGAAATGGCCGAGACTAACCCACCTGACAAAACCAAACGAACAGAAAATCATCTCTACAAGGGAGGGGAAAGAAAAGGCTGCGACTAATGAACTCAAAACAACGAGGTCTCGCTATGAAAAAAGTATAACAAAAAGTGCTCCACAAAGGAGGAAAACAACGAGACTATAAAACTACACTCCGACAAAAAAACAAGAGAAAACTACCGAAAACAAAATCGCTCCATCGAAGGGAGGAAAACTAAGCTAAGGGAAAAACAGACAGTAAAACTAAACAGGAAAAACTTCCAACCAAAAATCACTCTACTCAAGAGGAAGCAAGAAAACTTGGGGATACAAACATGGGACTTGGAAACGAGGACAAGGACAGGACTTGAAACAAGGGCTTGAGGTACATGAACACACAAGACACTCTGGCACAGGACAAAGGGAGATGCAGACAATAAGACACATGAGGTTAATGGGGAACAGGAGGACTGGAGAAGAAACATCTTCTCCTGAGGAGCAGTGTCACCCTCATCATCATCAGGTCACAGTTTGAATCAAGCCTGCACCATCTCATCTGATAATTTTGGGTTCATACTTGTGTCAAATGAAGTGCCACCTCTGTTAAACAGGCAGCTGAAGTGTCTCTCGGTGAACACAATCTGTTTTTTTTTTTGACTGTACAAATAGTTTTGTCCTTTTTTGTCCTTTGTTGTCCAGCAAATCTGTGTTCTTCCTCAGGGAATCAGTAGAGATAGTGTGTTCCCAAACATCTACTATGCAGAGACCAACACAACACCTCCCTACTAAAACTGAAACACAACCTTTTTCAAAACAAACAATAAATATCAAGCTGATAGAGAGATCTGACTAGACTACACATGTTGGGCCACGGCCTTTCACTTCACAGCAGCTTATGAAAATGGCGCTTATCGACTCCTTTGTTTTTTGGCTTTTCCGAGTTTTTCAATTTGGATTTTTCATTTTTAATTCACTTTAAAGCTAATTTAAATGGAGGCACTTTTGTTTGCATCGTGATCAGAGTTTTAGACTTTAAGCTCCTCACATTTCTTGGGTGTGGCCAGTGCAGCATTGAGCCAAACCGTTAAAAGCCCTGTGAAATGTCGTCTCCATACGTTGGTTGGAAGGGGTGGTCCGCGCCAGCTACCCACCGCAGAGCTCCTGTAAGCACCCTGGAATGCCTTAATGAGCTCAGTCACTGCATGCCTCTACAGCAACCTTATGTGGATAAAAAAAAGCATAATCACTGTTTTTGATAGAAGATGGAAGTCCAACAGATTCAGTGTGTCTGTGCGTGTGTATGTGTGTGCACATTGCATCCAGATCTGACCTTTTGTTTGCATCTTCCTCTTTTAAAAGAACAAAAATGTAAGGAATCATACATTTTAATCATACATAATCATATGTTTGGTGTCTTAACTTCTTCTTATGATTGTTGCCCTATATTGTTTCTATGTGTGTGTGTGTGTGTGTCTGTGTGCGCCTGTTGTGTACCAGAGATAAAAAAGTACAAATCCACTAACAAGTTGATAAACTCCAGCTGGGTTTTGTTGTGCAGAAGACACAAGAAGATACAACTGAGCACATTCTCCATAACTTAGCTCACACAGCTCCACTTGGGAGGACAACTGATCCAAGAAACCCCAAATGTCTTAACTTCCATCTGTAGTCCAAATCTGGGTTTGTGCACAGTTGTAGGACAAGCCCCAGAGAGAAAATGCTGTGATACAGCAGGTACAGCTGGCACCCTGCGTCGCTGCAGGACAACATGAAGAACATTTTCCCTGAGAGCAGAGGGGACAATTCTTGTTATTCTTGTTCAGAAATAACATTAAAATTTACAAAGTTTGGATTTATCTGTCAAAATTAGAGAAAGATATTTATGAGAACTGACATCAAATGAAAAATCTATAACATTTTATGACAAAGACAATTTTCAAGTGGGCTGGTTAATGAAGATGAAACACGGTAAAGCAAACTCTGGAGAAATGGTTTACTCACACAAAAGAAGCCGCCTGCTAGAACAGAATGTCAGAGGCTTAATTCTTACCATGTAAAGCTGCTAATAAAGTGAATGCATGGAGGACTTTCTGGCGGAGATGCTTGTCCTCAATGGCTGAGGATGTTCTGATGTTGCTGTTTCAGCTTACTAACACACACGCAAGCACCCAAGTCTTCAACTGCTTTTTAAAGAGAGCCAACTGAGTAAAGACAGTGTTCTAACCATTTTGGTCTCACTGCTCAAGTCAGATATTTAACAAGGAGCTTGTCCGCGCAAAGAGCCTGAACACAGTATATCTAGCTTATCTATCTATCTTTCTAACAAGTAAAAAGGCTTATCCAATAACCTATGAGATGAAATATAAGCATGGATAATTGTGCTATTGACACTAAATGAAAACGTTTCTCATTTATAGTGACACTAATTCATTGTCTCTTTGCAGCTACTGTATACAATCATTTCCTCTGATAGATACTGCGGCTCTTTCAGACCATGGCCGACTGTGGCTCCACATGGCAGCAACCGGAGTCAATTTTTCCACTAATTCATCTCTCATTCCACCATCTGTCATCATATAGATTTTGGCCTAATCATTGGGCATAAAAATAATATGTAGTGATTCTGGTGTTATACTGGACAAGTGCTGAAATTACAGGAATATTTTGGCTAGGCTACATACATTTTTGAATTATTGATTTACGCTCCATGTTTAGGGCCTCACCTTAAGGATCAGGACATGTAGAAACAGGTAACAGCAAAGGATGAAATTCATAACCGCCCAAAGTTTAAGAAATAGTAGCAATGGTGTCTCAGCATTCCCAATGATTTATTCATGGTCAGATTCTAATGAGCACCATTAAGCAGCAGTGAGTTTATATGAAGTGCGCTTCATCACAGTAATCACAGTTCTCAGGCATTACTTTTGTTTGCGTCTGGGAAGCTAAGTGGAGAATTCATCCACCGAAATTCAATTGATGATGATATATCCAGTTTAATCCTTCATTCACATCTAATTGTTTCCAGATTCCGTTGTAAATGTGATGAATATATATCCCTCATCTCGCGTTGAGATGTGTTTGATCTCAATATGAGAGATTGGATGTACTTTAAACTTTGAGACTTGCATTAGTATCATGATAGATACTTAACTCCTTCAACTCAGACCAGAATGATTTCTGAGTTTTAATTACAAAATGATTAAATCATCTTTCTTGGCAGCAGTGTCAACAATGACACAATTTTATATTCAACATTTTATTTTTTTTGCTATCCTTTAATCTCGAAACTAATGCTGTTTGATCTAATTTCAAACCCAATATCTTTGGTGTGTCGCTGCTCCACCCATGCACTCACCTACACTACTGATTTCACTGGCTACACATGCCATTTTTAGGTTCGGTTTTTTTCCTCTTAGTTTACTTCCTTTTATTAAATAAATTGGTTATTAATTGACCGTGCGGCCCAGTTTGTGACAGTCCACATAGCATTTGTCCAGATAGCCCCCAACTCTTTCGTCAGACACAGACACATCAACAATGTATTCATTCATGCATTTGAATAATTGTAGACCCTCAAAACTGACCTCTAAACAGACCTGAAATATTGATGGCATATAAAAGGATCAATATTTTGATTACACTGAAGGGTCTCACCAAAGAAGAGACTGCATTATTCCACTCATTTGAGCTTTCAATTTATTTCTTATTTTGACCGTTTCTGTCTTTTCCTGAAATTAGAATGTCCAAAAGAAAACATCAGTGCATCGTAAATGACTGCAATAAACTACGGTTATTTGTTAGAGTGTGTCTGGTTTATAAGGAAAAACATACAAACCACAATAATGTGGTGTGTGTGTGTGCGTGCATGCGTTTGAGTGAAAGGCATCAGTCAAAGCCTGTTTTAGTTCCTTTTCTGTCTCATCAAACCACACACTGAAAATACCAGGGAGCGTGATGGAGGGATGGGTGGCCAAAAGACAGTGAGGGAGAGCAAGCGAGGACAGAGTGAGAGAGCACTTTCTATTTTTAGCCTGTGCGCCCGAAGAAGAGGAAGAGGGTGCATGTGATTTTTGTTCTGCGCCACACAAATGCTCCAAAGTTGCAGCAGCACATCTAAGATGAACACGTAGTGTGTGGACGGAAAGATTGGTCTTTTCAGGGAAGATGAACGGCTTTTTGAAAGGCTGAAGACTGATTGGTCTGGGGATTATTATTACCCTATTTCACCCATCACACCGACTCCCACCCAGCATTGCCCCTAATGTGAAAAAATGACCTTCATCCTACAGAGCAATGAAGGCACAACAGAGATCTCTGCATGGGTTGCTCATTTTCACTCTGTAATTACGGGAACAATCAAGTTAGATTTAATGCTCCCTTCACCCCCTCACCTCTCACTCAACATTCAGAACCAGGGATTTCCACTGAGAATCACAAGTATGTCTCACAAAATGTGACACACACACAAAAGGAGCAAAGTATTCCATTATTTTAACAACATTTAAGGTGCTTTGCAGATATGAGATGTGACAATGTTGGGAATGCTTAGATTTGACAGATTTTAGTCAAAAAGTCACATTTTCTGATGTTTGACGGATCTGGATTGTCGTAATCACATTCAGATTTAGATTTTCCTTGTCATTGGTCTTATTTTCAGTAGCAGAGTTTTTCTTCCAGTTAATCGTTCTCTAAATCTTCTCTTCAAAATGATGCAGTCTTATATGCACTCATACATAACATCTCCATTCAATGTACAAACAAGGAATGCGATCTCACAGCCATTTTAAAGGTCACTGAACTAATATGAATATGACTTGTTTAGCGGTCACAAGCTGCACACAGGGGTGTCATTATAGACTTCTAAATTTTCAATGGAACCAAAGTAGAAGCAATTTTTTTTGGGATGCTGTTGATGCAAATTCTCAAATTTAAGGAAATACTGACTGTTGCTTTAAAACCATAGAGAGCAGCCACTGCGGAAGTTTAAGCTCATTATGTAGCTGCAGCTGAAAACCTGCTATCTGTTTGTTGCAGAACAGACCCTGGTTACCTACAGCACCTGCTAGTGTAATGATAAAATGAAAATGCACGCACGCACGCACGCACAAACACACAGGAACACATTTTTTTGTTCTCTGCTGGAAGTGGTCTGATTTTGATTTTTAGGTTGTTTTTCCATGCATTGTTTTGTCTTCTTTTTTCTGTTAGTTGTCGAGTTGTTGTAACTTGCTGATACATTGATGTACATTCCTTGCTTTCAGGTCTTATTTCTATGTGTTGGAATCTTTGGGTGCGAATTCAAGTTATTTTTCAAAACAAATTTGAAAAATCTTTTTCAAACACTTTTTGCTCAGGTACTGAAATGTTGCATTTCCACTGTGGTCTGAGGGCAATGACATAAATATCAGCCCATTGTTCAAAGGATTTACAGTTTTAAGCAAAACGGTAGACAATTTGCTGCTTCAGCTTTTTAAGACAATTGGTTGGGGGGGAGAAAAAAACGGAGGGCCGAGAAGTAATCATTACTGGCCCCACCCTAAAAGTTCAGCATGGTGTCAAAGCAGGCCGTTTCTGAAGGGTAGAGTCACTTTCCCAGAGCCTAAATTAGAGCCTTACTCCTTCAGATGTTGATGGTTGTATCAGTGCTTGGTGTAATGGCTGCTGCTGTTGCTGCGGAGCCGCATTCTCCCACTGTGATGTGACAGCGTTCCAGTAAGCTTCCTGTTATATTAGAGAATGTTTGGCTATCTAATGGAGCATTTCCACTACATCGTAACGGCTCTACTCCACTCTGGGTCATTTGTCATGTAGCCTGTTGGTGTAGAGTGTCGAGGCAGTACCATGTAGTGGAAACACACCAGTAATGTTCAGTGGGCTTGAGTTCATCTGACTGAGGAGGACTGAAATGTGCTGGGGTGCTTATTATTTGGACTGTGTGCCAAATGAGATGCATTTTTCTTCATGTTTTCCTCTTCTTTCTTCTTTCCATCTCTCTGCAGCTTCCGACAACAGCCAACGGTTTCAGGAGACATGTTTTGCTTTTGCATTAACACCACAGCAAGTCCAGCAGATCAGCAGCTCCATGTAAGTCCAAATGATCACCTGCAAGGCCTCAATGCAGAACTCTGAACTAGAGGTGAATTATTCATAAACATGCATGGTTGGTTTTCTGCAGATGAGATTCACAGTTATAAATAACGCATTCAGACACACAGAGTACTACAGGAAAATGGAAAAGGTAACTTCATAGCACAAAAAGCAGAGTCACCAGATTAGTTTTTGGTCGTTGCTTTGATGCTGATGTGTGTGAAATGCATATATAATTATCTTGACTAACTGTGGGTGCTACATTGAAATTTGGTCTTGTTTTAGATGAAAAACTGGTAGAATCAAGAATTTGAACAGTGATGGAATTTGTTTCATATGATGGTATTGCTGTTTGTGTGTTTAACATTTACTGTTCTGGGCAGAGGAATTTTAAGGGTTTTTTTTCTATCTTTTCGGGTCATTTTGCATTATGTCTTGCACCGATACTGTGTGATTTTCAATTGTTTTGTCTTGTTATCCTGTATGGAGTCCACGAAGATTTAGTGAAAGAGTACAAGTCTGTGTTTGTGGTCACAGGGACATCTCTGGGACCAAATGTGACTTCTCAGTTCAAGTTCAGTTGCGGTTTTGCCTGTCGGAGACGAGCTGTCCTCAGGAAGACCATTTCCCGCCCAATCTGTGCGTCAAAGTCAACGGGAAGCCATGTAACTTGCCGGTGAGAAGCAGAAACAGGCAGCCTTTGTGGCTGAATTGCAGAAGTTTTCAGCCTTTACCTGCAAAACGAGATGGCCCCTAATTAACCCTACTCTGGGAAATATACTACAATACAGACAGTGCTGGTGTAGAGCATGCAAGTAGTAAATACAGAAAGTAGTGGAAATATAAATATATACAGTGTAGTGAGCTAATCACAGATTCAAAGAATATTCACCCCAGTATATAAGAACATGATCGAGGGGCTCTGCTGTATTACATCTTCATAGCTGGATTCAAAACATATGATTGCTAAAATCTAACCTCCGAATGTAATGTACAGAAATATAACATCAGTGATAATGTGGGTTGCATTCTTTCTCCCTCTAATTGCTGTCCAGGGTTATCTTCCTCCAACCAAAAATGGTGTGGAGCCCAAGAGGCCCAGCCGACCTGTCAACATTACCTCACTGGTCAGATTGTCCACCACAGTCCCCAATACCATTGTGGTGTCATGGACCGCTGAGATCGGAAGGGTGAGAGATAACCCCTTTATCATGTGGTGTTATGTAATCTACCTTATCAGTCACACAGAGCATGTCTTAATATCATGAATATGTGCCCAAGTTTCGCATAAATCAGATTCTGTGCAAAAAAAATGCTTTTTCAGTTCACCCCAAAATCTGACAGATACCGACAAGACTAAAATTACACCACAAATGTAAACCAGAACATTGGCAAGGAAAATGGATTACAAACTGTAGTAAGCACATCAACAAGTCTTTCACGCTCATATTTGTGTGTGGCAAGTATTGTGAAACAATTGCTGCGACTTTCTATGGTTAATCTGTGGTGAACAACAGGAAAAACTTAGTTTTTTAAATGCTTAATGGACAGGGATGGGGAATGAGTTCTTCAACCCTTGTAAGATCTTCTGAACCAGCCCATTTTTCCATGATTATTCTGCGCCCAGTTCTTTCTTCCATGAAAGGGTGTTTTTCCCAGCCCCTGTCAGGAGTGGTTGCTTTGGGGGATATAATGGGTCTCTGTTAATACAATTGCAAAGTGTGGTCTTTGTTGTGCCTTGAAATAGGTGTTCGTTGTGAACTGGTGCTATACAAATAACATTGAATTGAATTGAATTGAATTGAATTGAATTGAATTGAATTGAATTGAACTGAACTGAACTGAATTAGATTGAATTAGAGATGCTTCACTTTGTAACCTGCATACTCGGGTGACTGACATCATCACATTTTGCACTGAAACAATTTTAACTTTCAGCTGCTAACAAAGTTCTCAGGCTCTGAGCCATAATGTTGTGATGAAAGACATATAAAACGTATAAGATGTATAACATTTTTTAGATCAATTGATTTGGATTAGTTTTTGTCTGGTTTAAAAGGAGGTGACAGGTCTGAAGTGCACTTTTTGGTTCAAGTGGTCAACTGAGAGACCAAGGTAGATGTGACTTTGACCAAAGGTCTCCTCGTCTCTAAGAGGCTGAAACTATATAAATGTTTTCATGTGTGTGTCTGCAGAGTTACTCCATGGCAGTATACTTGGTGAGGCAGCAGTCGTCCACTTTGTTGCTACAGAGACTTCGGGCCAAAGGCATCAGGAACCCAGACCACTCCAGAGCTCTCAGTAAGCATACTGACCCCCTTTTTGTTAAATACTGAGTTAGGCTGAATCCCATTTCCTGTCTCAACCCTCAATCTTAGCCCTCAATATGAAAATGTGCACACCCGTGAAGTGCTAGGGCTGTCCAAATTCTGAATTCCGAGTTGAGGGTTAAGGGCAATTTAAATCCAAGGGCATTCTTGCAAGTAAGTGCTATCCCAGAGGGCCTTGCGAATATTAAGCGTGATCAACATTCAGAGAGGTTGTAAAAGTAAGGAGGGAGGTGTGCTTCAAATGCACTTACATTTTCGATAAAGACGCAAAAATTATGATAACCATTGTATTATCTTAGTTTGTTTTTAGCTAGTCATAGTTTATTTTTTTATGATTGACCTTCTTGTAGCATAGTGAAAAAATTGTTTAGTCTCATCATTGTCACGTCACCTCATGTCATTGTTTTAGGTTATGTGTGACTATTTCATTCCATCCTGTTTACACTGCATGCATGTTCCTGCAGTGATGATGGAGAAATCAGTGCAGCTTAGTCAGCAGAAGTAAAAATGCTGCAGTCTGAAATAAGAGCTGGAGGGCTTTTCTAAAAAGAATTCCAGATATGTCGATCTCTGTCACTCATTTGAGTATGTGTTACCTCTCCTTGACAGTCAAAGAGAAGCTAACAGCAGACCCAGACAGTGAAATCGCCACGACCAGCCTTCGAGTGTCGCTCCTCTGCCCGGTAAACTCTCCGCTCATCATGAAAGTTTAATGATTTGGTCATGTCGGGACATATCTGCAGATTCTGCTGCTTGTCACACAGTGTCTGTGTTCCTACTTGCCGTTTTGGACATAACTAATCGTACGAGTCACTGTCAAATTATCTTCCCCACCCTCATCGCTTTGATGTGGGCTTCGGGTGTTTTTGCATTTCATATACCTGCCCACTGTGTTGGTGTTCTCCTTCGTACCTTGACCGTATGTGTATGTGGATGTGTGCGTGCGTGCGTGCATTTGTGTACATTGCAGCTGGGGAAGATGCGACTGATGATCCCCTGCCGGGCGCTGACCTGCTCCCACTTGCAGTGCTTCGACGCCACACTCTACATACAGATGAACGAGAAGAAGCCCACCTGGGTGTGTCCTGTCTGTGACAAGAAGGCTCCCTATGAGCACCTAATCATTGATGGGTAAGTTGCCCGCACCTGTCTGTCATGTAGACAGGATAATTGTTTGATACTGTTTATCGTAGAGTTTGACAAAGAGTCACAGTCATTCAAGTTGCTCTTGAATGCTCCAGGCAAAATATTGAAGGTGAATATTGATATTTTGTGTGCCGAGTTTCAGTCTGAAGTAAAATGCATATTGCTACATGAA
Source organism: Mullus surmuletus (assembly GCA_903171835.1). Classification (NCBI taxonomy): domain Eukaryota; kingdom Metazoa; phylum Chordata; class Actinopteri; order Syngnathiformes; family Mullidae; genus Mullus; species Mullus surmuletus. The sequence goes on along the minus strand of CAESWR010000192.1, from coordinate 336,033 downwards.
GAACAAGACTGAGAGAAATTCTGGTGCCAGGTATTACTCCAGACAACAACAATATAGCACAAATAGATAATGTATAAAAAATATTCCATGTATATCAAGTAAATGAAAGGGAAGCATTGCTTGATATTTTTATATTATTGAGAAGCACCTTTTTTTGGCACATGTGTCCTTAAAGGTGAATTTGCATCTTCCAAAGCATCTTCACAAAGCAATGGTGATGCCACTGACCACACATTGTGCATAAAGTCACTAAGTTTATTTAAAAATAATATCTGAAAGTATTCAACCAATGTGTATGCTGCTGCTATTTGTGATGGACAATACCTTCACTCCATGAAATAAATCTTAAGATGTTTGGAACAACCCATGCAGCTCACCTTTTTAAGATGCTCTACTGTAATAGCATTAAGTCTGATCAGGTCTGTTTTAAATGAGTGTGCAACTGGGAAGAAGAAACAAGATCTTTAGTCTCACAATACCACAGATGATGTTTGCCACTCAAAAGCTCAAAAGATTCAGGGAGTTGTTTTGTCTTTGAGAATTTATTTTGAAGTTTTCTAAAAATTATTTGTGTTATTTTCGGGGTTTGTGTGTGTGCGTGCATGCGTGTGTGATTGACAGGCTTTTCGTGGAGATCTTGAACAGTTGCATGGATTGTGATGAGATCCAGTTCAAGGAGGACGGCAGCTGGGCCCCCATGAGGACTAAGAAGGAAGTGCAGGAGGTCTCCTCTTCTGCTTATAATGGGCTAGACGGTGAGAAAGAGCGAGAGAAATGAGCAGTAGGGCACAGAGAGCTTCACAAGACAGCCGCTCTAGAGCAAGAGGAGGCTGGAAGTAATTAAATTAGAATTGTAGAGACGTGAAAAGAAGGGAGGCAGCATGCATTTACATCTCCACCCTTCTTAGCTTCTGCGTTGTCAGTTTTAATTTGGTAAGCCATCAATCATAATACCACAGAGTAAACGACCAGTCTCCATAGTAACTAGCAGTTGAAAGCAATGTGGATGTGGATGTTTGCACAGTGTTCAGTTGTGCTATTGCTTTTCAAGGGTTGTTAGGGCTTTCTGAGTCCCCCTTGTATGGACTTGAGTTCTTGTAAAACATCATCAGCAGAGGTGCTTTAGACATTCATTTGACCAGAGATCCTCTGACCATTTCAGACCTTAGCCTTATAAGTCCCTGTTTTTTTCTGTAGTATGTTTTCTAAAATCTAAGATACA
>CAESWR010000192.1:311538-333840 GCA_903171835.1 Mullus surmuletus | reverse complement strand
AACAATAATAGCAGTAATAATGGCGATAATAATAGCAAGATGTGATTGAGATATTAATGATGATGACAATGGATGCCTTTTCCCTCTCAGTACCTGCAGAGAATGTGTGGTCTGCTGTTAAACACAGGGTATCTGCCCAATCATGAAGTGTTTTATAGGTCAGCAGTAGAATTTTTAATTCTATTCTGGATTTTATAGGAAGGCCAATGGAGTGAAGTCAGTACAGGAGAAAAAATGCTCACCTAGAACAGTGAACAGAATAAGGAATAACTCTGCTTTATTATATCTATGACAATACATTTCTTGAATCTTAACACATTCTGGACTAGCTAGAGTGACTTCAGAAACTTGAGTACCGAAGCCCGAGAGTCGAACATTACCATAATCTGGCCTGGAGGTAACAAAACGATGAATTAGTTTCTCGGCATTGTTTAGATATAGGATTTTTCTAATTTTTGCAAGGTTTCACCGTTGAAAGAATGTAGTCCTGGGGGCTCGTTTTGTCTTGAGCACTGAAAGACATGTCCTGGTCGAAAGATTTCACAATGGTTTCAGACTGTCATGCTAAATGCCAAGGTGAAGCCATCTAGTTTAGCTACATCATATGACAATGTTTTTCTGAGATGTCCATGACAGTAGAAAGTTGGTCTGTTTTGTCTGGCTTCATAAACAAGTACATTTGTGTGTTGCATCCAAAATAGCATGTGTTACTTTCAGACCATTGCCGGACAACCTGAACACTAGTGTGGTTAGAGGATTCATTGTTGACAATCACAAACTGGTAACAGTCTGTCAGATAGGATTTGAACCATCTGTACCAGCTGTAGCAGAATATTCTGACCTGTGATCTGAAACACTTAGAAGACAAGTACAGAGACGAGTCCTGATACCATGAACATGTCATTTGTGACTTTGGATAAAGACTTAGGCCTGTCTCAGTACTGTATTGCATTCTTAATACTGACTATAACCCCTCGTATGAGTTGTTTTTCTCCAGGAAGCCACGTAGCTGAGTAGTGTCTGCTTTTTCAAGAATTTTGCAAAAAGAGAACGCTTAGATATTGGCCTGTAGTTGTAGTTCGCCAGTGCAGGTTTCCTATGTATAGGTTTAATACTAGGCACTTTAAAGGATTGATGTGCGTCACTCGTTGTGATTTATAGTGATGAATTGATATTCATCTAGCAAAGATGTACTAAATGGTGGCTGCACATCCTTTATTCAGCACTTGCAGGAGGCGAACAAAAGGGCCGGGTTAACAAGGTGCTCACCATGTAGGCGTCGTAATTAACTCGAAGCTTTCTTGACAGTTAAAATGGTACTAAAGGTGGGGTGATGCGCCAAAAGACAGCTCACGCAGCAGACCACTTGAATATTGCATAAAAGAAATGTAAAGTGTGTATGTAAAAATGTCCAGTGCTGCCTCCTTTTAACCTCCATTGGTCTTGGTTTGTATCATCGGCTCACCAACAGCATAGCTGCAGCTCCCCTGATGAATACAACACAAAGTGTAATTAAATAGGGAAGTGATTCTCTTCATTTCTAAATATTTTCCTGCCCTCAGAGTACTGAACTTGCACCACCAGGCCTCTCCGGTGAGTCGTACTCCGAGCATGCCCGCCGTGGACACCAGCTACATCCCTCCTGTTCCCCCACTTATCCAGGACTACAGACCCTACTACCATACCCCCAACGAACTGTCAGGTATGTACACACAATGGTTTTAAAGCATGATTTGTTTCATTTTTTTTGCTTTTGATTCATTGAATCTGTCAGTCTCAGATGTTATGTCTCAAAAAGAGCTTTTTTTCTACAAAATGATATATCTGGTGTCAGTGGGCAGTTTGTTCAGAAGAATTTGTTGTTATGCTGCTCTAAACCTTCTCACCTTTTTGTTAAACAATCGAATTAATGATTGTAAGTAAATATGCTAGATTGTTGCCTCAGGTTATTTCCATCCATAGCATCTTGGCAGGTTGATGTTGTTGATCGAGACACAGATACATTTAAACACAGAAAAACAGAGAAGCAAGAAAAGACACAAGATTACAAGATAGCAAAGTACTATTTCAAGAAAACATGGTTATGATTTTGTCACAATTTCAACCTCTTTCTGGCTTTTACAATTCCCACTAAAGCATACCTGCTTCATTATGTTGCACATGCCTGCTCTGCTCTTAACTGCTTGTGTGCTGAACTCATGAACATTACTTGTATCTGAATGAAGTAACAGGGATTTTTCTGTGGGTTTTCTCCCATAACCATTCACACCTTGAAATCAGGCGCATTTCGTATTTTGAAGGAACTTTGATTAATTATCTGATTCTCACCTTTATCTCTTCTTCTATTTGAATTCCAGAGATGAACTTCTTCTCCTTCCTTCAAAGCGACAATCATCAGGTATGTGCAACAGTCCGAAGTGGAGGCCACGTGCCAATCATGTGCTTTGCCACTCGCAGTCCTCTCAGTCGGTGTGTCGGTGACACTGCCGAGAGGTTCATGTAAAACAATGGTGCTGTAAATCCCCGCCTTTTTCTGTCATTCCACCAAAAAGCCAAGCAAAGCCCTCAGCGTTCATGATACATGCTGTTAAGAGGTAAGAAAGTTCCCTCATGCAGAGTCAAACACTTGATATTTGATGTCAGAGCAAGAAAATGCCGTTCAGCCAGCCAGTGTACGACATCGAAGCTCTATGGATTTCGACAAGCAGACACTCAATGTCATCATCCCTGTCTACTTCTGTCACGCGCACATTCTCAGAGAACGCACCCCTGAGACATTTGACGATGTCGGTCGTCAACCTTAATGTCCAGTTTTTCTCCCGCTGAACGGGTGTCGGGACAAACACAGCAGTACAACTCAGCTTGAAGCTCTTTCACGCATTTATTTCACGCACACAGGGGACATTCACACACACCTAGAAACAAGCATTCACTCACTGGCTCTCTGTCAAGTAATGCTTTTAAGGTAGTCCCGTTAGTAGCTTCAACAGCAGGTCGTAAAATCGACAACGTATCCCCATCCCGACAATCACTAATTTCTCACGAAAAAACGGATGTGGTATTCACAGCTGTACACGCTCCGCCCCTTCCGGGTGATCATCACCCTAAATTAAACAGTCTCCTAACGGAACAACCTCATAACTACAATAGAAATGCACCTCATAGAAAGAGTCATCTGAATCTCTATATAAACACATATACATATGAGGAGTAAGAAAAATAACAATAACAATCAATAACGTGACACCATCACAGAAAGGTCTACACTTACTTGTTTGGTAGCTCTTCTTCACTGAGGAAGTCAGATGCAGATAACCAGAGGGGCCATTTTCTCGAAAGTTCCCCAAAAATCCTGTTCATGTGATTTAAAGATCATACCTGAGAAGATGAAATTTTCCTGCGGGCCAACATAGCTAAAGTGGGTCAAGCCACTGAAAGATTAAAGAAATCAACTGTGTTTTTTGTAGAGTGAAATCATCCACAGACCTCGCTGGAGGCACAGTGTGCTACAATCATTTCTGCTCCATAAAGACGATGACTATTAAATCCTTAACTCTCATTTGCTGCAGTCCTGCTATTTTCTGTTAGACGTGGTTGTGGAGAGCAAAAAACTAAGACCGCACAACTGGAGAATTATATGGTCCTTTTTTCATAAAGAAAACTTCTAATTTCCTCCCTCATGTTCTTTCAGTCGGAATTTTGGAAAACCAATTTTTCAATGCAGAGGTGAACAGTTTGCATTTCAGTAAGAGTATTTACTTCTCATCATAGAAATCACTTTAGTCAAGGTCATTAACATTTCTGCACTTAAAAAGTAGATGGACAACTTTATTATAGTCAAGTCAGGAGGAAATCATTTATAAAAAATTCTGGCCTTCTAGCTATAATCTGGCTGGTTTTGTTTGAATTTTATGTAGTAGTGGAATGGTCATTGATATTATCAGCAATATTCAAATGTATTTTTTGTGTCATTTTGTGTGGGGGATCTATTAAAGACAGCTGGAAAGATTACTTCGTAGATATTACAAGAAAAGAATGTTGCTGCAAAGTCAAGAGTGACGTGGAACTTTACCTGTTCTCCCTTCTGTCTGTACAGCATTACAACATGGTGATGGCGGCCGCAGCAGCAGCCTCCGCCTCAGAGGACCACGAGCTGCTCCTCAACCGCTTCCTGCCCTACAGTACATCCGGCTCCTCGGCATCCTCCCAGCTGTTCCTGGATCAGCCAGGGGCCTCGGCTGCAACACCACTGACTTTGCCAACCAACGGTGCCAGCAGCTCGGGCAGCAGCAGCAGCAGCAGCCTGGTTTCATCCAGCAGCCTCCGCGATTCACACACACACCCTGGGGTGGTGGCCGGCCGAGGCGGTGCCGATGCGGTCGTGGCGGCTATTTATGGTGGCATACCTGATGTGATATCGTTGGACTGACTCAGGAACTTCATACTGGGTCTAGCAGTGATCCAGTAAATAGATCCAATTGACGTTTTTTACTGCAGGATAGTGATCTACAGGCAAAACCCTCCCAGGTCATCAAACTCGCCGTCGAATGTTGCCATGTTGCAATGGGGAGACAGCTAGGAGCGCCAACATGGCAGACCTGCAGGTTTCCTTTCAACTTGACTGACCCAAGATCAGAGTTGATCGATTGAGATGACTACATCACTGATACCGACCCGGCACAAACCGCAAAGACGCTACCTGAGCAAAAACACAAAGGAGGAAGGCTCTTTTTTATAAGAAGAGGTGCCGTGTACAGAGAACAAAATCTATTTTCCTCTTTTACTTTTTTATGTGGAATCGGGTGTGCTCCGTCTGTCAACTGCTTCAGTTGCTGTTTGTAAGTGGAGTCCTGAGGTTGAGGGGTTTTTTTCCCCCACAAAAGTCATTCATACATGCTGTCTGTTGCCATGGACAACTTGTCTTTTAGCCCAAACGTCTTTGCATCTGTTCCTTGCTATGATCTCTCCTGCTTGTCTTGCTTATTTTTAAGGACACGTGTTGTATTATTTCTCTTTCCAAGACCTTTTTAGAATTTACAGTTTATTAGTTGTAATGGTTTTTATCATGCTTTTAAGTTATGTATAATATTTAAACTATATATATACATATCTATATATAACTATATATATATCTATATCTATATATATGTATATATATATGTATATATACACACATTCCGTTAAACCATAATAGTAGTTGTTGCTGTGCAAATTCGCCATTGGATGATTGGCTAGGTTTGCATTTTTGATCCCTGACTGATTTCCAGTTCCTTTTAAAGACTCTTTCAAAGCTTCAAACTATTTATATTTGCAGTAAGAGGTTTTTTTGTTTGTTTGTCTTTTTGTTTTTTGCACAATGCCAAAAATGACATATGAATATTGATCAAAGTGCAGTTGAATCTGTGTGCCACAGTGTTTTGGGTGAAGAGTCCACTGGTATTTATTAGAACTCCTTTTCTTTCTTTCTTTCTTTCTTTCTTTCTTTCTTTTTTTTTACCTTCAACACAATGTTTTGGTGAAGCTGCTTCCCATCTTAAAGGGACAGGACCACAATATGTGCCACAGCTGTCTACCGGCGGTAGTGACCAAGTTATAACTAGTGCCTGTCTGTGTCTGTCTGTCTGTCTGTCTGTGTATCTGTGTGCATGCTTTGCTGTGTGTCTGGGATGGAGATATTTTCAGATTTCTAAGAATGTCTTAAACGGTCCGCCGTTAGCTTTGGGAAACATTAGTCCTGCTCAAGGCTTTGGCGAGATCTTTGACGAGATATCTATGGGATGCTGTGTGTGGAACGATGTGAGTAGGTTTCCCAAACCTGGCAACTTCTACCAGGCACCACGCCAAGAGTTTAAAAATACATGACCTGTCTGGAAGTGGAGGGGCGGGACAAAGAGTTAAATATTTCGGGAATGCCTTGATGCTGAGCTAAAAAAATGTCAGGTTTTACCTGAGAATTTCCCTAACACTTTGACTATTTGCTTTGATTAGCAGAGCATCGTCTTGCAGATGCTGCAGAAGCCTTGTGTGGTTTCCCTTCTTCCCCTCTCCTCTCTCCTTGGAGCTTCTCACAAGTAATCAGTCTCTGTGTGGAGTTCAGTTCAGAGCATAATTAGCCAACCACAATGAGATAATCACATCTGACAGCAGTCTCCGTCACCTGACACCCTCTACCCCCCGACCTGTCCAGACCTACTACTCGCCAAACTCTTCTTTGTGCATCTTCATCTTAATTCCCTCCCTGTCCTCCGTATGGGGGTCGACCCTGGCTATCGGACCGACTCATTCATTTACAGGGGGAAAAAAAGTTGTGTATTTCCTGTGTTGTGCAGTATTGTATTTATTTTATATTCTTATTTCTATATATATTATATTTTTACAAATAGTTCTGATTTTGTTAAATACGTGTTTTTGACTGTCTATTTTATTTAATGTGCTTTTATTTGCGGCAATGTGTTTTTCTCTTCTTTTTTCTTCTTTCTTTCTTTTTTTTTTCGCTCACAAAGATACTAAGGTACTTATAAGTTCCTGGTCATAAAATATGAATATGTTCACAGGAATTGGTAAACACATACTTATGTAATACTCTAACTGATGAAGGTTTCATAGCTGAATTGATGCAAAATTTATTCTTTCACACCATTGAGACTTGATGAAGTCACTGTTGTTTCATCAACTCTTAATGGATCATCAATTATTGATTAACTCATTAAATGTATATGCTGTTTTAGAATGCATTATAATTTTAACGGTCTAATTGAGGTTTTTAAAGGTGCTCTATAGAACTCCCATTCTTCCCAGTCAGTAGGTGACGCACTCACGCTCAAACGCTGTTGCGCCAACCTTCAATTGTACTAGTTGCCAGGTTGGCTTAATGTCTGCAGTGGACAAGCCTTGATGTCAAGCAAGGAGTCTCTTTGCTTCCTTCAGCTGGCACCAACGCTCAAAAGCATCACCAATGTTCACTTTAGACCTGCTTACTTGTTTGTCAAACAGGACTTGAGAGCGATACCGTGGGTACAAAGCCATTTCTTCACCGTGCTATGGCCATAGTCCATCGACTTATATGACTGATTTTCGGACCCGTAAAAATTTATAGGAATATTATTTTTGGACTGAACCATTTTTTTCCAGTAAAATAACTTTTATTCTACACCCCTTTAGTCCTTCTGTGGGCGTATTATTTTTCAAAAATTATCAATTTTTAAAAAAATGTTCTGTATAGCACCTTTAATATTTGACAGAAAAATCACAGGTCTAATATTATGCCACCAAAACTAGCAAAAGTTCACTAATAAGAAAATCAATCAACATTTAAAAACCCTGAAAACCAAGTTCCCAAGTTTAATATTCTTTTCAGCATAAATTCATTTCATAATTCAAGAAGTGAACAGACTCTACCAAGCTCCTGGCGGTTTGCCAGAAAGTTGCACAGGTTCACAACCCAGAATTTTAACAGACTTTTTCTTGCTGTGCATAGTTTTGTGGTGATCACTGCAGTAGTCTTTGGTTATCCTGAATAACCAAACCTTAATAAACAGAGCAAACCAAACCCAGTGATAGTAGAAAGCAACAAGAATTCTATAGAAAAGTTTAGTGTCAACTCTTCAAACTAATGGTGACAAAGAATTTAGACACCAAAGTTCAGGGGAAACCAGTACTTAACTGTGAATAGCAAGTCCTCTATTTGAGAGCTGTGCCCACCTGCTTGTAGATATGACCGTATGGTGCACAGAGTGCCAGAGATTTTTGTCATTTCATGATATCGCTTTAAAGTTGCATTTGTAAGTTTGGAAATAAGACTTCTTACCATCTTCTGACTTCTTCCCATTCTCCACTCACCAATAAAGCTGTTAGACGTTGGCCCGGACAGGTTAACCTGAAATCGACCTCAAACATTGCTAACACTGAGAATTGCACTTTTTTGTTTTTTTAAAGAAAAACTGGACCTAAATGATAAAATTATAACCACCCCCTACCCTCCACCTTGCTTTCAAAGTTACACTTATAACTACTTATACTTATACTAACAGTATTGGGAGGCTTGACTACAGACAGTCAGCGTTATCGAATGCATTTGATTCATGTTCAATGTTGAATGTGTATTCTATCAAAGTCAGAGCCCCCCAAACCCCACATCCGACAACCGGCATTAGCTAATTGAAACCAGCATTATTCTCAACAGCCATTTCAAAAGCTCCATGAAACCCAGAAAAGCAGCAACTCTAGCTGCCGTGTTAAAGAAAAGGGAAAAGTCAACCATGTGTATATTATATCTGTATGGAAGCCTGAAATATCAGATCCAAATGTGTGTTTGAGAATCCGTTTGTATGCTTTTTTTTTCTGTGTGTTGATTCAGAGCCGAGAGAGTAATTTAATTTATATATTTTTTAGAAAATTAAAGCTGTACTATTAAAGACAGGACTGTGGCCAATATAGAATATCACACAAACTGAAGTATTTGCAAAAGTCAGACTCGAGTCGACATCTGCACTGCCTTAAAATATTCACCGATTCTATTCTCAAAGTCTGAGATTTTTTTTTTCTTAAAGGATATTGGAGTAGGAGGGGTGTACAGAAGACTGTACAGAAAAGACCCTTGTCGGTTTGTACAAATATACCAAGTGAAAAAATATTTATTACCTGCATTGGAGGAATTGTTTACTTATTGAATGTTACCTGTTTATGTAGAAAACTTTAGATGTAATAAAAATGCATTCAGTCATTTCCTGCGTGTTGCTTCTTGATCACTATCATACTTAAATCTGAACTATAGATGGCAGCAGAGGGTCATCTTAAGGGGTTTCACTGCCACAGTCCTCACATTTGCTATTTTTTTCAGAATGGAAACACTTCTCAGTGGCATCAGGATTTAGTTTAGCTAATTTAGGTTTTCATAATTAACACCTCAATCAGAGTTATATTTAATATAATGATAATATAATAAAATGTATTTGTAGAGCACTTTTCAAAACAAGGTGCTTCACATGGATATATACAAGTGTAGTGCTGTTACACATAAAACAGAGGCACATACAAAACGGGAACCCAACATATCCCACCAAAGTGACTGGGGCAAGGAAAAACTCCCTTTTAGGAAGAAACAGGCAGGCACATATGGGGTTAATAACTCAAATGTAAATTGGGGCAAGGCCATGAAGTGCCTTGAAAGTTGTCAATCGAATTTTAAAGTCTATTGTGAAACTGACTGGCAGCCAGTGGAGGGAGGCTAAGATGGGAGTGATGTGCTACCTTTTCCTTGATCTAGTTAGCAGCCTGGCAGCTGCATTCTGGACCAGCTGGAGTCTACTGAGTGATTTCTGTGAGAGGCATGTCAAAACACCATTACAATAATCAAGACGGGATGAAATCATCATCATCAGAATCAGAATCAGAATACTTTATTGATCCCCAGGGGGAAATTGTTTTTGTTCCAATGCTCCGTGCAAAGTAGAGATGGAAAACGAGCGATAAAGATGAAATGAAAATAGAAATAAAATATTAAAGTAGAGGTGAAATACAAATAAATAATAAACAGTCTAGTATACAATATATCTAAATACAATCTGAAATATATACAATGTACAATGAAGTTTTGATCGCATTATAGATGAAGTGAGAATGAATATTTATATTGTTTGTTTTGTTTTTTGTTTTCTAAAATGCCAAATGAGTCCCATAATTAGAGAGAGGAGTTATACAGTTTAATGGCCACAGGTAAGAATGACTTCCTGTGGCGCTCAGTGGTGCATTTAGGAGCAATAAGTCTCTGGCTGAAGATGCTCCTCTGTTCAGCCAGAGCGTTGTGGAGAGGGTGAGAGCCATGCTGCAGTATCGCCCGCACCTTTGACAGCATCCTCCTGTCTGACACTGCAGCCAAAGTGTCCAGCTCCACCCCCACAATGTCACTGGCCTTTCTGATCAGCTTATTGAGTCTGTTGGCATCTGCAACTTTCAGTCTGCTGCCCCAGCACACCACAGCAAACAGAAAAGCACTGGCCACCACAGACTCATAAAAAATCCTCAGCATCGTCCGGCAGATGTTGAAGGAGCGGAGCCTCCTCAGAAAATAGAGGCGGCTCTGTCCCTTCTTGTAGAGGACTTCAGTGTTCTTTGTCCAGTCCAGTTTATTGTCTATGAACACCCCTAGATATTTGTAGTGATCCACAATGTCCACATTATGTCTCAGGATGGAAACTGGGGTCACTGGTGTCGTGGTTCTCCTCAGATCCACCACCAGCGCTTTAGTTTTTGCTGTGTTGAGCTGCAGGTGGTTCAGCTCACACCAAATGAAGGCATGAATAATAATTTCACAGTCTTTGAAGCTTAACATGGACCTTATTCTGGAGAGATTTCAGAGGTGGTAGAAGCAGGTCTGGACCATTTAGGCAGAAATGCGGCAGACAAGTCTGCTCTTGATGTGTTTATACTGAGGTGGATCAAGCTGCTGTAAAAACTGGCAAGACACTGGCACACAAATGGCGCCAAGAGCAGAGACAACCAGCCAGAATGCAGGGACACATATGGCAGGCAGCCTCAAAGTGATATGCTGCAAATGCTGTCATGAGTCAGAGGTCTCGTCCAATCGCAATATGAATTTCACTTTGCACACTTTTAAAGATTCAATCGCATTCAGTTTGGGAAAATGCACATTGGAAATTATACCTCCTACGTTATTGTAGGACAACAAAAGTGGCTTTTCTCCACAGAAGTGCTGTACAGAGTGTATGGAGTGCGTGTGTGTGCATGCGTGTGGGGGGATCGAAGCTAAATCTGACGGGGGGGGGGGGNNGGGGCAAACCGTAATCTCACCTGGGCACCAATATGCCTGGAGCCGGCACTGGGCGAGGACCACTGCTGGCTGAGCTTTTCGATCCCCTCACTGTATGAAAGGAACTGAATATTTTTAATGACCCCAATTAATGAAAGATTTATTTCCCCAAACGAAGTGCTGCAAACCGTGGGGACGCTGGTGTGTGAGGGGATTTTGATGACACCACACTGCGCACAGTCTTGCACTTGACAGACTCTCCCTGCGCGTTCGACCCCCCCCCCCCNCCCCCCCCCCCCCCCACACACACACACACACACACACACACACCCGGTTGCATAGGGAACAGTGTCGGGATGGGAGACCGTGGATGGATGCTGGATGCCCGTTTTCTTTTGCCTTTCCCATCTGTAAATTGACATCCGCCCGCAACTATCCAACTTCTCCCAGCTGTGCTCCAGCTGCTGACATGAACGAGGGAAACGACAGCGCTCGGTCGAACCGGTCCCTCGCCGAGCTGGACCGATTCAGCAACCTGGAGGACATTGACGTGACAGCGGACGGGAGCGCGGTGCTGAGGTTTCTCATCTGTCTGGTGTACTCGGTGGTCTGCGCCGCGGGGCTGGTGGGCAACATGCTGGTCCTCTTCTTCATCAGGGTCAAGCAGGAGAGAAAGAAGTCCAAAGTGAACTTCTTTGTGCTCAACCTGGCTGTCACCGACCTCCAGTTCGTGCTGACGCTGCCCTTCTGGGCCGTGGACACCGCGCTGGACTTCAGCTGGCCCTTCGGACACGCCATGTGCAAGATCATCCTGTCGGTGACTGTGATGAACATGTACGCCAGCGTCTTCTTCCTCACCGCCATGAGCGTCACCCGCTACTCCTCGGTCGCCTCCGCGCTCAACACCAGAAGCGTGAGAAGGTCCTGCTCCGCCAAATGGATCTGCGCCACCATTTGGACCCTGGCGACTCTGGCGACCGCGCCGACCTCCTTCTTCTCCACTGTCACCAACGTGACGGGGGAGAAACTTTGCTTGCTGCGGTTCCCCGGGGGGCAGTACTGGTTGGCACTGTATCACATCCAGAAAATACTCGTTGGGTTCGTGCTGCCGATGTCAATCGTGTCCTGTAGCTACATCATGCTGCTGCGTTTCGTTCGGAACCGGAGCATGAAAACGAGTAACCCCAAACGCAGGTCGCGGGTGACCAAATCCGTCACAATTGTGGTTCTCTCCTTCTTCCTGTGCTGGATGCCGAACCACGCCATCACCCTGTGGAGCGTGCTGGTCAAACTCAACGTGGCCAACTGGGACCGAGCCTACTACATCGTGCACACCTACGTGTTCCCGCTCACCGTGTGTCTGGCGCACACCAACAGCTGCCTGAACCCCGTCATTTACTGTCTGATGCGGAGGGAGTTCAGGGGCAAGCTGAGGGGGCTCCTGCGCCGAGGATAGGAACCGAACCCAGCGATTAACGCCAACCAAAACGCGACGAGGGCGCGCGTGCATCTCCAGAACACTAATATGGTCATGCGTAATTGCGCACAGGTGATCGGAGATCCGTGCGCTCACGTTTTTGGCCTGAAGCTGTGGCCGACTTTGTGATAGATGTAAACAGTATATTTAAGTGTTTTATCAGGCAGACTGACAAGAGGTATTTGAATTAAGATTGATGTAACTTCACAAGAGAAATGTGTCATTTGATTAACAAAACACTCCAAGTGAAAACTGTGTTCGTAGGAGTTGTTGTGAATTAGGATTAAGTGTCACACTTCTGTGATCAGTGATCATCATGAATTGTCATCATGAACGTAGCGATGACTCAGGGGTCAGGCTGGATGTGACTTATTACAGCCATTTGGTCATAAACAGTCATTTCTAATCAATTTTCCATCAATTTATTGATTTTACTGTAACATTTGAAATGTTGAAGACACTTGTTGGGAGGAGAAATGTTTCGATCATTTTCCATGCATCCTATTAATAAAATTCCCCAAATCCAATGTGTTGACTAATACATTTGTTTTTCTGGCAATTAACCTCAAATATCAAAAAACTATTTCTAGCGGTTCTTCCACTTCCCTTCTTCCACTCAAAAATGGTGTTTTGTAGCTCACTTCTTCACTTGGATCTTTCGAATTTCAGTGTTTGGCTTCCAGGAAAATGGCTAGTGATCACAGACAGCAGGTATTTTCACGAGAGATCTGAAGAAGGACAAGCTGAGACATTTTTGTCCAGGAGTTTGAAATGAAACTAACTCTGGCCTTCTTTTACTAAGAAATTATATGTGTTTATTAGACATAGCACAAACATTTCAGTGCCTGAATGATTGAAAGCCCGAAAATAATATTTGAATTCTGCTTATATGTTAAGTCAATGGCCTATACATAAACAGTGACTCTTTGAGGAGTTGCCATGGCATCATGTATCATAAGTGTAATACAGCATTGCTTCCAGGACCAATCAACTTTCCACTCTGATCTTAAACTCCCCCTCGGCTGAAATGAGATGTGCAGGTCACAATCTCAAGGCAATAAACTGGTTTCTTGGAAGAAGCTTACTTGGGTCATGTTATGTCCCCATGTCATTATATTCTCGTTACTTGTTTTTCTCCCAACGTCATGATTAGAAATAACCATTTTGACATTTTCCTATACATCACTTTGGTTCTAGACTGGAGTCAGGATTTCACATGAAATGTTAGAAAGTCATCTGAAGAGGTTGTTAAAAACCCTAATCAGTCTCTTTTATCAGCATGTAAGGGACTCTAGGAAAAGTTGCCAGAGCTTAATGAGGGACCATTATGAAACAAACAGCAACACCATCCCCACTAGTTTCAGACAATTTCTTAATGTCTAATTTTTCAATTACCCCGCAAAACAGGGAGTGGGGTCTAACTCCACTGCACATTATGATTAATCAGCTCCAACATTTGGGACCCTATGACCCCTCCATGTTGGTGCATTGAATTGTAAACCCTGTGGTTAAAGGATTGCCACAATTTGTATTCAGACCATGTGGCTTCAAACATTGCTGGTTTGGATGTGCTAAATTTGCTCTTCCCCCTTTTCCTGTGATTGCCGGGCGTTTGGCGAGTTAGTCCTTTTGGTTGGCCGTTTTTCTCTTTTGTCTGTGGAGGATGTCCATGATGTTTGATGTGGACGAGTTTGCGCAGGGTCCGTCCCTCGAGAAACTAGATTGTTGTCAGCAGTGACTTTTCCCTCACTGCGTCCGATGAGTGGAGTTCCGGCCCGGTTTTGGTGTTGCAGAAAGTAGTTCCGTCTAGTTGCTGGGGTCACAGAGATAAAACGTTTTGCTCCAAAAAACAATAACATGCATTCAAAAGACTAATGGAGGGATAGCAGTGGGAGAAAAGTCACTGCTGATGAACCACACTGATGGTGAGGATCTCATACAACTTGATGTAGAAAAATCTGAAATATCCATTAATGTGCCAGTCCATTTGCATGCCTGCAGGGGGGGGTTGCCAATCTGATGCCCACAAAGGCCAAGGTTGCTCCTGAGCGGACGCTGCCACTGCCCAGCTTTCGAGCGCAGACCTGGTTGTGCTGCTCCAGGCTGGGGTGGACCCGGAGCAACTGAAACTGGCCCTCAGCCTAATAGAGGTGGAACTGCAGACCAAAACTTGCAAGGTTGAACTTACGCATCTCTGTATAAGGGCCGTGGAGCTGTATTGATCTCCGCACCCAGGTAAGTCCACCCCTGTTGCACTGCATTCCCCCACCGTCATGCGCTCTGACCAGTTTGACTTGAGCAGGCACATTGCTGTAGTTCCGACCGTTTCCGATTTGTATTTTAACGCATTTGAGCGCATCGCCTCCACTCTGAGGTGGCCGAAGACTATGTGTAGTCTTTTGTTGCTGTGTAAATTAATTGGCAGAGCACAAGAGGTGTGCGCAAGTCTATCAATTGAGGAGAGTCTGGATTATGAAGTTGTGAAAGCTACTGCGTTGACAGTTTATGAACTGGTCCCTGAGGCGTACCATCAGAAGTTTCGAGCTTGTGAAAAATCTGCCAACCAAACACATGTTGAGTTTGCCCGCGAGAAAGCTCCTCTCATCCTGATGGACTCTTTGAGTGGTCAGCGGTGAGCAAAGTGGAAACCTTGACTCAGCTTGGTGAGCTGTTTCTGTTGGAAGAGTCTAAGTCATGTCTCCCTTAGATTGTTGTGCATCTCAATGTACTTAACAGAGGGTGGAGTCCCTGTCACTGTGGAGTCCCTGTCCAAAGTTGTTTGCAGATGAGTTTGTTCTGACTCACCGGGTGTGCTTCCCCTCTGGCCGTCGCAAACAGGTCCCAAGTGCAGGTGTGGTTTGTACAGTCTGTCCCTGTTCCCACTCCTGTTGACCCAGGCGCCCCCGAGGATGAGGATTAGATGAAAAAGCGTAAAACCATTTATCACGAGAGGTATATCCTCTCTCACGGGTGAGGAGAGGAGTCCGGTGCCGATCACAATTTTACGTGACACAGGAGCCAACCAGTCTCTCCTGTTGCACCATGTCTTGCCCTTCTCAGAAAGTTCATTTTGTTTAGTGGTTCCGAACCCGTCGTGTGGGGGATAACGATGATGCCGTTGCAAGCACCGATACATACGGTACACCTGCACTCGCCCCTCGTAACAGGTTCTGTGATCGTTTTCCACCCGCCCTCGGCTTCCTCCGTGTTTCCTGCCTGTGTGGTGACATGTGCCCAGTCATGTAGATTTGACTATGCGGTCAATTTAGCGGATTCTTTCATGTGTGCGGGTGATAAACCCACGGTGACGCGGTTGCCCGCAGTCCTTAAGAAAAATGTGACGACTGAGGTCCCACAGAGTTTCCAGTCCCAAGTTGTCAGCCCTGTCCATGATAGTTTCTTCTGGTCACTTAGGAACTATAAAAACCTATCACCCTTGTGATGTGATTAAGTTTTGCCGTTCATGTCTTGTGTGCCAGCTAAGTGGAAAACAATCAGAAGATACCTCCTGCCCTGTTACAGCCCATTCCTGTGCTCGGAGAGCCTTTTGACCATCTGATAATTGACTGTGTGGGTCCACTTCCTACAACGAAGTCTGGACACCAGTATCCCTTAACGCTAAATGTGCGGCGCCACTCGCTACCCAGAAGCCCTCCCACTAATTAAGGCACTTGCGAGTTTCTTTTCCACACATGGTTTTCTCAGATACATGCAGTCAGACCAAGGGATACATTTCATGTCAAAACTCTTTGCCCAAGTTTTAGGCTCTGTCAATCAAACACAAAACATCCAGTGCCTATCATCCACAGTCTCAGGGTGCAGTCTGCCTTGAAACTGGGAAAGAGTAGGATGAAGGTTTGCCATTTCTCCTCTTAGCTGCCCGTGAGAGTGTACAAGAGTCCACTGGCTTCAGCCCTGTTGAGTTGGTGTTTGGACGCACCATCCGAGGCCCACTTCGCTTGTTGAGGGAGGAATCTTTGTCCAAAACCACGAGCCCATCCTCCAATGTTTTGACCTATGTTAGCAACTTCCGGGAAAGGTTGCACAAAGCCTGCAAAGCTGCATTAGGTATCTCCGAGGGGAGGATGAAAAAGAATTCTGACAAAAATCTGTTAAAAGAGACTTTCATGTTGGTGATAAAGTGGTGGCCCTTCTGCCAATCACCAGTCCTGCTCTCAAGGCCAAGTTTTGTGGACCGTATGTTGAAAAGAAACTGAGTGACACTGATTACATTGTGAGTAATCCTGATCGCTGGAGAAAAAACAGGGTCTGCCTTGTGAATATGCTGAAAGCTTATGTTTGGCGTAATGACGCTGATGTCTCCTCTGTTATGTCTTCAGTTGCTGCCACCCCCTCTGTTGTGCCCTCTGCTATAGCTACATTGACCTCTGTAGCGCCCCCTCTGTACACTCCTGAAAGTGATGGGCTGCATGAAAATGGCACACCTTGTTCAAGGCTGCAAAATTCAGAGATTTTGAAAGACTTTCTGCCTTTATCACCCCAGATAACTTCTGTCAGTATACCGTTATGCCCTTTGGTCTCTGCAGTGCACTAGCCACTTTCCAACGCCTGATGCACCTTGTCCTGACTGATGTGAAAAACTGTGAGGTGTACCTCGATGATGTTGTAGCCTACTCAGCCACATGGCCGGAGCATGTCCAGACCAAGCTACCATGACGTACCTGAGGAAATAAGTGGGGCAAGGTCGGGTGCACCCCGTCAGTTCCAAAATTCAGGCAATCCTGGAGTACCCAGTCGAAATTTTGCTGCGGTGGTTGCTCCTCTCACTAGCTTGACGAATGTCAAAAAGCCTTTTGTCTAGTCACCTGCTTGCCACCATTCATTTGAGTCCTGTAAAGCCCTCCTTTGCAGTACCCCTGTCCTGGCGGCCCCCAACTTTGCTCATCTGTTCAAGCTGGAGATGGATGCCACTGCCAGTGGAGCCAGTACAGTACTGCGGCAGGAGAACCAGCACGGTATCGATCACCCTGTCTGTTATTTCTCCAGAAACTTCAACGGCTGTCAAGCCCACTACAGCACCAGAAAGAGGCCCTCTCGCTGCTGTTGACCCTGCAACACTTTGAAGTGTATGTTGGATCCAGCCCACTCCCTCTTGCTGTACACCGACTACTGGTGTTTCTGCGGCAGATGCAGAACAACGTCAGAGGCTGATGCGGTGGTCCTTGATGGTACAAGGTTTCAACCTGGAGATCAAGCATAAAAAAGGTACAGAAAATTTGCTGGCGAGTGCTCTCTCTTGAGCCTAGTTATGAATCTTGATTTGTTTATTTTTCTTTTGGGATAAATGTTCACTTTAGTAACGGGGGTGTTACGGCCCTGGCCGTATTTGTATTTAGTTCTATTCCCCTTGTGTGTGTTCTGTATTTTGCCTGTTGTTTGTCCTGTGTGTGTTTTTTTGAGAATCTCTGTTGGGGCGATTTGATTGGCGGGTCTCATTCAAGTGGTGGCTCACCCTGAAAGGCGACATTGACGGAGGCGGGATATAAAAACGCCCCGGGACTGTCAAGTCTCGGGATCCGCTGTCCATTGACACGTTCCTCCTCGTCACTTTTGTATATGCCTGCGCCTGATTGCCAGTGTGTTTGTCCACCCGTTGTGATCTTTTACTGTGTAGTGTGAGCTGTTGAGCCACTGTTCTTCTGTTTGGTTGTTTCTTTGTGTTTAGCCGTCGTTTTGGTCACCTTGGTTCACTTGTATTATAGTCTCGCACAATCAAACACTTTGTGTATATATAGGCACGAAGCAGTAGGGGTGAGCTGCCATTTCCGTTAGCTGTTTTCTCCTGTTTTTGTTTAGTTTAGGGAGGCAGGTGGAGTGCTGTATTTATTTATGTTCCTTTTTGTTTTACATATAGGGTTCAGTTAGTCGTTTTTTCCAGGGAAGACAGCTCGCTTGTTTTGTTTATTTTATTTGCCTGGGCTCACTCTTAAGATAAGCTTCGCTACCACGTGTGTGTGTAACCATATCTGGTTACACCTGACTGTTTTTCTGTAAATTAAATTGCCCAATTTTGTTTCTGAACCACGTAATGGTCTCGTTTTATGTTGCGCACCTCTAACCTCTTAGACTGGGGCGTAACAAAATGCACTTGAACAAGGAGCCGTAGTGTGCAGGCTTTCTCTTTTGCTTCTTGATGATTTGGTTTTTGGTCCGCCACCTGCTCACCACAGAGGTGGGCGGCTGTTGCTAATTCACTTTACTTCCAGAGCCATTCATCCAACTAATGCAGTACCCTGCACCACTGTTTTTATTGTAGATGTCCTAAATCTGTTTTCCTCATCCTATGCATTTCAAATTAGGGAAGAAAAACTGGTATAGTATACTAAAAGCACTGGCTGGCATCAAAAGGTGTGGCCAAGACAATGCACAATAATGCAGTATATCAACATGAATATATAAATCATTATAACTGCTCAATGGTGACAGCGTTGATGTAAAAAAAAAATTGGGCATTGTGACACCTATTGGCACCACAAAGTACTACTGTTGGAAAAGACGTACAGCTCCCACTGTAGCTGCTGTGAAGCCAGGGATGTAACAATAGTCAATTAGTCATTAGATTTGATGGTGTCCATGATTCTGTGCATAACAATGGATCCAAAAGTATCTCCTGCAAAACTTTGAGTTAGTGTGCCCCAAAAACCTTTTTCCTAAATGACAAAATTATTTACAAGAAGCGTCTTGGGCAAATTTTCGCATTTGGTAAAGGATGTGTCCTGCTCAAATGCAGGACAAATAAACTAAAATATATTGTTGTTTTTTTAATCCAAACGGCCATTAGCCTTTAAAAAAGCAATGGGTTAACTTCAAATTGTGTCCTTAACAGCATTGTTTTTATTCGGTACCATTTTAATGCCGTTTGTTGTCCCAATTTATGTTTTTGAAGTAGTGTGATAACTACTGGCTGCACAACATATGAATCACCCTGCTGGTGCACATCCTGATGTGCGCAAGTGCAAATGTCCTTAAATGCTCCTTGCAACTTGGAACTTGTTTTTATTATGCAGTACTTCCTCGTCAATCACATTTATAATGCTAATACACTTGTGGCAGAAATAAAAACAAAAAGAGTAAAGGAATGTGAACAAAGACAAAAGGTCCATCCAAATTCCCAGTTTGTAACCCCTCAATTCCTTTCCTTGCCTCCTCTCCTTGTCTTTCACCCCAACCCAGATGTGTAAGATTGAGGAGCAAGGAAGCTACTTGAGCAGAGAAGACTTAGATTAGCAAACATTCAATAAAATAAGACTGCGTTGTCTCAGTGCATCATTTCAGAACGTCATCAATCAAATATGATGTAAAGCAGCTCTGAAGTAGCTGGCCATCGTCTAAATGGGGCCCATCATGACATTTAATCATCCCTGTCAGATGAGCATCACAGTGTTCATGTATACTTATTTTTATATTTTCTTACCAATTTTAAATTGATTTGACAATGTAAGGACGTTTGCCACACCTGTTTATAAGTCACGCATGCCCCTATGAGCTTCCTCCATCCGTCAGTGTGCGATTTGTGAAAAAATCAAGTTCATGAAACACATCATGGACCAAACTAACTTAAAGCTATAATTTAACCAGGGAAACTATAACCTTCTTGCAGCTGTTTTGAAATTAAGGTCGATAGAATTATGAAATGTAATAAAACAATTTCAGAATTCGAGCTTCGTTTCCTGGAATTTTTCAAATAAAATTGTGGAGACAATTTGCGATACACATAGAAAGGTCAGCTGTGATTGCAAAAATCGACAGGATGTTGAAACGCATCACCTCGGTTTCCTCCTTCCCCCTGCATTTTGAATCGTGTTTGGTTTTCTGAGCTTTGTGGTTGGATGAGCAGATGTTTATCTTGCTCTACTACATTTGGAGTTTCTGGAGAAATCATCTGAACAATAAAGTGATCTACACCAGTGGTTCTTAACCTTTTTCAGTGATGTATCCCCTGTAAAACATTTTTTCAGCCAAGTGCCCCCTAACTTAAACTTTGTAACTGTGCATCTTAACTGTGCAACATTGCATTCTTTTTAGAAATACAAATATAAAAAATAACTTGAGTTCTCAAGGCGGCAGTGCCAGTGATTGACAGGTGATGCCATTTGCCAAGTCAAACCATCCTGGTATAGGGGAGACTCAGGTTTGGTTTTTTTTAAGGATAATGAAATTGAATACTAGCCTGAATATATAACTCAGTGTATGAACTCATGTAACACTTATATTTTATAGACATATTGATCAAATAATATTTTGAAGGACTTTTGATTGATACTATTTTCAAGTACCCCCTGGAGTGCCTTCACGTACGTGTACCTCCATTTGAGAACCACTGATCTCCACAAACATCTTTTGCTACCTCCATCCAAAAGCTCAACATTTCAGTGGCCAGCTACAGAAAGGTGACATCCTCTGACAGAAAGACAGAAGTGTCTTACTGATGTCTGTGACCACCAAGAGAAAGTCGGACCCAAATTCTTAATTATTGTTTGCACAACAGCCAAAGTCCAGCATGCCGAGGCTGAGTGAAGGAGGTCTGGACTCTGTGCAGGAGAGTCATGGTCAGAGACACTGTAGAAGGACAACATTGCGTGGTTCATCATTACAGCTGCTGATTCATGCATGAAGTGAGATGATAGAACACAGGAGAGTTGTGTGATTCAGTGAAGCTCTCATGTATCTGACAGACTCAATAGTTTTTAAACATCCTGCCTGAAGGTACGAATGAGAAAGTATTTCAGCTCTCCTCAGCCGTTGGTTTCCGCTGATGCTTCTCCCTGAGCCTCATTCAGCAGAATATTCCAATTTCTTCCTGAGTATGGTAGAGAGAAAAGATTCAGGAAATGCACATCTACATTTGAAATTATTGAATCCAAAATAATAATCATAACATACTTTCTACAACCAAAAGTGGTCGTGGTCTCCTTTCTTGCCCCACTCCGAGAAGAATGTCAGAATCAGGGACAAAACATGCAGGTATCATGGCTGTTGGTGAACAGTAAAATAGTCTTATTCCTGACACAAGGCAGCGGGAAAAAAAGGAAGGAAAAAGAATACAAAGGCCAAAAGGTCACAGTGACAAAAATCTGAAATTCAGCCACCATGGGGTATTTGCGGAATAAGCGAAAAAAGAGTGATGGTGAAGTCATCTTAACCATGAGCCAACAAGGAGGGGAATGAGCTGCAGGAATGACTGCTGCACGGCCAGGTGAATGATTACACAGCCACACCTCCTGAGAAGCAGAGAAACCCATGCACCGAAAACATAAACAAGGCGGTGGACTGCTCAAGCCCTAACATTAGCTTTTTTTTTTCAATTAAATAGTAATCACAGTTATTTCATCATGGTTAACCATCAGTTTGTAATCATCAGGGCCGATGAAACACAATGAGAAAATGTGTAGCCTAATTGGTATTAAATGATTAAACTACATTTAAATGTACACATCAACCAGTGGCATATCCACGATACTTTTACTTTCATGAATACCGCAGGATTAAAGTGTGTAACCATGCTAGCCAAGATTTTTTCCTTTTTTTCTCAAAATAGATAGAATAATAAATCAATCAAAACAAAAATGAGATTAGTTGTTTAAAAGAAGGAGTGGAGCCTTGCTTATCTATTCAACTCTCACCTACACCAAGGCTCTTCAATTACAGATCAAAAAGGAGGTCTTGATCGAGAAAATTCCATTGTGTAAAGTTTGGCGTGTCTAAGCTGCATTTTTGTAATTGTACAGTTATACGTGATGATATTCTTTCATATTGAAGCAGCTCTGTTGTTGCATCTGCATCTCAACTGTGTGAAGTCAATGACTCACATTAGAAGAGCACCAATTCAGCAGCATTTCAACTGTAAATATTTTCAGTATAACTCTGGAGTAGGGGGGGACAACATACAAACAATGATTTTTTTTTCACAAACACGATACATACTTCATGTCGTACAGGGAGGTCATACAGTAAATAACATATTATATAAGTGTTCCTGGTTAACAGAACCCCCCAGAAACATACAGAGGTAAAAGATTGCCAGTCAAACAGTACA
>CAESWR010000192.1:282247-310732 GCA_903171835.1 Mullus surmuletus | reverse complement strand
CCCCACCTTCTTTTTTTCTTACTTGGTGTTCTATTCATGAAACTAAATATAATTTTGTTCTTCGACTAACAAGTCAGATTTGAGATGATAAAATAATCAAATGTGAGTGTGTGAGTTGAGCAGGACTTTAGTTTTATCTCTGATTTTTACGCGCTTCCGGAAACGCACGCGAACGCGTCCTGAGCCTCCATGACGTCACCGCAGTCATGTGACTGAGCAGCAGGCAGGGGCAGGCAGATGTCGGAGGTGTTTGTGCCCGGAAGAAATGGACTCTGGCAATGCACGAGATTGATCATTCGGACATCCGATCAGTTGAGTCTGTGAATGGCGCCAAAACAGGACCCTAAACCTAAGTTTCAAGAAGGTGGGTGCAGCGGGGGGGGCCGGGGGGCCAGGGGGCTCCGAGGAGGCGGGTTTGTTGTTGTCTGTCGCTGCTCTGCCGGACAATAGTGTGTTGCAGGGCGGGCGGCAGCTGCACAGCCTCCGTACCTGCACACATGAGTGCATGTCGTTCTGTGGAAACAGACTCGGCGGTCATTGATGCCGAAGATGATGGAATCACCGTTTGGATCAATTAATTCTGCAGCCACAGCGTGATGCTAATTGTTAGCTCGTGTATTGTTATGCTAATGTTGTTTAGACACGTCAGTCCCATTAATGCTTCACATTGAAGTTTGCACTGTGGTGGTCGTGCAGAAATCTTGTGTTTCCTCTCATGTGTTTCCCTCCTCCTCGCAGGTGAACGAGTCCTGTGCTTTCATGGGCCATTGCTCTATGAGGCAAAGGTTTGTTTCAAACCATCTTCACTGGTTGAAAATTAACCTTCATACAAAAAAAAGTGAAGTTGGTGTGTTCTTATGTTTCGCAGTGTGTAAAGATCAACATAAAGGATAAGCAGATCAAATACTTCATTCATTACAGCGGATGGAACAAAAAGTGAGTGGGAGTGGTTGGAAATCTTTCATCACTTTAATGGACTGAGTCAGAAATAGTGGTTTTTTTTGTATGAATGAAATCTGTTAGGACTTTTAATTCAAAGTAAGGATCATGTATTTGTGTTTCAGCTGGGATGAATGGGTTCCTGAAAGCAGAGTTCTCAAATATGTGGACAGCAACCTTGCAAAACAAAAAGAGCTTCAAAAGGCCAATCAGTAAGTTTGACAAGAGATTATAATACACATTTTGTGAAGGAATAATCTGTTGATAACATGCAAATGCCCATCAAATGTAATATCGTCGCCCGTCTTTTTTCCATTAACCTCATGAACTGAGATTTTCTTCATATATGGATGAATTTTCTTTGGAAAAAAAGGAGTATAATGTTATTAATTGGTGTTCTTTTCCCCCCTAGGGACCATTATGCTGAGGGAAAGATGAGGGGTTTAGCACCAAGCAAGAAGATTGCTGCTGTGCAGCAGAAAAATGTTGATTTGTGAGTATTATGCCTTGGCAACTCAATGTTACCATAATACACCTAATGACCCGAGTGTATGTATGGTAGCAGTTCTGTCTGTCTGTCTGCCTGTCTGTCTGTCTGTCTGTCTCAACACCACACTCCACATTAAATTTGAAATGGTGATTTTACTTTTGCATTCTAGGAAAGTGAAAAAGGCAAAGCAAAAGAGTAAGTAATCCTTTTTCAATATTATCTGCTTGTAATAACTTTAATGTTAATTCTGTTTATTTTCTCACAGCTACAGATCTCAAAGTTGTTTTTAAGCTTTTAAGTGTTTTTGGTGATCCGAATTCCAATGTCCTGGCATTGTAATGTTGTGGCATGTAACGATGTGATGGGCAGGTTAGCACCATGCAGGGCACCACCATCATCTGAGTAAAATGAGGTCATATAGTATGAGTCTGAGTACCTTTCAGGTAGAAAAGTGTGATATAAATGCAGCCCATTTACGATTTTCAAACCAGAGGCAGCAATATTGAATATGAGCACCTTTCAGTACAATGCATTCAAGCTCTGCAGGATAAATGTTATTATAAAGGGTCCTCTTTTCATTGTATTTATTTGGAGAGTACCTAACAGGCCCTGTTAATGTTTCACTGACATTTTTGCAAATATTACTGACATTTATGCAGCTACTATTACTCTTGAATGAGGAGTGTTTTTGCACCTGCTTGTCCTTTATGCCGAAAATGTCTGTCCGAATTAGGTAAATAGCTCAGAATAGTGAAAAGACTGACATCTGCCACATCCCACACGTTTAAAAAAACAAACAAACAACAGATTCTCATATCCATCTCACACATGAGATTTTAACAGTGGTTTCTTTAGCCCCAGGGCCGGGTGAAGGGACTAGCAGTGGAGACACAGTTCAGGGACCACGGAAGAAGAGGGCGCGGGTCGATCCAACTGTGGAGAGTGTATGTACCATCGAATGATCTGCAACTTTGTAGATGAGCTTAAACAATAAAATATGGAGTTTCTGTTAAGCCTGAAAAAACTGCACATCAGCAGTCAACTTGCTATAAAGTGAATGTTCAATAAATTTAATTCCCAAAATGTTTATTTTACAACTTTTAAGTGTGCAGCCAGTGAAATACTGTAGATTGTGTGGGAAGAGTGAGGGAAATGTTGAGATCTGATGATTCAAGAGGAGTGTCCAGACTGAATCGTTGCTTTAGGGATTGTTCTTCTTGTATGACTGTAGCTGTTCTCTGTAGAGGGGATAGCAGTATCTGCACACTGAGTGTCATATGACAAGGTCAGAAATAGGGAAAAAAAAGAATAATGAGATGTTGGTTTGTGGGCTGCAGTAAATATGAGTAGAAGACATATTAGTAATGGTATTCTGGAATACCACTCTTGTAACCTAAAACATGGCTGTATTATGTAATAGTTAATGCGAGAATTCTTGTGAGAAAACATTTCTAATACATTTTTTCATTATATTCAAAGTACACTTGCAGTCTCTTGTTATTACTGTCCAAAAAGCTTTCATGGCTTAAAATGGAAATAGCAGTGTCTTGGAGGTGAAGTAAAGGCAATAACACTTCCCATTACAAAATTCACAAGTGGGGGGAAATACTGAAGGACAAGAGCATTTTGTCTAAACACTGTGTTTCTGCATTCAGGAGGAGATGTTCACCAATCGTGTGGAGGTGAAGGTGAAAATACCCGAGGAACTGAAACCCTGGCTGGTGGATGACTGGGACCTCATCACCCGACAGAAACAGGTGAAAGTTCTTGTCTCTTCAGTCTTGTTGTGACCATGGCAGGATGAAAACACTGGATCCATATAGGAGAAAATGTTTATAATATGAAGGTAAATCTCCTTAAAAAGCTAAATGTTATCTCCATCAGAAGCTGATGTGACCACGAAAAATCTCCCGCAGTAGATGGGAAATTGTTGAGGAGCACCTCAATAGAGAGTAAAGCACATGTTTTGTAACAACTACCCCTAAAATGCACTGTGTGTTGCATGTGTGTAATAAGCTTGTGTTCTCTCTCTCACAGTTATTTCATCTGCCTGCCAAGAAGAACATCGAGACAGTCTTAGAGGACTTTGCGAGCTACAAGAAATCAAAAGGAAACTCGGACAATAAGTAAGTGTAAACGCCTTCTATGATGTAAAAGCAGAGAAACGTTGGTCTATTGTGTAATGGTATATATTGTTATTATCATGCAGTTTGAACATGAATCCTCTCCTGTTTTCACTACTCCTCTTTTCAATATATATCCCATGTAAGCAGTTTATGCACAATCCTGTGTGATTTTACCCCACTTGTTAGAAGGGTAATGACTGCTCAATTATTTCTATAATACAAACCAGGTTTTTTTTTTTTTTTAAACTTGTGTTTTCAACGCATTCACAGATAATCATAGATAATGCTGTTGGTCATTTTCTTTTCGTTTGATATTGCAGCCCGGCTTGAGAAAAGAATCAGTTGCAAGAAAAGAAAAAAAACCTGCTTGTTCTCTTTCTCTCAAATGCTTCTGAAGCTAAAGAAATGTTTGGCTGGTGGATTCATTTGCTGTCCTAAAAGAAGGTCACAGTACAATGAAAACATAATTTCAGTTTTTTGAGTAATGGTATATTTGGCATAAACAACAGTCATACGTGAGTGTTTGGCAAAATCTGAAAAAGATCTCGCCTCCACTTTAACTGGTAAATGGACTACATTTATATTATGTTTTTCTCCTTCAAAGGTACTCAATGTACTTTTACATAGTACATGACGCTTTGATGTAGTACATTACCTTATTTCATGTTATGTTCTAGTACTAAATTATTTGCCTGAGAATAAAATAGTAGTTTTGCGACACAAGTACACTTAATTTGATTAACTGCATGTATAATTTAATGTGTTCACCAGCTTTTCTCGTGGAAAAAAAAGACTTTGATTTACATTGCACCAACTCATAAACGCAAAACTCTAGGCACTTTGACATAGGGCAGGTCTAGATCCTCCCCTAAATATTTATTTAACTACAGCTCAGCTTGAGGTGACGAGAGAGAAAAGAGGAGACAGGAAACAGAGTGGAAGAGTGCTATAGAATATAAGAAGCCACGAGGAAGATGAGGAAAGACGGTTGATGACAATTATGACTACTAACAATGACGATAGCAATAATGATAGTGACTATGATACAGCATGGTCAATTATGTTTTAGGTTTTAAGACAATTATGATGATGATGAAGAGGGTCGCAGTTTTCATCCCCATATCTGCATAGATTAACAGGAGTAAATCTTCCCAGTGGGATTTCTGAACAATGAGAGAACAACTGGACACAACAGACGTTTTGGATTATCTGAATTCAGAATTAAGCATTTAAGATTAAGTAGATGTGCATTTTCAAATGTGTGTAAACCTAAATCTTTTAAACGACGTTCTCCATCCGAAGAAATATGTGACTTTTCTTTTGCCCCTCCCGCTCAGAGAATATGCTGTAAATGAAGTGGTGGCTGGGATTCGAGAGTACTTCAATGTCATGCTGGGCACCCAGCTGCTCTACAAGTTTGAGAGGCCACAGTATGCCGAGATCCTCGTGGAACATCCAGACATGCCGATGTCCCAGGTCTACGGAGCTCCACACTTGCTGCGCCTGTTTGGTACGGACCACAGACAAACGCTGCAGTTGTCACATGCTGTCATATGTGGCTGTCACATAAAATCAAACGGCCTTGAACCAATATAACTGTACAGAGTCTATATAGTATTGTCCATGTCTGTACACTGTTGGCAGAAAGTTTTTAGAAGACTAGCGTCACCACATTTACCCTCAAGAGTAGATGAGGAAGAGTTATCCTCACAGTGTGTTCTTTGCTGTCTGATATGGTGTCAGGAAGTAATAATAATGGCCATAGAATGCAATAGACCTGATTTCATCTTATCTAGTTTTAAGAGATAAATATGTTCTCGCTGTCACAGTACAAACCAAGAGGCATGTATGGGAAACTGCTCTGTTACTAGGAAGAACATTTTGCACAAGGAGTCTTTATGGACGTGGCCCCTGATCCTGATCTACTTGCACATTCATGATTAAGCAGTGGCAGTGTAATGTTTTCTGCTGTGGGTGTGAGTGGGGTCTCTGATTTTGAATTTGCCAAAATGAGTTTTTGAAAAATGAATGTGCATGAACATTTTATGAGAAATCTTTTGTCTAGGGAACCCAATCATCTGCTTATAATTGTTCATAGGCATATATCACTGCAGATGGTCAGCTAAGCACAAATTCTTCCAAATAACTGGTCTTACGGGTATATACTGAAGTTTGATCACTCAAAGGGAATTTTTATATGTGCACAGCATCTTCTTCATTTTTGTTTTCATTGATCATTCTGATAGTTCGGATTGGAGCCATGCTGGCCTACACACCGCTGGACGAAAAGAGTCTGGCTCTGTTGCTTGGTTACCTCCAAGACTTCCTCAAGTAAGTTCCTCCTCCTAGCACAGACTTGATACCATGTTCGGCTGATTTCTCAAATGTCATGTTCCGTTCACATTCACATTAGTGCAGACAGGCTTGTTCCAAATCTTCCGAACAGAGCGCATCGATTTTCTGCTTCAGACAATATTTCTGCAGTGTCTGTGTGACAAATTAATGTCACATTGTGATGTGTTTTCACAGGTTTTTGTGTGATTTATAGATTTTCTGATAAATTATGATGCCTATTTGCAGATACCACATCACTGAATAAAAATGTCTCAGCAGGTTCAAAGTGACCAAAAACAGGACATTTAGGAACAGTACGTATTATTAGAAATGATTCATGGCTGTAATAGTAAAAGTAGTTGGCAAACCACTAAAATAGCAAATAAAAGATGATTGGTGATTCAAAAGCAGACTAGACTTGAGTAGAAACGCAGTGGAGAAAACGTGCCTCAGTACACATTTCCTTTGTTTATATTCAGCTGAAGTCTTTATTGAATAATGAATAAATAATTGATAAAGTGTTACACCGACATTTTCTTTACTTTGGTAAACACATTACTGCAGCTATATGTGCGACTCATGGCAGTCAAATTGATCTTGACCTGCAGTCATGAAAACAATTAGAATTCCATTTTTCTATGGGATGGAAGGTCGCCCACTCGGCATATAATGCAAGTGTTATAACATGAATGAAAGTTTTTCAAGTCAAAAACCTCCAAAAGCATTATGCTGACCAGATGACATTGAAACATAAGTTTCAAAACTCGCTCCTTTTGTATTAGTTGCTCTGTTGAGTCACCACAAGTGAGTGCTCTGACAATTTCTTAAGTAAACATTTCATTTCCTCAAGATCTTGGACATTAATTGAATGAAGTAGTTGGAGAGGTGCGATGTAAACTAAATTGTAACGGACAATCACATGTTTATAGGTTTTAAGTATTTTTATGGTGTGTGCGTGCGTGTGGGTGTGTGTGTCTGATAATGTCAAAGCATGTGGGTTTTGTGACTTGTTTACAAAGAAATATTTATGGCAGACAGGTTCATTATTTTATGTTATTAGACTCATAAAATCAGATCAGGTTTTAAAAAAAAATAGCAATATATCACAATGTAATTAATTATAAACAGTTTAACCTTCTTTGATGTCTCACCTTATGACTCTCAAACTGAAGTGGCTGATAATTTCCATTATTAGGACTCTCGTTATATCTCGTTATACACGCATATTTTCTGAGAAACCAGACAGCCATTATCTTATTCTAAGCTGCTGTGCGATAACCATGATTCATGCATTTCCTTCAGGTATCTGGTAAAGAATTCATCTACCCTCTTCAGTGCAGGCGACTATGAGGTTGCACCCCCAGAGTACCACCGAAAGGCTGTGTGAGAGCTCAGGGATGGCCGAGCCCTGCAGAGGAACATTAAGACCCTTACGAAAACAGACATGGAAGGAATTTTTCACTTGAACTGATGCACCTCTGCAATGGTCTCAGGAGCTTGTCCACGTTGAGAAACAGGAGGATGAAAAAATGGAAGAACCCACCTTACCCATCTTTACTTTCAGCTAAATCTCTTTAGCCCATTCTTCTTTTTTTCCTCACACCTTTGAAAAGATACAAAAACAGTTTTTATTCTGCCAAGAAGTTACTGTTTCCACAAGCTGCCCTTTGGTGTTTTTGTGCATTCCATATGAGTAGGTATTTGTTCCTGTTGCATGTCTGTAGTGCCACATGGGGTGCAGTGTCATGCTGAAACATGCACAAGCACTCAACAGTTGATGTTTTTGAATCTGTATCTTGTGTATTTGTATCAATTTGTAAAAAAAAGAAAAAAGAAAGCAAGAAAAAAAGAAAAACGTTTCTACACAATCTTCACAGTGTTTTTGTTAATGCTTTCTATTCCTTGATGAGTTATAATCAAGTGAATTCTTATGTCATGCTCAACTCTGACGGAATGAGGCAACCATAACAGAATGTCCAAAAAGAATGTCCTCTTCTTGTCTGTGAAGATTCTCACCTATTAATTAATCCTCAAATGCAGCATAAAGACAACTGGACTGAGCTTAAGTTATCGACTCCAACCCTTCATATGGCATTTAGACATACAATCTTCAGTATCAATTTTTAGTTTAGAGCAGGATGAGACATAGAGACTCAAATTATGAGATTGAATTCTGATTCAGTCAAACTATATATAGTAAAGCAAATACAAATACATGGTTCAAAATAGTTCTTGCGTTCTCCAGACACTGATGTTAGTTTTGCATAAAATGACCATCTATTATGATTCATAGACGGTCTGTGGAAGAGGTGGAAATGGACATATCATTTAGTGAACTGTGTGTGACAAATCCTGCAGTATGAATGACTACTCTGACTGTTTTTACATTATTCAGTAACACATTATAGGTTACAATCCAGAATCCATTCCAGAATCTATGAATTCAGGTTACTTGTTTATTACATTTTATCATTTTTCTCGGCATTGATGATTGACGGTTTTCTCCAACTGATACATAGCAATTTACATGTCATAATCATCACAGCAAGAAATAAGTTTTAGGAAGAAATTGTTTGAAGGAAGTTAAATTGTAATCCTCAATGAAAATTGTAAGATATTACCTATAGGACTGTGAAAAAACTAGACCATTTCTTTAAATTCCATTGAGCTTTTACTGTATGTTCATGAAAATCTTAAAATATTCATCATGGTTTGTTATAGTTATTCTGCCACTTACAAACATAGACTGTCTGTAACTAATTTCTTGGGAAATGAGGTTCAAAAGAGAAATTTGAGCATGACAAATTTCCATTTAGAATATGTCTCAAATATTTGATACTGCACAAGAAAATACAGTTTACTCCTGCGTAGATGCTGACACCCTGAGAGCCATTGGTAGGCTGTCACTGATTTACAGTCTGACACACATTGCCACCTCCCACCTCGAGCCCAGCCAACACAACTGCAATGCTGTTGCCATGGAGTCAGGAACAAAGAGACACATCTAATGCCTGGCAGCACTTAGTAATTTTCCTAAAAAATGCCTTTAACACTGTCCAGAAGAGGATGAGGATACTACCGTCCAATTTTGAGGTTTCTGTGATATCAGTGCATATTTTATGTCTCTAATTGATTGTGAAGTTCTGTTCACCGCCAATGATTAGTGACCACAAGGAGGCAGCATTTTCTTCCTCCCCTTCATCGACTCCCCCATCCACACACAAACACAAACACACACACACACAAACATTGGTGATTTACAATTCAGGTATAGGACAGTGTGGGCTCTAGAAGACATGCCCATTCAGGGGCAAAATTACGGCTCTGGACTTTGATTTCAGCTTTGCTCTCATGTGTCTTCCTGAGAATGAGTCTGTGATCGAAGGTCACTGCAGATAAAATAAAATGCTGTTAACTCAGTATTTTCATTTTAAATTATATCATAGTTATCTGAAGAAATATGTGGTCTTTACAGTAAATAATCATTGAATGGAGCTCCAATTTGCTTACGTAATACATGCAGCTCTAAGGTTTTACTGTTTTTAACAATTAACAGTCATATGACTAATCACAGTAAAGGCAGTTATGGCAGGATACTGTGTAGTCTCTTATCCTGTAAAGAGGTCATTCAGATTTTTACTTTTTATGAACTCATCTCAACCTCTTAGTCTGCGTCATATTATAATGACAAACATTGGAGTAGTGGTGCCACTACTTTCAAACCTCCAACAACTTTTGAAGTTAGCGAACAGGCAGCTTTGCTCTGGTTGACTAGTGTCATGTGTTGCGACAGCAGCTGTAGACAAATGAGAAGGAAAGGAACATTTTAGAATGAACAGGAGGAACTTGAAAAACACACACTTATGCACATTGTGCTCTAACAATGGGTTTATTTGTATTGTACATGGCTATTTTATATCCCTGCCTTCTTAGACAATGCAACACTGCAATATTTTATTTTAAGTTATAACATTTACAGTTTTCTTGTATAATTATTACTCTAGGCATAGGTACTACTATATAAGTACCAGTTGTATTGGTACTATATAGTAGTACTTTTATTCTTTATACATGATTGTAACCAGACAAAACTCAAACACATTGTTTTATGTATAAAACTAATAAAACAACATTTGAGTTGAACACAAACAGATAAACAACATGACACGCACACGCACACACGCACGCACGCAGTGTCGTTTTGTGTCTTCCAGGTGTTCGGTCTTCAGGTGGGTCTGACGTCACTGTAGACACTGCTGCCTTCTCCCAGGATGTCTAGAACTTTTCCAGGCGACGCCAAACAAGGAAGTCCCGCCTCCTTAAATGACGATTGGCTCAAATGTAAACCAGACCGCTCGCTCTCCGTTTGCGTTGGCTGACGGCGGCTGTCCGTCAAATGCGATCAGACTCTGCGGTTTGGCGTCAGGTGGAACTCGACCCGGGAGGGAAAAGGGGATAAAAACTTCGTCTCTCTTTCGGGAGGAAGTTTCGTTGAAATTCTTGTGAAGTTACTCGGCGGAGAAGCCACCGGCACGACGCACCATGAAGAGCCTCAAGTATCGGTTGAAAAAGCATGAATTCACAATCACAGTAAGTCGAATCCTCTTGTTTTTCGGAGTTGATTGGCGGCACTTTGTCTCGCCGTTGAATTAGCGCTAGCCGCTAAACAACGCCACACGCTTCTGTAGCATCTCCTCCCCCTCCTCTTCCTCCCCCTCCTCCTCCTCCCCCTCCTCCTCCTCCACGCCGGCCGCGGAGGGGTTCCCACGGTCCGCGTTTGTGGTCCGGTCGGAAACGAGCCGGGACACCTGCTGCTCCGTGGAGCCGGTAGCTCTGGCGCAGACGTGTGGCTCCCATGCGGGTTTAGGTGTTCTTCCCCCGGATGAGAGCCCAGCAAATCACCACAGCAAAGCGCCTTTTCTCCGGACTCTCATCATGGGAGGTCCCAGTCCCCATGGAGGGGGCCAAACCTTTCCATCCCACAACACTGAGGCCCTCAAAGTTCAAAAACTGCTTTATTGTGCATTTAAAAAAGTTATTTCCCTGGCCTTAATTTGCCCTTCTAAACAGAGCAGACACTGACAGTTTGCTGTATCTAGAGGTCTAGTTTAATGTTACTACCACAACAGAATAAGTTTAATGTATTGTTTTAATAAAAAAAATTGAAAGTTGTGATAGGGTATAAACACGAGACGACTGAGGCTTCCCGACAAGATGAGCAGCAACAATTGTAGCGTGGGTTAAGAAGGAGGAGCGTTGGGCAAAAGAGATGAGATCCAGGATTGTCTGTCTGTTGGGGAACAGCTGAGCGACCCGGGCTTCCACTGCATGATGCTTGGAGATTAAGGGACCAAGTGATGAGTGTTTGTTTGCAGAGCAGATGGCAACAGGTGTAATTGGCAAGGAGTTTTGATGATAAGTGTGAGCCAGTGATTTTTGTGATTGGTGTGTAAAGGTGGCTGCTTACCAGAGGCCAAACTGTCAAAACCGTCTGACTGGGACACTCTGTGGGTAAAGCCAATTATTGGAGGCATGTGATAGTATTTTAATCAAGATGGTGTTCAGCAGACCTGAGAGAGACTGCAAATATCACCCAACAGTGCATTTGCAGGGCATTTTAGGATCCTCCGCCACCCCCAGTCTATAACATAATCAAAAGACACAGAGACGTTGGGGAAATTTCTGCATGTAAGCTGCAAAATCAACACTGTTAATGACATAGCAACAATGACCCAGATCCTACACAGACATGGGCATTTGGGAGGTTGGATACATTACAAATCCATTTCTTGTGAACCCAGCTTAATACCGCAGGCATTACTGAATGAACAACTGAATAAACTGTAACACAGAAAATCCAATTAGTCTGTGATATTCCGCAAACATCGAATAATCCCGGCAAAGGCCACTTTATAGCCTGTGCTCTTCACAATTGCTAATAGATAATCTTTGCAATTCTTCACAGTACGATATGGAGTGGGTGTTTGGCACTGTGCACTGTCCACAGCTTCCAACAAATTACCATGAGAAAGGCACTAAGTCAAAGGAGCTGTGTGTGGTAAACTATCTGACCCTCTTTTTAAAGAAAAGGGGGAAAAAGAAGTCTTTGAGGAATAAAAGGCCTTTGTACTGGCAGTGAAGTTTAAAAAAAATTTTTTTTTAGCTTTATTTGGCAGAAGAGGAGACCCCATTTCCATACTCTGTGTTCATAAAGCATCTTCTGTCATGCCTAAGGAAATCAGTGTTCATGTTAGCATGAAACATGTAAAGATGTCAGCGGGATTGTTTAATTCTCTACATACCTGTTGTGTACATACATGTTAGATCCCAAAACATTTTACGGTGTGACTGTTGCTGTGACATGTTTTTAACTCGGATGAGTCGAGTGAAGGCATTTGGCTTGTAATGCCTTTGATATGCGTCACTGTTAAGAAGGCAAAGTTACAGCTCTCACTTATTTTACCATTTTTTTTCCTGGTGCAATGACTAAATTAGAAAAATGCATATTGTTCTAGGTGGGAGCAGCAAGGGGAATTCTATCCCATCCAGGAAAAACAAATTAGTTGGAGAAACATGATCACTTTTCATTCCTTGAGAAAGGCAAAGGGATATTTTTTAAGTTGTCCACTTTAGATTTCTAATTCATTATACAAAGTAGACAAACATCTTTTTTTTGATATCTTATTTTAGGATTCCCATACATCATTATTCATAAGTCAGACTGAGCTGTCAAAAAGAGTTTAAGAGGTTATTTCAGCAGGGAACTATGCTATCTACCACACTATCTCAAGGAGCTGCAAAAGAAATCCGACCTTTCCTTAGACTTCATTAGACTTCGTGTTACAAACAGCATCTAGCATAGTGCAGGGAAATTTGGATTTACATTTGGACACAGTTGAAATAGTTCTAAATTTGATTGAAAGTTAAACATGACAATAGTCAACATTTCACTTTCTTACATTTTACTCACTTTTTGAAAACAATGGACTTTTTTTTACTCCAGTTAATACATTTGTCAAAGGCGTTTGATTTAAAAAAAAAAAAAAAAAAAGAAAAAGGAAAAAACAAGTTCTGGTCCTGTAGCGTGGGACATTGTCAGCCCCAATCTCAGGGTCACTGACTAGATCGGTACCTCCATGACTTACAGTCAAATGGCAAGTCATGTGTGATATCTACGGATGGATTATCTACTCAATGACAGCCACTAACAGCAAGTTAAACAGGATGCACAACAGCAACCTCAGTAGTGGTTGATGTGTCACTGACAATGGAATGCTTGACATTGAATGATAGTGATGCACATTTAGAAAAAAAGTGGTCCAAGTGTGAGCGAACAGACAAATGAGTCAGGAAAACTGAACATGGACTACAAGTCTTTAAAATGGTAGCTATGTAAGAAGACTGTTGATCTAGCGTCCCATTAAAGAGGCCATCTTTGGGTATGAGTGATTTGCTTTCCATCAGTCAAGAAAGACTGCCATCAAACTACACGTGCTATGTCAGTGACAGCGAGTGAGCATAGTATTTTTATCTCACATATAATCATGCACCATTGATAGTTATGGCTCTGTCAATGGGTCATTGAAATATCAAACATTGCTAATTAGACAATCTCTGTAGAACAGTTTTAATGCACTATACAAAATGTGGTTGGACTTGCTTTTTTCGCCCACTTTAATACATGAATCTGGCATCATCCTTTACACAAAAGCCCAGCCTCTCCATCCTCCATTTCAACCCTACTGTTCTTTATCTTCATGTGGTCTCCAGAGTCTTCATTCTCAGCTTCGCCAGACAAGTGGCTCAGCTCGTAGCCATTCACAAAGCAGTGTGGTTTTGTTCCAATCTATTAATCAGGCTAATCACTTTAGCTGGCAGCTTCACGAGGCAGCACAGACAACAGAAAATGGGCACCCCAGTTCTAACACTTAAATAACATCTGAACGCTCATACAAATACTCTTGTTTATTAACTTTTCATCTGACAAGTTTCCTTCTTTACTATTCTTGCAGCTTTTCACACTGCTTTAACTTTTTCTCCACGAGCAAAATTCTCCACCTATCAGCCCACTTACATTTTCTTTACACATCTCCTTTTGTAGTTAACTAATGCAAAAAAATGGGTCCTCATCAAATACAATATAAGCCTATATATACAGGAAGATCAAACATCCAAATATAATTTGTCTGTAGAAATCAGTTGAGGCATTTAAGGATTATGCCTACTCTTTCACTTTGTCATTAGTTAAGTGTATGTAGCATTTAGGTGTGAAGAGAACTGTGAAGTTTTAGTCAGAATAGATGAGACCTTTTTAACTTTTATTATAGAAACAACTTTCAAGAGCTATGGTTGACTTCATAGCGTCTGTATGTTTTGACTGTCGTCCACAGGGTTGCAACTCTCAATTATTCTTATTGGTCTGTATGTTTTTTTAGATTAAAAATAAATAAATAAATAAATAAATAAATCAAATGTAAAGACAACCTGAAATTGCTTGTTTTCTTGAAGTCTCAAAGGTGTTCAGTTAAACGAGCTGTGAACAGTGTGTTTGAAATAGGTACTCCTAACAACAGCCTCTGGGTGACTGCTCTGCCAGCTCCAATAATGTCAGTGCCAGTGATGTCTAAGTGAGTAGCAAGGTTAGTTGCGCTTACAATATATTACAGCGAGCACCACTTGAGGTACTGGATATAAAAGAAATGTAAGAATTTTCAGTACTCTGCAGTTGGTGATTTCGTAGTGGACAACAGGGCAGCAGGGTTGAGCCCTTGTCTGATCAGGTGCTGCCCTCAGGCAGAGGCAAGCCACAGACTAATGAAAGGGTTAAATCAAGGATAAAGGATTCTTTCTCATTCATCTCTCATTGTTGACTCCCCAGTATGGACAGCTTTTCTGCTCCACCTTTGATTGTGTTACAGCTTCCACCACAGCAGCATAATGTGACTCAAAGTCTTAACATCCGGGAGAACCTTTTTATTAAATGGATAGTTCAGATTTTTTGACATGAAGTTGTATGAGATCCTCACCATCGTTATTGTGAGTCAGCAGTGACTTTTCCCCGACTGCGTCCCATGAGTGGAGTTCCGGCCTGGTTTTGGACGTTGCAGAAAGTAGTTCCATCTAGTTTCTGGGATCACACGGATAAAGCGTTTTGCTCCAAAAACCAACATGTGTTCAAAGGAGTAATCCATTTGCATCTCAAATTCTTTGCCATGGAAAAAGTCCAACCTCACAATCACCCGGTACTATTTCCTCTACGTTTGAATCACTGCTGATCAAAGTCACTGCTGATGAATGACACTGATGGTGAGGATCTCATACAACTTCATGTTAAAACCTGATGTCAGAGGCTTATGAGCTTCCGTGCGTTTTTGGTAAAAAGGAGTTTCGGAGTGCTGAGGTCCTTAACTGGCAGAAACGTCAGCTCATCCCCACAATGGACTTGGACCATTTCAGTGTGTGCAACTCTTGTCTAATTCTGATGCTTTTATACTATTATACATGTGAACAACCGAAGGCACACCATAACCACTTGCCAACTGGTAGCTCAGGTGCACAATGTGCAGGAGGGCAGCTGTCTAGATATATAGTCAAAAGGGGAATATACAATCTGAGTTTAGATTTTTAATTGGACACTCAATTACTTGATGCCCCCGAATGAAGGACACATCCTCAAACATTAGAAATTGTTTACAGGAAGAGAAAATTCAGTGTTTTCACTGTTAAGCTACTCAGATGATACTTATTTAAATATTTTGAAGGGAATGTCAGATACATTAAACACAGAAATACAGGATTTAAACTAGGAACATTTAGTTTTCTACTTGATGGGGTCTTTACATTTGTACTCAGATATGCATTATCACCTCTCCATGGATTTTTTTCCTCCTTTCTTTAGGATTGGGGACTTGTACTTAGCCCCCTCATGTGTGTGGTATAAGTTTGGTGTTTGTACCTCCCTGTGTCTTTGAGGTGTTGATGATGGTAGAAGAGAGGAGGCAGTTGGTATGTTATTGTTGGGAGTCTAAACAACTCTAATTCCATGTTTATGGGAAAAGGAGGGTGGGGCCGACTATCCTGGGAGTCCCAATGCACCACTAGCAAATTTCAATTTCCTGTAGAGGTGGCTCTGGTCACAAGCCATTGGAGTGCATTAACTATGTTGGAAAATTCCATTTCACTAATCACATTAGTTTTTCTTCTTTAGATGAGCTTAGAAACATCGAAAGAGTCTCTGGGTTTGTGCAACTGGATTGTGAAAATGTTGCGCCATCAAAGTAGTGATAGAAAACAATGATGGTTATGAATGTACAGCGGTTGTTTGAAACTTAAAAACGTCCACTTTGTCTTCAAAAAATGAGCACAAGATGACACTCAAATCTTTGTATTCCCTGAAATATACATTTGCTGTTTTGTCGATCAGATATGCCAAAAGTTCAGTTTACCATTTAGCCCCGCAGGTTGCTAAATTAGTTGTTCATTGTTCTGATTGGTTGTATTCGGTCATATTATAATCCAAGAGAGTGCAGTGGTATCTTGAAACCATGCACCGGTGCTGCCCGTTGAGTAGGGATGGTTTATCTCTCATTGCCAGATCCAACATCTTTCTTGATGTGGGTCTGGATGGGGCCACGGGAATGGGGAAGGATGAGTCCCAGCCTTTGTCAGAAATTGTTTTATGATGTTTAAATTATGTGTGAAAGTTGCCAAAATAAGCACAAAATCGTTTTCACAATCTCAAAGAAACCAAACATGAATGAGTTTAATTTGTGTGCTCTGGAGAATCAACTATGAAAGAATTAATTTGTACTGGCTGTAGGATGGAGTACTGTCAGTATAAACTGGCTCCAGTTGAAAACTGGAATGTGGGTCCAGTGGTATTGATTTCATTATTGGCCAGACGTTTGTTGCTGACATTAATGACTAAAGCTGAATCACCCTTGAGAAAGTGAAAGCCAATCGCTTTCTTCTTCTTAGTGACAAATATACATTAAACACAAAACAATCAACATAAAACCCTTTTTTTTCCCTTCCTGCCAGCCTGCTGCTATACACAGCTCGCTGAATCCTTAACTTTAGCCATTTAGCCGGTCCATTTATGGTGTTCTGGAGTTTTCTAAGGGTCTCTTGCTTTAATTTCAATCTCTGGAATGGCATGCCTTGTTTTAACATTTTCACCATAATAAACATTACCCCAGTGTTAACCCAAGTTTGAAGCGTCCCGAGTTCCCTCAATACTAACAGAACATTGTCATGAAACCTTCTTTAGCAAGTTCAGGCTCCATCACAGACACCCAGCAGGTGTTCTTATCCGTCTGCTGGCTTTCCAAAGGTTTTAGATTTGAAAAATCCGCTTTTCCTCCCTGCCTCTTGAAGAGATCATTTTTCTTAAACTCTCCTAAACATTTGTATTGATTGAGCATTTTTATTTAGTCAAGCTAAGGCCATTTAAATCTGTAGACAAGAAATATAAAAAAAATTATAGGTCTGCTTTTGTGTCCTGTCAGAAAGATAGACATTTCCGTACAACTGAGCAAAGACTGCTGTCACACATCAGTATATTGGAACTATTCAATCATTAAAACAATCTCGCATTCATCAAGAACTGTTTAAAAATCATTGTTAGTTTTGTGACTGCATGGAAGCTAAAATTACATGAGAAACAGTCATTAACAAAGACACATGGTACTTATGTTAGTTTTGTTGTATTCTAATTTCAATTCACAAAGAGGCTGGAATTTCCTTGTGTTTATTTAAGGAAACAGCGTAATTTAAAACACCAAGTCAAATTCTTATCTAACAAATGGCCAATAAATGTGTCCAAGATGAAACGGTGTAATCCTCAGCAAACATTGCCGTATGAAATGTATGTTCAGTATAACTTTTTACCAGAGCAATCCTAAAGAGAGTTTCAAGGGCAGCACAAAAGCACAAATCATTCAGTAATACGGTGGTTGTTGACGATGCAATTTTCTGAAAAAATTAAGTTTTCCTGTGGTTTTTACATCATGTTTTTCTTCATGCAGATATTCACTTGCGTCCAATATAGAGGTTAATCGCTCAGACTGGATGAGCAGAAGTTTATTTTAGTTCGGATGGCGTGTTGGTTATAGAGTAGGTGGTAGCGTGACGGTCTGTGTTTTTAGGATTATCGCCTGGCTCCACAGGGGCTGCCGCAGGGCCATCTCAGCAGCAGCTATGTTCCAATGCTGTGCGTCTGGTGGCAGCCATCAAGGCACATGCATAAGTAGTATTGATGTGTAAGTGTACTTTTGTGTTGTTCAGTTGTTGTCTTCGACCGAACAATGGCTTTCCTAAATGTGTTAGTTGAGAGATGGAGAGTTTTTGATTGTTGGAAGTTGGTATTTGAAAAGTCCAGAATGAATTGATTGACTTTAGGTGGGCTAGAGCTGATTATTTGCTTGCTCACTCACTCGCCCACTCATCCGCTCACTCATGGTCAGACATGCTGAGCAACAGGAGCACAAAGATTCTGCTGATGGGACAAACTGCTGTGCCATGGCTCAGACTTGTCAAGCTGTGCTCCGGGTGTGTTTTCTTTCTCTGCAGATTAGAGTGTCTCTGCTTCATCAGAACTCGCTTACAGTTCTGATATGTTGCAAAGTCATAGCAACGCTTCAGTCTGGTGAAGGCCTTGGATTTGTGAAAAGATGGAACACAGTTTGTTGTCTTTTAGGAAGACAGCAGTTAACTTTATTGACTTTATTTTTTTTTAGATATTTAACTTAAACCTTAATGCACATTTTACATGACATCAAGGCCCTATTCTGTCCTGGATATATTTGAATAGGACATACTCACCATCTGCAAATTGGAAAGCAAAGTTATCATGCTCTCGATTATACATTTCCATGTGTGTAACTTTACTTCTTAGTTCTTCTGATGACTTTCTGACTGGAAGCTTTTTCAGGAAGAAGTGCTTACTCTGATCCTGGTGGTAATGAAGGATAGGTGGAGCTTTTGAATTGTTTTATGGGCAAGCACCAACCTGCTTGTACTTACCTGATCATAATCTTATGTAATTGGAGTCGAGTGTCATGAAGTATTTTTGGCTCTTCAAATTAATTTAGATGAAAGATTCTGAGTAAACTGTACAGTTTAATTGATTGTTTTTCATGTTGCTTACCTTAAGTTAGTTTTTTAACCTCTGACTTGCATTATTATATGAATTTGAAAAATAGGGGTCTGTTTGATTTGCTGTTGTATAAACCATTTGTTTTATGTCCTTACCCTGCCTTCACATTCCTCTTCATGTCTGGATGTGTGACAGCATGCACATGTTGGCATAACAAGCATAGTCACCTCCATTGGTGCCCAAGTATCGGCATGCCCTTGGAGTTGCTCGATTAATCAAATACAGGCATGAAAGACAAGAATGCTGTCGTGTTCCATAATAGTACCTCATTCTTCTCTTAAGGCGAGATCAAACAGCAGCCTTCATTTTTCGTAACATTCCCTTCAGCCGTGAAATAAAGTACCATTGTTGCAAGTATAAACATGGCTCCTCCCACTACTTAGACGTCTCTGCAATTCAGTGTTTCCTCTCTATTCAATGGTAAGAAAAATAACCTGTGTAATTTCATTGCATGTGCGCCAGGCCAACGGTACATTTTAACACATTTTGGATCCTGTTTTGAGTAGCACCGCCTCTTGGTGTGTAAGATTTCCTCCCGGCATAGTTGGCCTAAAAAAACCTGTGTGTGTGTGTGTGTAATATGTGTGTGTTCAGCCCAGGACGTTGTCATAGTAGAATTCAATCTAATTCAGCTGTCTGCCTTTTTAGTTTCTCCCCCTTCCTCTGTGTATGAGAACTTAGCTTAATAAATGAGAAAACTTAAAATGCAAATTTTGAAGGTGTGTTGATGTCT
Source organism: Mullus surmuletus (assembly GCA_903171835.1). Classification (NCBI taxonomy): domain Eukaryota; kingdom Metazoa; phylum Chordata; class Actinopteri; order Syngnathiformes; family Mullidae; genus Mullus; species Mullus surmuletus. The sequence goes on along the minus strand of CAESWR010000192.1, from coordinate 290,954 downwards.
AATAGACCTTAATACCATATTATTGTGCTCTCATGATGTTGTATGTGTGACCTATATATTTCTCGACAAGCTGATTGAAAACTTTTTGTGAGCCTCATGGCTCCCGTGTGCCTTGTTCTTTTCTTCAGGCATATCAGGCATACCAATGGCCGTCTAAGGCCAAAGCCAATATCCATGCTTGTTTTTAATTCCCCTGCTGGGGGACATTGTTATTTCAAAGACTGCTATTTAAATATGTCAGCTAAGCTGCTGACATTTTACCAGCAATGGGCAGTTTGCAGAGTGGTTGCTCGTCTGATGCCTGATTTGGGAATTGATTCCAAATAACAATGCAACATAATTTTTCAAATTAGTAGCCTTTCAAATTTCACATATTAAAATTACTCATAGAGGCCGATTGACCAAGATTATACGTGTTTGTATGGCAGTAACCAAGCTAACTGTCTGCTCACTTTTTCCAGTTGTCGCCTGCAGGAATGGTGGTGAGTTGAGGTCCTAAACCAATCACACACTTTATTGTTAATGTTTGACATCACAGAGACAAATGTCATCTCTCATACAGTGCTAACACGTGGCCTTTGTTTGTAGGTGATTCTGTTTTTTGATTCTGGCCAGTAGTTTTTAGTGATACCCAATATGAAATTTCTGCCTGAATCTGGAGGAGGTGAGGTGAGAATTATTTGTGTGCACCAAGCAGAGAGGTCACTCATCGCAGCAGAATACAGCTGCTAAGTAGAGCAGTAGCCTGGCGTGGACAGGCTGAAGTGGACAATCGTAGAATAAAATGAAAAATCATTTTGCAGCGATTTGATTGCAGCTTGTTCATTTCAACCCGGATCTGTCTAGACACAGATACTTCTCATGTCTCTTAGTTGTATGTTAGTTTTGTCACAGGGAATGGTAGATAGCCTGCCTACTCCATTTCATTCAGATGAATTATTGTCTGAAATACAGATTTTTTTTTTAAATCATAGAATACATGTGAGCTTACAATGTTTATTATATTGTACACGTGCTCAGTGAATTTATCTTTTGTTCAGTGTGTAAATGCATTCAACAGACGAACAGTTCTTGCACGTTGAATATGTGAAATACGTATAATGAAAAAGAAAAGGAATTCCACATTGTTAGTTTAATCCTGTAAATCCAATTTAGATAAAGGCAGTAAAGGTACCATGCAAAGGAAGGAAGTGATGAGTATTAAATACAACAGAAGAGGTGTTCAGGTTTGACAATAACATTTTTTCATCTGCAACTGAGGTTGATGCTGGGTGGGTTATGTTTTTCCAAAGCTTTCTTTCAGAGACTGATATTGTTTTTAATGCTCCTGTGGAGTCTTGTCTTCATCAGCATGGTCAAAGTTCACATGGTTTGGGCAACTGGAAAACTGATCTTCTGGCCTGACAGCAGGTGTCGGAAGTCAGTGGGGAAAATAGCAAGGCAAAGCTTTGCCCTTTGGGCCACAAGTCATCTAATAATGGTGCGACCCACCAGCCTGACGGCCAAGTTGTTCATTTTCAATCTATGGGTGAACAAGTGAGGCCATCTTAAATGGACTGTAAAGAAAGTGTCAGGTTTTCAGGTTTTCAGGTTATTATCACTATTAAATGCAACTGCGGCAAAGGCTTTACTAAATATTGGCTTTACAAAATATTATTTGCAGTTAACAAGCAGGCACTCCTTTGTCCGTTTGTTTTTTTGCACTCAGTGGGCTTTGGTGAAGGGGAGCTCCTATCTTTCACCACCAGAGGGCGTACCTGCATTTCAGACCTGCATGTAGTCTGCCCAGCACGAGTGCGCCTGTGTTTAGCAGATACTAAGATATGCAGAGTGCCTCATGTACATACCAAAGACAGTGGGCCTCTTTCCTCTGGACCACCTGGCCTGAAACGTCGCACACATGGGTTGAGGGGTGGTGTTGTGTAGTGGAGGGTGGGGTGAGATGGGGGGTGGGGGTCAGGTAGTGTTTCGTCACTTTCTCACCTCACACTGTTTTCCTCCTCATCACACCCTTCCTCCCTTTGCCCCTGAGGAGTTCCACTTGCACTTGACATGCCCAGACGGTTGCACAGTTCCAGCATGTCATGCACGTGTCTTGACTCAGTAGATGCGGGAGTGGTGGTGGATTGTTACAGGATTAAGAAAAGTAATGGAGAGAATTGGCTCACCTCAAAGCTATGTATTTTAACAGGAATCTCATCTACTTCATTCCCCTTTTCTTTCTTTTAACATCACTGACTAGTTAGGTAAATGACAAATTGCTGACATAATTTCTAGAGATTTCTGTGGTACAGTAACCGCTATGTGAGATGGCTCTTGTTAACGCTGATGGAGCTTGAGTTTTGGCTTTTCACTGCCAAGATATATTAGGGCAATAAATCAGCATGTCACTGAGCTATTCAAAGAGCACACCGCTATGCTAATGTCGTAAACGGGCATCCCTGATGGAGAAATGTAAAAATACAAACAGGTCATTGGTGTCCTTTTTGGGCCTGTTCACAACCTAGAGGTGCAAATGTTGCTGTTTATGTTGTAAGGCAGTTGATGTCAGAAAAACATAGTCTCTTTTTACTAATGTATAAATCGCTTTTTTGGGGGGGTTGGTTGTTTTTTTTGTTTCTCTGACTACTTTTGTACTTTCCAAAGAAGGCTGGACTAGGGCCTATTTGACAAAAGGGATTTAACTCATGAGATTTCAGTTTCTTCAAAGCTGATTTGACTTGGAGCAATCAACTCAAGTGTGTTGATTGAGGCATTGGAGGCTCATATCATGATAATAATCATCGTTCATTGGCTCTTCCCACACACATCTCTCTGCCCTGTTAACATAATTGGCAAGGTCCTTAGCATTTCACTTCTACATAACGAATAGAAAGAATGCAGAAGCCCACAAAACTGCCTGCAAAAAAGTTGCACCTTCTTCACCTTTGACAGAGGGACTGGCCTTGAGCGTGAACACTGGAAGGCCATTGGTTGAGGGAAATTAATAAAAACACAAGTTAGTGGTGGGTGGATGGGTGGGGACATGTGAATAGTGTATAGTATAGTATAATATAGTATAGTATTATAGTATAACTGGAGCAATTCCTACAAATATTTATATAATATATATTATATAAATGTAACTTGTATTGTATTGGGAAACATCTTTCTTGATTTGAGAGCCATCTTATTTTAAATTCTTAAAGAAAAAGATTAATACAAGTTGTTTGGTGTTGAGGTTAAAACAGTGTCATCATCCGTAGCCGTCTTTGTTGCTCACTATCACAACTTTGACGGTGCAGCACTGTCGTCATCTGGTTGCGTCCAAAAAAAAAAAATCCGGAATAGCTCGTGGCCAGTGGCAGAGGCACCTGCTAATTAAAATTTGCTAGTGGTGTGTAGTGTTGTCAAAAATAAAGATTTATCGATTAAATATCGATTTGGAAAAATAAAAACGGTACAATATGACTTTTCCATAGTATCGATCTATCGATACTCTACCTGCCTCCCTGGTTTACACATGCGCCGCCGCCAACACACACACACAGACAGCATGCTGCCCTGGGGGGCGAGCCATCGTGCAGCAGCTCACACGCTCACACAAACACTGCTGGCTGTTTTTTTTTTTTTTATTGTCGTCGCTCTACGTGCGTGAGCTGCCCTAAAATGGCATGTGCAGGACCTTCGCAACCAGTTTTAATAAATAAACAAAACAGCAGAAGTGCTGTTTGGAGGTTCTTCGGATTTGAGCCGGATGAACAAAGGACATTAGCGATCCGATATGAAAGAGATGCCACAGAACTGTGCCGACAAAAGAAGTGTCTGGATTTCCAGGCGAACTACATTACCTCATATACCCATTAACTCTCACACATTCACACACATGGCCGAGGCTGCCTTGCAAGGTGCCAACCTGCTCATGAAGAGCAGGGGTCTTGTCTCTTGCCCAAGGACACTTTGATACGAGCTCTCCATTTACCAGACAGTCACTCTACCTGCTGAGCCATGCTATCTCTCCATATGATATCTCGCAGTGCACTGCCATCCTCGAAAATGTGGCTGGATGGTCCTTTTTTAAATGTCCGCTGAAGCTTATTCTTGAACATAGCTGTGCCAGTAGAATTTTATTTTCATATTATTTTTATTGGATTATGCACAAACTACTTTAAGGAGCACAGTTGTGAACGACTGATTTTGTTCATTATAAGTATGACACTATGTGCCTTTGTTTACTCCTGGGGACTTCAGAAGTGAGCAAGAGAGTCACAATCTGTAGGTTTTTGCGGATGTTTATGAAGAGAGGTAGATTTCCGAGACTTTCAAATAGGTTAAGGGGAGTCAATCACGTTAGTTGTACAGGAAGTTGGCCATGGAGAAGTGACCATTGTTGGAGATTCATGTTATGTTTGAAATACATGTGGGGGAGTGTAAAATCAATAGTTAGGCAAGTGCTCTATAGTTTTGTAGGAACTGAAAAATATTGTACAAATATAATTTTGGAAGACATTAAAGGTGCTATATAGAACATTTTTATAAAATTGGATAATTTTTGAAAAATAATACACCCACAAAAGGTCTAAAGGGGTGTAGAATAAGTCTTCATTTTACTGAAAAAACATTTTTTTAGTCCAAAAATAATATTTTCATCTTGTCGTCCTGGCTACGTCAACAGAAAATGTCTCTGAGCAAATAGCATTAGTCCGTTGATGTCACGTGAGCCGGAGCTCATGGGTTGCCAGATCACCAGATCGTCTTAGCGCGGTCAAGAAATGGCTTTGTACCTGCTGTATTGCTCTCAAGTCCTGTTTGACAAACAATGCACCAGGACTAGAGTGAACACTGCTGATTCTTTTGAGTGTTTGTGCCAGATGAAAGAAGCAAAGCCACTCCAACCTGGTAACTAGTACAGTTAAAGGTTGGCGTGACAGCGGTTGAGTGTGAGTGCGCCACCTACTGAGGGAGAATGTTTTTGTTTATGTATGAAATGTGCAAACATATTGTGTTTTTTTGTATCTTCGGGCAATCTGTTTTCCACTCATCATAGAAATAACATAAATGTGTATATTTAGTTCAGAGGTGTCCAAACCTTAACTTTGAACACATCTGTATGGTATAAAATGAGAGAACCCGCATTTAAAAAAAATTAAACAAAACGAAACATCAGTTCATTGCTGCTTTCTAGTATCAAATGAAAATTATAATGAAAGGTGTTCAAGTTAAAATACAGTAGATAAAATGCCAAATACTGATATTTCATGACATGATGTCTGTTCAGACTGTGGATGTCTCCTGTGGTTGACTCTGTAAAAAGTTTATGAAACCACATCAGTGACTGCAATGTCACTGGCATATAGCTTTATGTTTTGGTCTCGGCCTTGGTGTGTTATCAGATGACCCGTCTGATATTTTCTGCTTGTGATTTCATCGGTCAGGATGACAGAGACGGATCACTCTGCCTCGAGGAGGGAGAGGCGGGAAACCCTGTAGAGAATTATGGAAATTTCAACCTGGAAGGGACTGGAGTTCTCATCAGTTGAGATGCATCTGACAGTAATTTCAGTCATTGTATGTTTTCAAGTTGTTATGACAGGTAACATTGGATTCCTTAAAAGGAAATACAAAGTAAAGGGGCCTGTGGGTGTGTCCATTGTAATGATATATAAATAAAGGAATTCATAATAATCCTTCATCCCACAGCTTAGTTGATATTTTATTATTCTTCAGTAAGTTGTAAATTAAATGTTTTCCTATATTATCATAGTTCAATCGTATTACTACTAATGGTTTTTTTCTGGTATTTACAGGAAAACTACTATCAGAACCACTCAACGCACCGAAAGCAGAGAACTCTGTATTCATTGTAAACATGAATGCAAAATAGAAAATTATTGCAACATTTTTACAGCAAGCTCATTCCATAGGTAGCTAAAGAAGGCTTAAGTTCTAAGTCAGAATCAGTTGCAGAATATCCAAGTAATATATTAAGAGTACAGGGAAGGTAGGTAGGAGGGACTGGGGGTGAGGACTTGTCCAACTATAATATCCAGTATATTAAAATATGTGAGATGAATCCAGTATATTAAAAGATGTGAGATTAATATATGCTTTGGCCAGATACCAAACTGGATAGCTGATCCAGTTTGCTCAAGATTGGGCTCAATTGCTTCAAGTCTTTTAAACATGAAGTAATGTAGTTCACCTTATTTCACCATTGAACAGACCTCTGACATTGATGTCATGATATGAAACTAGATACTGTCATGTGTTGCAGTCATCATCTGACTGTGATTAGCATGCACAGTTAAGTAATTTAAGTTCATCATGTCACATGTCAAAGTAAAAAGAATTTAGTCCTCGAACAAAAAGTTTTTGTTAGCCAGTTTGTAATAAATGCATAATTATTGAGTCAATAAAGAAAAATCTGTTTCAAACCTTGTTTGATATACTGTATGCACAAATTTTGCAATGAAATTACGTGCAATATCGACAGTCTCATACTGTGATTACAGTATGAGAGTGTCGGTATTGCACTGCTCTTGGTGAAAGCCAGCAACTGCAGTGGAGACTTTTGCTTGCTAACAGTCCTATAATTAACTAGTACATAAAAAGATTGCAAAACAAAACACACACACACACACACACACACACACACACACACACACACACACACACACACACACACACACACACACACACACACCAGCAAGACCCTTTGAGATATTTACGTCCAGTTCGCTGTGTGGCTAGCTGCCATTTTGGCGCCTTTGTCTCTATGCGAGGGTGAGCAGCTTTTGTAAGTTGACACGTACTTCTTCATATGACATGTCATGGGGAGGAGGGCTTTTTTTGCATGTTTGTGGATACCAGTGCTACTCTGTTAACGCCAGCCTGGCAGCAGGCAGTAACACGAGCCTGTAAGGAGCTGATGTAGTGTGTAAATGAAACCCCTCCCGAAGCCCTCCCTCACTCTTCTTGTAATGCTAATATGTACATTTAATGTGCTGGGAGATTTTGTGTAACTCTGCAGCTCTGTCCATATGTAGCAGCCATTTGAGGTGGCGCTGCAGCTGGTTGTGAAGCGGCTGACATTTAACCTTGTTCCTGTGCTGCTTGGATCGTGGGGGGCTTTGGAGTCACACTCCCATGCTTAGATGCATGGGTTAGCAGCAGCATCTTGCCCACTACTGTCCCATGAGGGTCAGCATCAATGGCCACTTTAGATGTACGAACCCTAACCCACCCCACCCCCCCGACATTAATATTTTCAGATGGAGACAAGGAGAGAGTATGTTGGGGGGGGTGGGGGAGGTTGTAATGTAAGCAAGGTCCTCTTGGCTGGCCTTGTTTCATGCTGGCAGTGGTGACTGACACTAAAGCCATTACTCATGCTGCAGTAATGTCCAGAATGTATTCTTAGCCCCTAGTCTTCCTATCAGTCACTACAGAAAGGTTTGAGGGTCAAAAAATAAAGAGGTAACCAGTCTGCAGAGCTGTCTGCACCACTGCTGTTTACCAGGGACGGGGTGATATTTTAAACCTGGGAGAGCTCACATATTTACACTGAGCCTGCCTGACCTTGCCATTTGGTGGGGTGAAGGCGTTTGAGACCACAGATTGTGAGAAGTGGGGGAGAGAGAGGCGCTGTCTTCTAAAGCTGGAAGCCTACAGCAGTACAGAACACAGAGGCAGAGGGAAACCAGCAGAGACTCGAGTGGAGCAGTCGACTTGGAGGGAGATCAGCGTGGGAGCAGAGGGGAGGACGCCCAGCGGAGTCAAAAGACAGCCAGGCTGAGCTGACCCCCCTTTCCAGAGGAGGAGTTGCAGTTGCCGGCCAGGGCAGGTCCCGGGGCTGGCAGGGCTGGCCCTACTGCTTCTCCACCTCTGCTCCTTCCTCCCTTTTCACTCCTCCTTCTCCTTCCTATTTTTGTAAAAGCAATACCAAACTGCTGGGCAGTGATGAGGTTGCAGGTACAACCTAAAAAGCTAAGAGGATTGCTGAGAGACAGCTCCCCCTGCAATGAGGAAAACTCCAGAGGTTGAGCCTTCTTGGACCTCCATTGCACAACAAACTGTCACCCTCCTCTCTTCTTGAGGGGAGTTTTTTTCCCCTTCATTTTTGTTTTTGTAAACCGGAACACTGGCGACCTTCTCAGTAGCTCGGTGCAAGGACCAGCTTCACTCACCCAAGATGAGTCGCTGGTTGAAATGCACCTCCATGCACTTTGTAGGTATCATTTGCAGATCATTTCAGCGGGTGATGAAAAGCTGTTTAATTTTTCCAGGCTCAAAGGATTGCAAAATGTGCTTTAAAGTGTTTAACCAATTGTTTATATAGTGAAAAAATCTATTTTCAGTCTGAACATTGGATCATTTTGTGGCTTATTGATATTCCTGGGCACAACAATGTTGTGTACATATTGTGTATGGTGTGCTTTATTTTTTCTACATTCAAGTTAATTGCTGTTATGTATTGCAAATTGTTTTGGGGTTAAATGGTCCTTTAAGGTTACAATTTGTGTTCAGCTGAGTTCGTGTTACTTCTTGTTTGGTATGCAGTTCAAGGCAAAGAATTTTCGACGTGTCTTATGAGGAGCTTGTTCTTCTGGATATCACTCTTGTGCATATTAAGAGAAACTGCAGTACAGCACATTCAGCTTTTTTTCTTTCATTTCCCCGTTGGAGGTGATAATGAACAAAAAATGTCATCTGAATTGTGCTTTTTTTT
>CAESWR010000192.1:267156-282223 GCA_903171835.1 Mullus surmuletus | reverse complement strand
TTAATCAAATATTGTCAAACGTCATTGCTGACTGAATCATTTTCAGAACACCGACTGGAACAAGTACGATGACCGGCTAATGAAGGCAGTGGAACGTGGCGAAGTAGACAAGGTGGCCGCTGTGCTCAGCAAGAAGAACATCATCCCCACCAAGCTTGATGTAGAGGGACGCTCTGCGTGAGTAAAAACAAACACACACACACACACACACACACACACACACACACACACACACACACACACACATATCAGGTAAATTCCTGAAACTCACATCCAACAAGTTTATATAAATGCCTGAAAGATTTTGTTATGAATATCCACCAACCATTTCTGAATCTGAAAACGCCCAGTATCTCAAATTCCAAACATTATAGAAGTCCCCCCAGCACAGATTGCCGACCTTCCCGAGATAAAGCCTCTACAGATTGGAATTCCATCACACACAGATCACTCTTACTCAATAGTTTTTTTTACTTGCCTTACCTCCCTATTTGACCCTCAAAACGACACTAAACGTCTTGCGGATGTGGAAACTAGGCTGAACATTTCAACCCTCATTCAGCTGCCTGGCATAAAATGGGCATCATGGTTGCATATCACTGTATCCATTTTTGCATTCCGAATGTCCCTCTGCCTTTGGAGGTCAGTGTGGGAGTTGAGTTTGTCTGAAGAATGTTTGTGACCGCTCAAGGCTCAGCCACACTATTTCAATAGTTCCCACAGGAAATGACTCCCTTCATAGTCATATCAGGGCTACTGTGTGTTCTGACAGACATTTTTGGCTCAGCTGTGCAAGGCTGTTTGCGAGACGAGTGGACATCTTAAGGGAGTGTGTAGGATTGTAAAGTGGAATTCTTTCTTTTAGGGTCAGTGTTGTGCTTTCTTTGTGCAAAGAGGTGGTCACACGCTCACACAGTGAAGAAAAAGAATGATGGATGTGGGAGGTGAAATGTTGGTCATATTTAATACATGTTTGTGGTTTCATTTTAGGTCACTGATGATGATCATATGAGCTGCAAAAATCCAGCTCCCTCTTTATGGGAGTTCACTTGCCCTTAGTTAGCTTACGGAGGAGGTTTTGATCACACTGCTCCACTGGCTTCAAAAAACATAAAGTGAAAACTCAGCAAGTCTTCATATAGTACAGTGGGCCACACACAGACCAACGTGTGTGTGTGTGTGTGTGTGTGTGTGTGTGTGTGTGTGTGTGTGTGTGTGTGTGTGTGTGTGTGTGTGTGTGTGTGTGTGTGTGTGTGTGTGTGTGTGTGTGTGTGTGGCATTCTGGCTGCTGCAAAGACAAGCATAGGAATGTCGATGACGATCCCTTGTTATCAAGGAGCTCTGAGGGTAAACCAATTACAAACTGTTACCCACAGTATATAATTTGCTGTGCCCAAGATTAGCATTGCTGTGTACAGCTAATGAATTTATCTCCAACTGTTTTATGGCAGCTCCCAGCTGAGTGAACAGTTTGCCTTGGTTTGGATCGCAGGTCACTCTCTGCAGTTGCGATTACTATCAGAGGGTTAAGCAGCACACCAAGTTCACCTGCTGGCTCGATGAGCCCTTCATCACAAGACACGAATATACTGTGGTCCTTCTGTTGTTTGTCAGGATTAGCAGTAATGATTTTTTTTTCTCTTTTGCTTGAGAGCCTTTTAAGAGGAACAGTTTCATGGTTGGACCTGAGTGATGTTGAGTTGAACCTTTTTTTTTAAGGCATGTAGTCCATTCACTTAATGTCCACTTCAACTTATTTGCTTATCAACATGCAAGTTGAAGAACTGTGTGGCAGCCAGTCAAGTCACTCGTAATGCTTTTTGGGACAAAGGTTTTTCTACCTTTAGACACACACATTATCATAGTTCAGCTCCTGTTCTAGCATAGACATGGAGGTTTACTCGTCTCTGTCCATTCTCTTAAAATAGAAGCCATATCCTGTAGACTGTCAACCTGAAAGCTCTCAAGGAGCAGGTGTAAAGATGAAATGACTTGGCTGAATGCGTGCTCCTATAAAGCCAGGCTCGAGATAAATCTCAAACCATTTTTCTGAGTTCTGCAGCTGTGTAGCATCAGAGCTCATTTCCACAGGGGTGCCGCTTTGTTTTGGCTCAGCATGAGACATATTTAGTATTCACTGACATCACTGACCAGATATTTTGTGGAGACGCATTTTTAAATGCGCAGCAGGCAACTTTAGTTCAGAAGATATCTTCTTCATGTGACCTCTTATGTAGAATGTATTTTCTATTTTTTCGAGTTTCACACTGCAGTCTGAAAAGTCCATCACCTTATGAATATTCGCAGTTGGCCAGTCATACCACAGCTTGAGTAGTTTCTGTTTCCTGTCTGCTGTTTGCCCTGAAAGGTCAGGACCCTCCGCTGGTCCCCAGAGAACTGCCATCAACACGGCTTTTAATACCCATGTCAGTGTTGAGGTGATAGCCTAGCTGTCTCCTTGGCAGATACCTTGGGGTTAGTGCATAAACAGGTTCATGTGGCTTGCTGGGTGACGGACTGAGATTGGTTTACACACGAGTGCTTTGCAGACCCTGATGGCAAGTGGTGGCGGTGCTGCTGTAAGTTAATGCAGGGCAGAAGGAAACTGCTTAAATGTGAATATATTTGATCAAATTCAGTTACTATTATTTAGTAAAATTTACAAAAAAAACATACAATTTAAGGTTCATTTTTTGCGATTTATTATTAATCTAGATAACTGATTTTGTGTGAGAATTCTTACTCCAAATGTGAATATCACTTTTACCTATTTTTTCAGAAGATCAAGAATTAACTCAAGAATTAACTATAAAAAAAAGATTAAAAATAACACTTATCAGATAAGTTGTCCCATAGCGTATTATTACTAATGGTAACATAATTCTTGATGGTGTCCAGTCATGTCTTCACTTCTAAAAAGTTGGAGCCAACATGGAACCTGCACATGAAGCCCTCCTGGTTGCCATGTGGTCATCAAAGCTTCTGAAGATTCATGTTGTTTTCTTCTCGAATGCTGAATTTGCTGGTAGTGGGCATCTGTCTTTGGTTTCCCTTTCTTGTCCTTAGATTTGACCCTCACCCTGCCTGTCCCTTACAATCCCCCGTCTCCATTCCTGCATGTATTTTGACTCTCTTCATTTTTCCCACTCTTGATATCTTCTTTCATCTTGTCTTCCAGGTTTCATTTGGCTGCAACCAGAGGACACCTGGACTGTCTCAATCTTATCCTTGGACACTCTGTGGATATCACTGCGACAGACGCTACAGGTGAGTTCTGTATGTTCTGTATGTTACTCACAGAGATGCTTCTGCTACATACATTTTATATTTGCATAATGAATTATTCAACACTCAGCCTGTAACAGACTCCAGTGACCAATGGGGATGTTCATCAAATCTCTGGGAAAAATGTCTTGCTTGTGGTTTTGCTTCCTATTCATGTAAAAGTTCCAATAGATTTTTTTTATATTCTCAAAATGAAATTTATTCTGAATATCGTTCAACAAAAGCCAAATACTCTCATTCATCTGAGCGCGTGAATACCATGATTAATAGGTATTTTCAGACATCACAGGGTTGCTGCCTCTATTGTTTCCATTTTAGACACAAAGCTGTGTCCCGTGTTCGTGTTCATTTTGTGCAATGCAAATTTGTTGATGTGATGTCTATCTGACTCTTCTGTCTTATACTGTAATGGTACAACATTTTTTGCTGGTCACTCCAAACTAACCTGACTGTATCTATATGGACACGCAAATAACTGTGTGGGATTGTTGACCTTTCATCTCCAATGACAGCATCTGGCCAGTGGTTGATTCTAGAAACACAATTAAATGGACATGCGCTCTGTATTCAGAATAAATTAGTAAAGTTCTCAACACACTGGCAAAAATATCTTGATGTAAAACTGAAATTATTTAAACCCTTTCATGTCAGAACTAATAATCTATGGCTTGGCAAATTTCTCCTTCCCAGCTGAACTGATCTTATGGAGCCTCTTTTTTGCAGCATTTTTAAAAGTTTTTCATTTTAATTTGTTTATTTAACTAAATATCCCCTGTGCCATCCACATTGTCACCCTTTTGTTGCCTCATTTTTCAGGAAAAAATGCTCTTCATCTGGCCTGCAGAAATGGACATTCTCTATGTGTGCAGAAACTTCTCCAGGTAAAGTGTATATTTGATTTATTTGTGCCTGCCATTGTGTGTGTGTGGTAGAAAGAGTTTCCTGGCAGTCACAGCAGTTTCCCTTTTAGCTGCTTAAAATAATTATGGTCAAATGGTCCTGGCAACTGAGCCCACTCTGAATCAGTCAACAGAAAGCCCTGTTGAGTCACCGTGTGGCACTAGAGGATTTATGTGTTTACAATGAGGGTTGTTCTTGACAATATCGTGTCCTCATGACGTCGTAGCCCCGCCTCCTGCCCTGCCTCCATGTCTCACATGGCGGTAATCTCACGGAGGTCACGGCTGTTGGCTGGTGGTTGTCAGCAGTGTTGACAAGCCTACCCTCCTGCAAACCTGCCATTCATTCTTGGTGCCGTCATCACGCTAGACATAGCAGCTTGATGCCAACAGCCCCACCCCCTTGCCACCACATCTCCCTTCATCAGCCCAAACCCTCAACATATAGGGTTTCCCTCTGCTGGTGCTGTACCATCAGCTCCCTCTGGTGCTGCACTAAACTCCCACCACCCGATTGGGCGGCTTTGTCATTTGAGTGTGCTTCTAATTTTTGGTCCTTGTTGCTAGTGAGAGCTGGGTTTTTATAGTGGAGGCCCAATGCAGGCTGGCAAGCTTACCCAGCAACATTAGGCTTCCTGTTCACATTGAGTCCTCAAAGGATCTCATAACAGGCCCTCATCACCAGAGTGCAACAGTCACCGGGGTCCGACCAGCTGACTGACTGTGTAGAGATGTCACCGGCACATCAGCGCAGAGCCACTTAGCCTAATATGACCCACCCACTGTTGCCTCCCAGGCTCCTCTTCCGATGAAAATACTCACACATTTTTTAAACATTTTCTGTTTAAAACCTGAAGGCCCTAGAGCATTTTTAATTACCCTCAGTTTTTTGTATTAGAAACATTTTAAAATAATCACACATTTTGAAGTACTGAGAATTGGAATCCAGATTCTTCTATCCATTAACCGATTTAGCACATGTTTATGTGGAATGTTATTAAAACATTCATATCAGTGATGAGCAAGGCACCATAAAGGAACCAGAATTGTTACAATTTCTCAAGTCAGTGGTTCTCATCAAACATATTTGCTGGTGCCCTTAAAATCTAACTCATTTTCTTCCTCATAAAATATTTCAAATCTTAAATCTGAATAGTAGCCTGAAAACCAGATCAGAGACACATGCCACTTACCCTGACAAGGTTGCAGGGAGCTACACCTAATCCCAGCTAACATTGGGTGAGGAGGGGGGTTCATCCCAAACAAGTTGCCAGTCTAACTGATTTAGCCTCCATGTGTCTAGGAGCAAATCCTAAAAGTCTCCAGCAGGCCGTTAGCTTTGACCTGGAATCCCTCTCCCTGTGTAGTGTTTTGCTAGCCACTGTGGCCTCCTGCCCAAATGTTCAATATTCAACATAAACCTAACAAAGAAACTTGAAATCTCCAGTGCACAAACTGAGAGGGGACTATGGTAGTGTTTGTATATTTTTATTGTATTTGTTTACAATTTTATTTGGCGCAGATGGAATGTATGACATTTTTCGGGTTTTAATCTCTGGCTTTTATGTAGTCATGTTCCAGTTGCTCCTGAATTGTTTACATTCTCATATTCAAATTCATTTTCTTTATTTCCTTCACTGCGATTGTTTATTTCTGCAGCCACGCTGTATAACAAATCCTTGAATAATAGATTTTTCTCCTGCTGCTGGCAGTAAAAACCTCCTTAAGTCCTGCATAAGATCTTCATTTCCTGTCATGTCTCCACTACTGTGTGTAGTAAAAGCAAAGTAAATGCTTTGAAAGACATTTTCAAGGTCGGACGTGCCACTTAGTTCCATTAAATTTATGTTTTACAGCACAACTGTCCTGTTGGAAATGTGGACCTACAAGGCAGAACAGCTCTACATGATGCTGGTAAGATTTTTTTTGTCCACTCTCTGTACTTGTCCTTCCCTCATTTTAGTGAACCTATGTACCATACTAATGCATGAGAAAAGATTATATTTTTATTTTCTTCAGTACTATTTGTTGCTCTTTCACCCCTTCTTTGTAGTTATGGCGGGCTGCTCGTCCAGCGTGAAACTGCTCTGTGACAGCGGGGCCTCAGTGAATGCCATCGACTTTGTAAGACTTTATATTCCACTTCATTTTCTTCATTGTTTCCACGTGTTCGGTTATCATTGTCACAATGGCAGCAATTTGCCTTGTGTGCAGTCAGTTTAAGCAGCACAAAAAAACTCCCTGAGGGGTCTGCTTGAAGGAACTCTCAGATGGAGATTGGACAGTGTTTGGACAAGATTGTATTGTTGAAGCTGTATTATTACGTGGTTGGATGCACATTCATCCACTGACAGTTTGGCTGCTCTCCAGGATGGCAGGACACCGCTTGTGCTGGCAACCCAGATGTGTCATCCACGAATCTGTCAACTGCTGCTGGAGAGAGGTGCTGACATCACCATTAGAGACAAACAAAATAAGTAAGACAGGTCAAGTCTGATGGTTTTCTGAAACTCTATTATTAATTTAACATTTTTAGGTTTGTGCAATTCATTTCTCAACATCTCCTCTTTCTTTTGTCATTCTCTTCTTTCTTTTTTTTTAAACTTCTAAAGGACTGCGCTCATTCTTGGCTGTGAATATTCCTGCAAGGATGCAGTGGAGGTGTTATTAAAGAGTGGCGCAGATGTGAAAGTAGTAGACAGTGCTGGCCACGACGCCTTTCATTATGCCCGCCTCAGCAAGAATCAAGAGCTTGTCGCGATGGTCAAAAGCTATCTCGAGAAGGACAGCAGAGGTGACTATGTTCCACCAGACACTGACACTGACATGTCATGTCAAATCTTTTTCTACATTACAGTTGATAGATATGGTGTGCAGGCTAGATATAAAATCAACAATTAACCCATAAAGACCCAGACCCATTTCTACCTCAAGGAAAATAAAGTGGGGCATAATATAGGTTACCGGTAAATAGAACACATAGAACACAGTTCTAAAAAAAAAAACCAAAATTCCACAACTAGGTGGCAAAGATCTCAAAAGTGACGTAGGTGTCACCTCGGTCGTAAAATAGTTGAATTATATGTTAAACCTTAATCTTAAAGAGAATGTATTTCTTTGTATTTATATTTGTATATGATAATAATAATGCATTTTATTTGTAGAGTGCTTTTTTTTTTAAACTCAAAGACACTTTACAGTTTACAGTTTAAAAACAGTGAAATAAATAAGTAAAACAAACAAATAAAAGAACACAATGAAACATAGCACAATAAAACAACTAATAAAAGAACACAGTGAGACATGGCACAATAAAAACAAAGTAACGGAGGTGGGTTTTTAGGGGTTGAAAGCTATTGTAAACAGGTGAGTCTTGAGCTGGGATTTGAAGGTGGGGAGTTCCAGACAGTTACGGAGGTGGATGGGAAGGGAGTTCCAGAGGGAGGGGGCGGCGATGGAGAAGGCTCTGTCTCTCCAGGTCCGGTGTTTGGTCTGCTTGGGTGGGGAGAGAAGGTTGCCATGGGAGGTTGCGGGAGGGGTTGTGGTGATGCAGAAGGGCAGTGAGGTAGGGGGGGGCCTTGTGGTGGAGAGCCTTGTGGGTGAGGAGGAGCACTTTGTAGTGGATGCAGTGGTGGACCAGGAGCCAATGGAGGTTTTGGAGGATGGGGGTGATGTGGTGGCGGGATGGGGTTCGGGTGAGCAGGCAGGCGTTGGAGTTCTGGATTTGCTGGAGTTTGTGGATGAGTTTGGAGGGGCTCGTAAAGGATGCAGTTGCAGTAGTCCAGGCGTGACGTGATGAATGCATGAATGAGGGTTTCAGTAGCAGGGAAGGGGAGTGACGGGCGGAGACGGGCAATGTTTTTGAGGTGGGTATACTCGGATCAACATCCAATAACATGAATACCATCTGAATAATGAAACAAAAACTCTTTGTAGGTTTAGGCTAGGCCTTTTCTCAGATCAACAACATGAAAACATTGCCTCATAGAGTAGGTTTAGCTTTGGCAAAATGGATGCTTTTCTTAATGATTATGGAAGGAAATATTATCAAAAACACTCTCCCCGCCTTCCTCTTCACAGCACTGATCACTATTGATCCTTTTCTACTCTAATGGGGTGTCAAAGCTCACCAGGACAATATAATTTTTAATTCCACAATGAATATTCTAAAATCTCAACAAGTTTTGTGGAATTTGTAACAGATTTGTTTCTGGACAAAGTAGAAATAAAGGAATGAAGGCCAGAGCTTGAACTACTGGTGGATTGGCTGTTTAGCAGAGGGGTTTGTGTGTAGCTCGGCAAAGTGGTATGTTTTGAAACGGTTTCTCTCTTCAGTGAAGCAGAGACAAAGCAAATCATTTTCTATTACTGGTTTCTGGTTCATCTTCTTGAAGTGAAGCACTGCAAACAGCTTTTTTGGTGGGGTTGGGGGGCGGCAACAAACATCATCAGGAACTCCTACATGGACTCTCTTCGGAGATGCTGGTGGAGATGGGGTGTTGCTGTTGAGTGTGGACAAGGCTAGTTGCCACTAATGCCTGGAATCTTTGATTCAGTGGCCTCTGACCAAGCAGCTGATGTCATGATGTAATCCTAGACCTGCCATGTTGTAACTAGCCAGCTACTTGGTGCCCAACAGGTTTTATTGCAACCCATGAATAAAATTATATAACTGATATTGGTTCAGTTAAGCTAGAATAAACAATATATACAAGATATAACTAAATATAATTGAATCAGCCAAGTAAACTGATCACATCATGATTAGTTTTCTTATTGTGACACATAAGTCACAACAATTTTTTCCAACCGTTTTTAGACTAATTGCCTGATGTGACATATGTGTTGCACCAATATTCACTTGATCATTTTATACAAAGTTATACAAGAAATGTGTAAACAACGGTTTATTTTTGACAATCAGCTTGATATTTAATCATTGCAATCCATGAATTGGATAAAACCTGCCTTTTAGCCTAAGAAAGAGCTACCTTCAAATTAGCTGGCGAGCTGGATTTTCCACATGCAACTTTCAGTCAAGTTCAGTCAGTTGGTATGGAAACACAAGCTCCTCCCACTGGTCACATGACCTATCATAAATGTGCTATAGGTGTTGTTCTGGGACTTCATGAGTGAAAAATCAAGGATTTAGCTTAACATGGAACCTTCCACACCGTTAATAGGGTGTGAGACAACCATGTCACCGTGGGTCCTTATGGGTTAATAACAAAATACAATAAGCATGAATTATGAATGATACATGAAAAAAGCAGATGTATAATATTTTCTTGCTTTTCTTTATAAAATTGAACTCTGTTGTAAAATGCCCAGCTTGTGTGAAATCTTTGGTATTTTTGGAGACAAATGATAATAATGATGATAAATGACCTGCAAACATTGTATCTGTGTTTGGTTACAGAAAAAGAGGCAGTAAAGAGGGAACAGTGGAAGCGACAGGTATGCAGCATTTGTGCTCAACCTTTTCTGTCAACTCCACCATCAAAGCGTTTTGGCATTAATTCTGCACAAACCTATACATTTTCTACTTTTATTTCTTGTTGATCCTCATTTCTTATTATTTTGACTTTGAGTTTCCAGCTGTTCTTTGCTACCATCTAGTGATTATTAGTTAGAATGTCACTTCCCCATGGTATGTTCTCAAAAGAAGGTTCTAAAATAGATTCTCTTACGGGCAGCATTCATTGGAGAGGTCAGAGTCTGCAGAAGCAAACAGAAGAGAGCTTATCATACAAGTGAGTATCAATAAATTCTGAGTATTCCACCCTTCATTTTATTGGATGATTTCTGCAAGCTTTACAGTTTCTACTGTTTGGACTTTTAGGATCTGGAGATGCAGAACGAGACCCTGCAGGAAAGTCTCAGGAAGTACCACCAGGAGCAGAGGGCACTGTTGGATAAGGTCAACATGCTACAACAGCAGCTCACTCAGGTAAACACATGTAAACCGATTAAATGGTTACTGGTGTATTCATTTCAGGATACTGAGGCACTCGGCAGCAAAAGTTAAAAAGTATCTGTTATTTGATGGCTACTTGAATTAAAATCACATCCATGTCTACATTTTGCAGCCATTAACGGGCAAGTACTGTGGTAGCCATTAGATAATAAAGGCTTTTTAACCCTATCCTCTTGAGTGTATCCTGCAATGAATGTTCTCGAGAACTGAAGAACACCATGGGTTCCAAATTTCACTCCCATGAAGCACTCAATGCATCCTGCTTGGTCATTGGTCTATCTTTGCTATCATTCCTTCAAGAAAAGCAAATCAAATTATATATCTCAATAATTTGATTTAGGATGTTTCTACAATGTGACATTAAGTGTCTACTAGTCTTTTTATTTTGATTGCTTATGTAAGACATTAAACAAGTTATTCAAGATTAGCTGCCATTTAGAGGCACAACATTTCAGTCAGATGAATTTCATTGAAATAAACATTGTCAATTCTTAATCCTCCTATAAAAATTCTCCTTCTCAATCCTCATATTTCTTCTGCTTCATTTTCAGGAAAAGATTACTGTTGAAGGAACTCAGAAAGAGGTACAGAAATTTAATTAAATAATTACCGATAGCAGTGTTTAATCAAAGTGCTGTGATAATGTCAGATGGAACCAGATGAATAAATGCCACAACACATTTTGAATGGAAGAGAATTGAGAATAAGGACCACAAATTTTCATCCACTGTATTTTTTGTCTCAATATGTTTTATAATTTTAAGCATGATATGAGTTGACACCCTTGAAGCTGGTAAATGATGTTAGAAACGAATTAGAGGCCCAACACGACTCGTTGCCTTTCTACGTTAAACCAATTATTCAAGCAGTTTCCTGGCAGTTCCATTATCAGCGATTAGATACAGAGAGACAAAAAGCTCACAAACTAAGATTGAACTGCACATGGCTTTGAACAGATAAAATAAATGTTGTCGGTAGCAAAGAATGAAACATTCAATTCTTGTAATATACGGGCACAATTGCTGAGTTCTTGCAGTCTGAGAACTCAAGAACTAGAGTAATCATTTATTAATCCCATGTATTTTCCATTGGTTATTTATATTACTAGTACTTTTAATGTAAATAGCCTGGAGTTTTGGAACTTTTTTGTCATTTTTTTAATTAAATTAAATTTTTTTACAACTACGTAATAAATTGTTAGACGATTCTGTTCAGTTGGTTATTTGGTTGGTTAGTTGATTATTCTTTTTAAGTTCTCTGAAGATCTCCTTTTCACTTAAAATTTAACAAAATAAAGTGGCTCAGTGTGTGGTCCATATAGTTTAGTATAGATGCAGGAACAAAAGATGAGGACTATGAATGCACAAAACTATGAATACACAACCATTCATAGTAATCTTCACTATTGTATCAGATCAAGTCCACTGTTCTACGCCTTAAAAGCTGTCTTGTGGATTGCAATTTGGTGGAAATGCCATCTTCAGTGTCACCACAGACAGGATGAACATTATAATTTTTCAAGAATTGTATCATGAATGATAAAAAAAACAATAATTAAATGCAATAATGCAGTAATTGCAGTAATAATATTACTGTCAGACGTTGATTGATTATTATTCATTAATCTAAAAATCAGTGGGGACAAATGGTGTCTCTTTAATTCACTTGCTTCTTTTATTTTATTTTTTGTCTCAGAAGGAGCAGCGGAAGTCGCTACTCGGTGCTAAAGAAAGGGAGGAAGGGGCCCGAGGCCTGGAGACTGTCAAGGTTCAGCTCAGGAGCACAATGGTCAGTGATAGAATTGTGAATCTGTGCAACTGCGATTTACATTTATTTTATGGTCTTTCCACCAAATTCAAATGCCAGTGCTTCTCTGTGTTAATGTCTTTAAATGTAAACAATTTTGTCTTTATTTCTATGTACAGGGTGACTACTCTGGGCAGTCTGTTATAAAAGGTTGGCTTGTTTTCATTTTTTTAGACAAGGCAAATTTACTTTACTACTACATTTGACCTGAATGATTTTGTTTCTTTTTTGTATTTTTGTTGTTTTTTACAGGTAAAGAAAATGTTTTGGTCGAACAAGCTCATAGTCTAGATTCCGATCAGGTACGTTATTGTCCACAGAGCAATGGTAATGATAATAATTCCTCATTAGATATTAGTACATGAGAGATATTTGATTAAGGTAAACAGAGCAGGTTAACACTTCACTTGAGATTTACTGCTTCCTGGCAATGTTAGTTTATTCATGTAATCCACTTTAAGACTAAATGAAGCATTGGCTACCTCAGACATTACCTCATAGTTGATTTTGAATGGAAGATATCATCTAGGAAACGGCAACAACCAGAAAGCAGATTTGTATGTACTATACCGTGTGGTGGATATTCGTGACAATGTTTGTTTGTCTCTTTGTTTGTACTCTGTAGAATCCCTCCATCTCACGCTCGATGTCTAGACCTTTAGAGAAGAGTCAGCCAGCTGTTGGCTTGGACCTCAGTGGCGAGCTGGAGGCACTAAGACGTGAACTTGAGGTGGTAAAAAGAAGGCATCAAGCATCAGAGGAAGAGGCAGCACAGCTTCAGTCTGTCCTGAACCGTAAAAACCGCGAGTGTCAAGAGCTTGTCCAGAGCCGCGACATCATCCAGAAACAGGCTGATCAACAAGTCCAAGAGCTGGAAGACGCTTTGGGGGACGTCCAGAAGAGAATGCTGGATTCTGAATGCAAAGTGAAGCAGCTGCAGGCACACGTGGTTGCTGTCAAGGAGCACTTAGGAGGACAGGCAGCGGAGGAGCTGCGCGCCCAGCTTCAGGATGTCAAAGCCAAGTACGAAGGTGCTTCAGCTGAGGTTGGACGGGTTCGCAATCGTCTTAAACAGAGCGAGAAGGCCCTAGAGGAATACAAGAGTAGCGAAAACCAGCTGGCATCTGAAGCTGAAAGGTTGACTGAGGAGGTGAGAGGTCTGGCTGCAGAGAGAGATGAGCTTGCAGAGACCCTTCTTGAGATGGAAGTGCATCTGAAGGAGGCTCAGACTAGACATGGCAACACTGTACCAGCAGAGAAGTTTGACAACATGAAAAACCTTCTGACCAATGCGGTCGATGAAAAGGAGAGGCAACTAGCCGAGCTGCGGGAGGACTACGATCGTGTACTGGAGGAGGTTGCAGAGCTCCATCGAAAGCTTGACATTCCGTCACCGCAGGGAGGTGCAGTGGTTGCATCCTCTGAGGAGCAGCAAAGGATGCAGGCGGCTCTGGAGGAGCAAAATGTTTCCCTAAAAAGGAAGTTGGTTGACGTGACATCAAAAAGCCAGGCACTGATTCAAGAGTTGGAGGAGAGTGAGGAAGAAAGAGACCTCTTGCGAGAACAGCTGGACGACCTCAACAGCAGAATTCAGATGGACTTCATACCCTTGAAGGACCACGAGCAATCTCGGATGAACATGGTGGCAGCCATAGAGGAGCTCGAGGACAAGCTAGTGGAGGCTAGCGAGCGTTACGGCAAAGCAGAAGCACAAGTACAGCAGCTTCAAACAAAGAGGGCAACTCTGCAGGAGAATATCAATGGCCTCCAAGGAGCCAAAGATAAACAGCAGAGTGAAGTGGATGCCCTGAGGTCTCAGAACAACGATCTGATGGAGAAACTCAAACTTGTACAGAAGAGATGTGACGACAGAGACAAAGAGTATGTAGAGCTGACAACGCAAAGCCAGACTCTGAGACAGAGCCTGGAGGGAGAGTATGTGCCCAGACAGCAGCATGAGCAGGTGAAGATGGAGTTAGACTCCACTGTGAAGAATCTGAAGGCCGAGTTGTTGAAGTTGGAGACTAGGGAAAAAGAAAGTTGCGAAGAAATAAGGAACGTGAAAGAAGGAAATGACAAGTTGAAAGAGAAGTTGGACATGGTTCTGTCAGAGATGAAAAAAGACTACATGAGTGTAAAAGATCACAAATCTGTAACAGACAAATTGAATGCTGCCATTGTCGAGGCAGAGAACAGAGCAAACCAACTGTCGGCCATGCATGATTTGGCCCAGAAGGAAAATGTGAAGCTTACTCAGGAACTTGAGGCCCAGAAGAAAGAGCTTGACACCATACAGGAAGCAATCCAGTCCAAGTTCATCCCTCTGACTGCAGCCGAGGAAAAAGAAAACACCTACAGCTCACAGGTGGACGAGCTGAGGATAAAACTGTCCGAGGTAGAGGAGAGATACAATGAAGAGAAGTCGGCCAGGGAGAGCAGCAAACAGGAGAAAGAGAAGCTAGAGGTCAAAATGGCATCAGTTCAGCAGCAACTTCACATGGCTCTCATGAGCAGTGAGAAGCACCAGCAAGTAGAGCAAGAGTACAGAGGCCAGTTTGAGGAATTAACTCGGAAGTTGGCAAATCTCGAGCAACAGCAAAAAGAGGTCACCCTTCAGAAAGCCGAACTGAAGGACCAGAACATCCTCTGCAATACTGAAATCCAGAATCTTAAGGACCGCCTGAAATCTGAGCTGACGCGTATTGCAACATACGATGCCGAGCTGATGACGCTCCACGACACCATGCAGCAAGTGCAGACTGACTGCAGGAAGGCCCGGGAATCCCAGCAGGAGGAGGCCCAGAAGGTGTGTGCCCTGCAGAAGGACCTTCAGCAACAACAAGCGGACGATGCATTGCTGCTACATCAACACATTGAAGCTAAGGAAGTGCTGAAGGCTGAAGTCGCCAAGCTCCGCACGGCACTCCACGAGGAGGAGGAAAACAATGGCCAGCGGGCGGAGGACGTGTCTGCCCTGCAGTCCGAGCTCCTCCAAGTCACTCAGGCACTCGAGGAGCTTCGCTTCAAGGAAGAGCAAATGAACCAGTTGAAGACAGAGAAGCAGCAGCTGCAGGTGGAGGCGGTCAGCCTGAGCAACAAG
>CAESWR010000192.1:247701-266448 GCA_903171835.1 Mullus surmuletus | reverse complement strand
GAGGCCCAGAAGGTGTGTGCCCTGCAGAAGGACCTTCAGCAACAACAAGCGGACGATGCATTGCTGCTACATCAACACATTGAAGCTAAGGAAGTGCTGAAGGCTGAAGTCGCCAAGCTCCGCACGGCACTCCACGAGGAGGAGGAAAACAATGGCCAGCGGGCGGAGGACGTGTCTGCCCTGCAGTCTGAGCTCCTCCAAGTCACTCAGGCACTCGAGGAGCTTCGCTTCAAGGAAGAGCAAATGAACCAGTTGAAGACAGAGAAGCAGCAGCTGCAGGTGGAGGCGGTCAGCCTGAGCAACAAGCTGCTGAGCCTTGCCGAAGAGTGCAGAGAGGTCCATCAAGAGGCCAGTGATGCGAGGGAGGGTGAGAACAAGGCCAGGAAGGAGATGGAGGCCGTCCAGGAAAAGGGACGTGCCATTGAGAGACAAATTCGAGATCTAAAGGAGCATCATGATGAGTCACTCAGTACCATCTGTGACCTGCAGAGGAGGATTCAGACATCCGCTCAACAGACTGAAGCCAAAGACAAGAAGGTAGAAAAGATTAAACAGAATCCCACATTCATCGTATTGTAAAAAGTGGCTTCACATATTCTTTCATTGATTTCAAAAGCAACATTTTTGTTAGTTCAGTTGTGCGGTCGGTAATGACATGTCTCAGTCTCAATGCTACTGTGTGTGTGTGTGTGTGTGTGTGTGTGTGTGTGTGTGTGTCTTAGATCACAGAGTTGCTGATAGACGTTGAGCGATTAAAGCAAGCACTGAATGGTTTGTCCCAGCTGGCGTACACAAGCAACGCACCCAATAAGAGACAGATGCAGCACATCGACACTCTGCAAGCTCAGATCAAGAGCCTCCAGCAGCAGCTGGCTGTGAGTGGACCTGCCACACCACCACACAAAATACACACACAACTCTACAGTCAACTTCCATTTCCAAGTTCATCATTGAAATACTTGCAGTTCTTTCTTTTTTTCTTTTAAAGTTTTTGTGTCATCGTTAAATTGTAAATGGACCACATATCCTCTGAAGCTACTCAAACAGCTTTGCTTGAAACAATCAATGATAATTTGTGCACCAATATCAAAGTCTACTGAAAGTCACTACACACACACGTGCACACACACACACGCACACGCACACGCACGCACACACAAATGTGGTAATATGTAAATAATGTTCAACCTGAAAATTATGTTTGCAGGTTGGGTCTGAGGCTCCTCCGAAGACATAGCAATAATCTATGTTTGTCTCTGTCTCATACTCATTAAGGACGCTGAGAGGCAACACAGGGAGGTGGTTTCAATTTATCGGACTCATCTTCTCAGCGCTGCACAGGTATGTTCCTTGTATTAATCCTTACTGAAGTGAGATTTGCTGAATTGTGTTTTTGAAAGCACATCTGGCACAACTCTGTGCTAGTGTTAGATATGATAAAATAAAGTAAGAAAGCACCTGCACCTGCTGCAAAATAGCTATTTATTTGCTCTTTTTGTCAAAAGAGTAATAGTGTATATTATCATTGTTTTTTTGTCGTATGTAAATTGTGTATAATCTTTGGTAATCTGCATATTAGTGTCAGCAAGTCTCAGATCCTCAGGCAGGGGGTCTCTGGGCCAAACAGAGATGCAGGTGTATTTACACTGTGAGCTTCCGGACAGATGGATTAGCTGACCCTCTCTCTCTCTCTGTGTCTCTCTCAGGGCCACATGGATGAGGACGTTCAAGCTGCCTTGCTACAGATCATCCGCATGAGACAGGAGTTTGTGTGTTAAAGCATTCTCTATCATAACATGACTCAAATGAATCACCCCCCCTTTCCCCACCCCTGCTGCTGAGTGGTCCTGCTGTGGCCCCTGTGGGTGCCAGTTGTGTGCGTGTATGCGTGCGTGTGTGTGTGTGTTTATTAGTCAGGCAATATTTCTTCAAACAAGTTGTTCGGAAATCCTTGTAGCACAGCTGTTCTTGGGCTCCTAAATATCTAAACCTGTTTGTTCTTGCTGTAGGTGACTAATTATAGATTGTAGAACCAGATGATAGACCAGATTGATAGAATTTCTGCTGGCTTTACTTTCAAATGCTATTGAAAAAGTGAAGACACCCTGAAACTGAGCAGGGAAATCAATGTGACTCACTCATTATTCTACATGTAGGATTTGATTTCTTTCCCCAATTTCAAGTGTGTGATCATGCAGTTATATGGACATCTCTCATATTGTAGTAAATTCCAGCTACTGGACCTCCCATATTCAGCAATGTAGGAGTGAAACGAAAATGTAGCTTCCCCTCATACATGATTTATTCTTGACCACTTTCCACATTCCCACCTGACAGTCACCCTCAAATGTCTTTGCCATGATGTTTGCTACTGTAGAATCTGAAGGACAGGTTTGCATTTTGAAGTTGACATAACAATGTCCATATCAGAATGTGCACTGAAAGAGTTATTGACTGCTGCAAAACTTGTTTTTCCCGTTCCATCTGGCCTTGAAGGAAGGGCACTGTCAGAAAAAACAGTGAAAGATGCCCCGCTGGTTTTTCTTACAGCCTGCTGGAACCTTGTCCTCCCTTTGGTTACTTGCACAGAGAAAAGTTTTAGAGTGGGATCCCGTCAAACCCATATTGAAAGGAGGGAGAAACTCTTTCAGTGAATGTAAGATTTGGACATGATTGATTCAAGTCCAACTTTTTTAGAAGTGCCTCCTAGAACCTGTTTTCATCAGGTCTCTTGTAATGCTGATCCCAGCTTGGGCACAGTTATTCAGCCTCTGGAGGTCCAACTTAGCGCAGGTGCTTTTCAGGATAACCTAAATACCAAAGACACTTTCCAAATCTAAGGTAGATGGCAGGGTGCGTTGAGATTTGGTTCCGTTGTGTCACTCACACAGTTACAGTTGGGACATGCTGGATTTTAGGTGAATGGGTGTGAGGTGGAGATCTCTGTGTCCCACAGTTTGCTGTGACTGGTCATTTCTTTTCTCGAAACCTGAGTGCCCTCTAGTGGTGAGACTTGGCAGGCCAAGTTAATAGAAATTGTAATAATCAGTGTGGCTCAGGGGTGGGCAGCTGTTGTTCTATGGGAGCTGCTGGGATCTCATAACCCTCAGATTTTTTGAACAATATAATTTCTGATACAAATAAAATCATTATACTATTTTCCGTATGGAAATGACGTTATATTTAAATCAAACATATTTTTACAGAATGCTTAACATAACTTTTATGAGTGCTGCAGCGCTTCCTGAGCAAGAGTTGGTCACCCCTAAGTCAGCTCTTTGTGCCGCCTCTTGGTGTAGTGATGTAGTGGTGTTGTGATTGTTGAGCGAGTCTCTTGTGCCTTTACACTGACATATTTTTCATAGCTTTGTATTACTTTGATTACTGTACTACAGTGTGAGAATTCCAATATTCAGCAGGTCTGGAAGTAGAACGGCACAAAATATGGTCAGGGTAACCTTTACTATGGGATACCATTTGATAACAGACTGATAGTCGTCCCTATAAAGATTGATGTGAAGCACTCCTGCCTTTACTTTAACTTGCTAACACGCCAAGTAAAATATCTCCTTGTCTATTTTTGTACTTCAGCCAAATATACTATTTACAACAAATACTTAAGTTTAGAAAGCCTGCATATTTTTTTAATGCAGGCATTTGGGATTAACTAAATTAATTCTTTTTAACTTTCTCTTGCCGTTTCCCCTTTTCTAATGTAGAATACAAATTCAATACACCGAAATACAAAAGTAAACAAAAGTTCTTTCAAATCTGTTTAAATTGGTTGTATTCTTTGGAATAATATTTGTGTTTGTGAATCAATATAACAAAAATCAATAAAAGTGCCTAACATAGAAAACTACCCTTTTGTTTGGTGTGATGTTTCATTCCCATAGGTGGCCTCGGCAGTGTAGCCATGCTGAGGGGAAGTGGCCCACCACTTTGGTCCAATATTTCAAAAGGATGAATAAAACAGCAGATGAAATTCCTGCTCTTGCCATTGGAGGGCGTTCATTCATGAACTCATCAGGAGGATCAGAAATACATTTAACTTGTCAATAAACTTTCCTAAATGCCATCTTTCCCTATGTCTTGAAACTTTGTTCATCTGCAGAAAACTAAGAATTAATTGATCAGTCTTCATTAATATCAGTATGCCAGCAGTTGTCAGTTTTTTTAGCAAGTAAGATTTCCTATATAAGGAGTTTGAAACGAAACAAAAGTTTAGGAGCTTGCATTAAAAAAAAACCAAAAACCCAGACAACACAGATGAACTCTATATGGAACTATATACATTTAAAAATTGTGACATTACAGTGCAAAAATCAGGTTCTAGCATGAGCGTGGGGTTGCTTGCTTAAATTATCTGATGAAACCACTGGCTCAGCTAACCCTTTTCATCAGTTTTTGAGAGTTAATCTCTCAACAAATAAGAACAAAGGATATTTTTATTCTTCCATGTTAACGGACTGTTGTACATGAATGTTTAATGGCGCCGAGAAATACTTTAAAGATTTGTAACCAGGTCTTTGGGGATGTTAAGTCGTACAGTATATGTTTACCTTTAGCTTACACTTACTTTGCTTTTGGGAATAGCTCTGTTCATGTGGTTTCACTTAAAATATAATCATCCCAGGAATGAAAGCGAGTAGCTCTTTGGCACACAGCATTTACTTTTATCTTTGAGCCTGTGCCTCCATTGATTTGTCTGTTGCTCCTTTCTCTTAGGAAGATTTATTTCTTATTGTGGCTCTAAAAATCTTTCTTCTTCAAATTTGTCATGGAAAAGCTACAATCTGGTTGAAGTGGATGTGGTCTTTTTTCTAAACTAGCACAAAATGATTAATACTAGTTCGGAGCTTACATCCAAGCTCCCAAGGACAAACTATTCTATCTCCCATCCAATCTATTTTGTGACACACAAATACACAACATCCACACACCCTCTAATTGATACAAGACTTTATCCTTTGTTTGATTTTTTGAGAAAAGCCTGCTGGTTTCAAGTAGCTCCCTCCTTCCTTTCTCCTTTTCCTCGGTTTTATGATTTTTTGTGGTTTGCTCTGAATAAGCTGCTCTCAGCAATTATGTCAAATGCAATTCAATCTGTTGCTAGATCTCTCTGTAATCTCATTTCAAGGGTATCCTAAGCAACCCCATCTATCCGTTTGTAGCATTTGGTTAACCGTTGTAACCCCTGAGCTGGCCACAAGGAAGGCCATCTTTGTAAAAGTCATCATCCCGAGAGAGGATCAGAGACTTAATTTATGTTGCATTGAGCGCCAGCCATCTACCGCATGCTGCGTGTAGTAAAACCGCTGAGGAAGCAGGCGGGTGGTTATATACACCGCAGATACACACCCACATGTAGCTGCCAGTCATCTGGGCCGGAACATTTGTTATCCTTCACAGCAGTGTGCCACCTCTGTTGCTGCTCCTCTGTCCTGTGTTCGCCCAAGGAGTTGTTGTGCATCATGACCAACACAGAAAGATCCCCTTGTTTATTTGAGGTACTGTGAACTCCATGTCTACAGTGATACTTTTCACAGCCTTCTCTCTCCTCCGGCCTCATTTTCATCATCTGCATTTACCACCAACCAGATTCAATATTTTCTCTCCCATTCTCTGTCTGTTTTGTTTAGGTTTTGGTTGGTTGCTGTGGCTTATCAGACACACTGATTCACGGCACATGGATTAGTGGTAAAACATTCTAGATTCAGTGCAATGAAAAGTTGATGTAAAAGAAATGGCACAAAACGAGATACATCCAAAACCCATTGGAAATCTAAGTAAGTAAGACCTGCTAAGTAAGTAAAGCTCTATCACAAAACTCAGCACTTCCTGGTCCCTGTCTACAGAATCCCTTACTTAGAATGCTTTTATTTCTGAGATCTGTTGTACAAACCTATGTGACACTGTCAACTTGAAGAAAGGGGCTTGAGAGACTGACATTGCTGTAATTGTGATCACCTTAAAAGCAAGTTTGTGTGAAGAGCAGCTTTGTTCTTCTCTCTCTTCGTGTGTGCAAGTAGGATTATGCGATCAGACTTGGTCAACTGACTGGATGAGGACAGCCTCATTCACTTCCCTCAGCATGGTCAGCCACAGCTCATTGGATTTTATGCCCCCAAAACAGGCCAAGGCAATATTGAGGCGGTGCGGGAATGATCTGAGTAGTTTTTCAAGCAAGATAATCCAGAAACCTGTTAAGGGGACCCACAAGACCTATTTGATAGGAGGTCAAAGAGTGTATATTAGTGGGATTTTTTGTCAAGAGACAAGAAGTGGCCCAAAAATGGCATGGCATTACAAGTATCTGGGAAGATCCAACCATTTACAACTCACAAACCTTTTCTGTTTGCAAACAGAATTTGGGAGCTTCTTGCAATGCAGTTTGATGAAGTCAGTGTTAAAGTCATATGGCTTTTCCCTCCTGCTGTTATAGCTTTGGTCTTTCGTCCTTCCTTCCTGGTTAAATTTGACAGGTCAGGTCAGTTGAAAGGGCTGTGTCATATTTGTCTCCCTGGAGTAATTGCTAACAATTTCTCTGTCACTAATAGGCCATTATTCAAGCAGCGCCAGCCAACTAGCTAGCAGGGCTACACTGGGGGCAAGTGAACACAAGGCCAGCCCACCCCCACCTTTTTTTTGTTTTTCATTAGTCCCCTGAGGAAGTGGACTACTCTTGGCTCTAGGCCGAGACAGGCGAGGCCCCTTTAATGTTTTTGCAGAGTTCCAAAGCACTTTGTTGCCTCAATAAAGTTCATTTATAGGATAATAGGGCTCTGGAGGACACATGGTGCTGATTTAAGTTGAATGGTTTCAGTATGGCTCACATTCCCAAAAGCAGCTCTCTTGTCTTCCCTTCATCTTTCTCTTTTTTTTTCTATGTCATCTTGTTTCTTTTTTAGTCTCCACTTCTCACCTCTTCCTTTTTTCCTCTCACCTCACATCCCATGTTCTCTGCATCTGCCGTCATTTATTATTCCTCTTTCTAACACTTTGGCACTGTAACCGGCTGCTCCTGGGCTGACCTGGGATTTGCACACCTGGGAATGAGTAGCAGCCAGGGGGCTGGAGGCCCTCTCATTTCCCAGGATTTATTCCAGAGCTTTGGGGGGCTGGGGGTGGGGGTGGGGCTGGTGGAGGGGGCTGGTGGAGGGGTAAAAGAGAGGCGAACAGAGGAATGAAAATCCTCAAGCCTCAAACCCTGGCAGGATGATCAAGCTTTACATGCCAAGACTACAGCAGAGCGCCTCATTTGCTATTTCTTAAGTTGTGTGGAAGTACATGCTGGATACATGCGTTACTCAGAGGACAGGTTGTTAGATTAGAAACAGATCACTTCTTTAGATCCCTTTGGTTAGTAATGTGGGATTGTGTGTGTGCCATCTTACCCTGAAACTCTGTAAAGATGGTACACTGCTGCATGTTAAATGGTTTCATCTGAGTTCAGTGTTTTTCTTTTTCCCTCATTAGTATTTGGTTAACCACTAATGCTCAGCGTATCTGCTTAGCCTTTCTTCCTGCCTTCATTGACTTGGCAAGAAACAGATGGGCCCAAACCACCACATCTCCCTCTCCCTTCTGACTGTCATCCTTCCCACCACATCTTTACAGTAATCCCTCGCTCTCAAACGGAAAATCACTCCAGTTTTGCATGTCTGCTCGTGGAGCAACACATGACACCGTGCATGCGGTTTAATTGAAGAAGGCATTAGGGTTGCTCAGTGCTCGGAAACACGGCCAAGGCCACCTTTTGCTGTTTTGATCATCTTTAAAGATGATGCGTCAGGCCCGAGGGTGTGAGCTTGGGCTTGTTAGTGCGGTCGCTAAAAGCTGTATTGAGGACTGGATGAAAAGCTGTGAGTCTGAAAGACTGGCACTGATTCAAGGTTGTGTCTGGGGATGGCTGGATTGATTGTCAGTTCAGCTGAGACCGACCACTGACGGGAAGGTTGCCTCAGAGATGCAGTGGGGATTTACTGGTACTTACTGTCAATGGCAGGATGATTATTTGTCAAGCATTATGTACCATATCAGATCCAATATACACTGGATGTTTTGACCCTTTTATTCTCAATATTTTAGTAAATTACTTGAATCCCTCCCCTCCCTCATATCACTTCAATAACATTCTGGCACAGTAACAAATAAGATGAGTGTTTGTACTTATCAAGGTTTTAAAAGAGAATTATGCAAAAGTGTAGTTTTAGCCCACCAGGGGAGGCTGCTGCTTATCTCCAGACACATTTTTGTTTTTATGCTTTAGCACCTTTTTTCCACCCTCTTTTGTACTCCTCCGGGGTGTAAACAGAATTATTACTGCACCAGATGACTGTTTGTAGTCCCTCTTCCTGCACAGTTTTCACAAGCAATGTCTTACATTTTTACGATGACATGTTTCCCCTGATTCTTTCTCTGCCACTTTCGGTCAATTAGATGTAACTTTATCCCCACATTTATGGTAGCAGGCTCCCTTCAGAAATGACAGGCATCTACTGCATCTACAGTATAAAGAAAGTCACCCACAAAATCATTTTTTTGTGAGGAAGTCTTTCTGAATACAGAGGCCAAAATCCAGCCATTGATTAATGAGGCTTTGACTTAAAGGTATTTCAGATTTTTTGTTTGTTTGTAGTGACCAGCCTAAAAAACAGATGTATTAGCTGTTAGTTCATCATTCTAGTGGCTTACTAATGATATAGTGGTTGAAGGAGTTCATTTCCTAAACAAGGCCTGGTTTTCAGTAGCCTGGAGGTCAGCAGGTCAAACGTTCAAAGTCTTTTTCTTGTTTCCGATCTGCCTCCAGTTGCTGAGTTATTGTCACATTGATTTGTAGATATAAAGTCGGTTGGATCAGCTCACGCGCTGGCGTTTTAAAACAGAAATGAGCACCACAAGGCCATATTGTCACACCATGGCATGAACACATAAAAGGGAAGCCGTCTCTTTGGTCGGGAGTTCACATGATGTAAACAGGCTGTAAAATGAACACATCTGTATTCATTTCATTCCCACCCCCCTATTTCTTCCAAGTTTGGTAAACTCCAGTCCACATGGCTGCAAATCATAAGTATTCAGGCTAACGTTTGCCAAATGATTTTTTTGCTCATCTGGTTTGCCAGTTATAGTGATGGTGTTACTTTTCACAAGTTTTAGTTTGGAAGAAAAAACTGTGCAGGTGAACAGTGGTGCTAACTTAACAGTAAACACTGTGGTTTTCTGTCTGTGTGTTGCATAAATTAGCAGCATATACTAAAATATTAACACCTTAATTTCTTATTTCATGTTTGATGTACAGTATGCTATTTCTGCCACATCTCGTGAAGTTTTGCTGAGAACTGAATGCCGCTTCACACTTACAAACTTTAATATACATTTTATGAATAATATCTATTGAATTATGTTCATACTTGAAAGACTAAGTTGAATCAGAATTAGTGCTGATTAAAGGTTGTGCTGCTCTCATTATCATGAACCCTTAGCACTTTATTTAAGTATTTTACATACATAGCCATAAAATGATTATTAAGATTATCATTTACCATATATGGTTTATACACAAATAAAGAAATTATAGTGTAATAATTGGTTGTTGTGTGTGCCATGTTTTCATGCGTCAGCATAAAAGCAAACTGAAAAATACCCCCAGCACCTCCTCTCCTGCTGTGCAGCATCCCACTATTACTGCTACTATTACTGCTAAGTCTAATGAAAATTCAGTACGACTGAAGGTTTCTGGCATTTCACTTTGTAATCTCCGGGAAAATGCTCCCTTTCACCTGATCGGGCTTTCACAAGCTGCACAGAGGTGTGTGAGTGTTACTGTAGATTGTGTGTATCTGTGTGAATAAATGCATGCATGAGGTGTGTGTGTGGGTGTGCATGTGTGTGTCTGTGTGTGAGAATTTGCAGGCATCTCACAGACCTGACTCTTATGGCTTCACTTCAGAGAGAGCATTCTCCTGGCAAAATATCTTGCCCTTGGCAAGTCCAAAAGGAAATATTTATAAATCATCTGCACAACAAATATTGAAGCCGACCCGAGAGGTCAAAGCCATTCGTGGACACCCTTGCCAGAAATGTGCAAATACACCTTCGTCTGCCTGTTGACCCACCGATGCGTTCCTGAAACCACATCTCTGACCCACTTAGCTACCTTATATATCACATACACTGTTCTGACCTATTAATACCAACAAGCTCCCTCTGGGATTGTGAACTGCTGCTTGCTGGAAGATCAAATATAAACATCTGGTACTCCGGCGAGGAAACAACTTTCAGCATCCAGTCTTAGCAGTCTTTCTCTGCCAAGCTACATCTGCTTTTTGTTGTTTGTGTTGTTGCTGTCTTACCCACCTGAGTACTACAGACAGAGTTTCTATATGCTTAATGAGAGTTTCACTTAGATACTTTCCAGGAACCTGAACATAATGACCGCATTTCCCCATTATTCCCTGGTATTATGGCAACCAAAACACTCATTTTACATATCCACACTATTATTCCTCCTGATATGAGAGTTTCTGTTGTGTGAGTTTGTGCCTGACACGGCTATTGGTCATAGGTTGAAGGCATTATGTAGTGGGTGTAAAGCATGCATGATGAATACATTTTGTGTGCAGGAAAAGGTACAACATGTGGCAAATTAAACATATCTAGTGTTTTTTCCAAACTAGTTGTAGGACATTTAACAGTGAAATCTGCCTATTTTCTGATTTAGTGTATTGCTATTTTTAAAGATACTAAATATCTAATCTGATTGATTTATGAATGACTTGATTTATGACTTGATTGATGTTTCTGAAGATGCTTCACCTTCTAACCAAAAGGCTTCATCAAGTTCAAGGACTGCAATCAAGTCAGAATTAGAATATCTAATTGATTGATGGGGAATGATGATCAAATGAAATATCAGTAATATATATTTTTGATAATTTTTGAAGTAGTTGTGTTGCGTGTATCTTAACATCTGAGACATCTGAGATTGATTGACTGAGAGTGATTACACTGTTTGTGAACTACAGCTGCATTGTCATTTTTAGCCAGCAGAGGGTAGCATACTATCATCTGTCAAGCCTTGATGGAAGCGATACCCTTTCTGCAAAGCAACAAATGAGCAGACAGACAGGCTGGGTTTTTAATATGGGATTGTACGCCATCACTGTTGTGGTAGCAAAGCTTTTTTGAAAATGCTTTTGGTATTTGGTTTTCAACATTATCTTATGTTACAACTTTTTTTTTGCACAAATCCTGTTTCAAAATCTGTTTTCAAAATCATTCCACATAATTTCTTCAGACCTCCCATTTGTTCATGACAAACATCAGCAGTGTGAAGATCGAGGCCATCTCTGTGTGATAGTCACTGAAAGCGGCTTTGTCTGCATGTGAGCACGAACTAACAAGGTGTTGTGGGTAGAAGATAAGATAGGAATGGAACAGACACAAATAAAGAGAGCGTTCTAGTTTCCACCACTCTTGTTGCAGCCCGCTCTGGCCGTCGGTAAGACCCGAGTGAACCTTGACCACCAACATGAGGAAGTGGTTAGACTGACTCAAACCCAGTTGGTGCTGAGAGCTGAGCTGAGAGGATAGGCGTGCACATTTCCCTCTTTGTTTCTGTCGTGACACCTGAGGCCACCACCACAGCTCCTGCCTCACAAACTCTCACAGACTGTCAATCGGCAGCCAGAATGCATGTTTGCCACTCAACCTAACCACATCTCCTCTCACAGAAAAAACAAACAAACAAAAAAAACCTCTCAAACTGACTGACCTCATTCTCTGTCTTGATCACTGTTCTCACATGAGAAAAAATGGCCCCCAATCCTATTAATTCTACCACTGTCCACTAACGGTGTGGGTGAGTGCAGATGGATAAACCGAGCTGCGGCTCCATTGCGCTCGCGCAGTTTCACGCTCATAAACACAGTCAAGGCTCAGTGGGAGCGCACTCATCACTGAACTCCTGCCCCCCCAATGCCTTCATGTTATTGTACAAAATTCTATCTCCAGTCTCTCACTTGCTTTCTCTCCTTCTTTGTTTCACATTCTGTCATTCTGTGTGAGTTCTCTCTCTCTCTCTCTCACTCTCACTCTCTCTCACACACACACACACACACTCAGCACTCTGGAGGGGACATGCCAGATGTCAGTGCTCCGTCTTGGAGCAATTAAGCCGGTTGTTATGATGAAAGAATTTATTTGCCATTTGTTTCTCCTGCCAAGTCTAATTGAGTGATTGAGATCTTAATTAGATTAGTTCTGTTTTTTCACCCCCTTTGTTTTGCACCCGCTTTAATCCCTCATTTGTACTTTACCTCTTGAAGGCTGCTATTTTCAAGTCATTGCTTACTCGCTTGCTCACTGTTTCTGATGTAGCCTGCTTTCGTTCTTCAGGAATGTGTCCATAATTCCAAAAAACATTTTAACAACTTTTTTCACAATAGAAATTAAATGAAATACGTCTGGCACACCGACCAAGTTTAAATCTAACTGTTAGAAAAAAGTAGAGACGCAAAGAAGATTTTCCTCAGGAGATGGTACATTTAAGAGCTGAATATCAATTGATGACACAGCCCACAACTGGTCAGAAATTCATTTAATCCCGATTTGGTACAAAACAGATCAAGATGTATGTAAATTATTTATAAAACTTTGTTGCAATTAAATTGTGACCTGCATTTCGTCCATCTCTGACAGCCATGTTCATGTGATTGTGCATGATGAGAGATCATTTTGACAACAATGCTAATGCAGGAGAGTTCCGAGGTAGATTTGTGAGGACCCCGTTAACTTCTTATCGTCACCCAATCATCCTGTTTTGGGGTTTTGAGATGATGATTGTTCACCAACATATCATTGCATCAGCTTTGGCAAAGGAGGGAAGCATGTTCGTGAAATCAGCTCACAATGCCTCAGCTTGCAGTCCCACAACATCTGCTTAATGATTGTGAAAAATACTTTGCTCAGTGCCTTGTGGATTAGAGCATCCGTATGTCGACCAAGATGGAAGTAAACACTATTTGTGAGATGCTGCTGCTGCTGCAAATGAAGTCTCTCAAATTCCTGAGATGGCTATCACCAATCCTTTGGAACTCATTCTTGTCTGATGCTGGCAGATTATTAGATACTTAAAATTTACCCCACATGCTCTGACAAATTCATTTCCTTTCTCTTGTAGTCTGTAAACAGCTCTCTATTCAAGAAGCGCACTAAGACGGGCCAAGTTGTTTTGCATTCTTGTTCTTGGCGAGGCTGCAGATGGGTAACAGCTATAAATTATTTATCCATTGGTTGTTAGCTGAGATACTCTGGATTCTAATATACTCCTGTGATGTTTGATCTTCCCGGTACCTTTGTGCTGAAAATAGTTGAGTCTAGCTGAGCTGCATTTCAAAGGAGCTTGATCATTTCCAGTCCGTTTCTTGTTGTGTCCAGAATATATTCTTTTTGTGGTTGGAAAATTGATAAAAGCTTCAATCATAAAATAGAGACATTAGAATATACAACATATGGTTTTAGCAACATGAAATACATTTGATGTTTACTGTCAATCGGTTTTGTAAGTAGTACACAACTTGCACTAATCAATCTAATAATGGGAGTAAAGGGAGGGGCGATGGGATTTGCCCTGGGCAGCGCCTGCAGCTGCATTGTGTGTGTATGTTAAGATGGCAAGCGCTGCATTGTTGGTGTATACTGCTAATAGATAATTCTTTATTAATTTATATTTGCTACAGTAATGTTTTAAAACCTTTAAAAACAGTTTGGATGAGGAAGGGGAGAGATGATGAATGACTGTTTCTAGATTATATGTACAAGTTCACACATGTTCTGGCATGTTGGTTGTAATGGTTATTAACGAATATTGGCGTGGGACAAAAATCACCACTAATATTGTATTTGTAATAATCCTTATTATTCACTGAAGGAAAGTTGAGCAGGTTTGAAGATATCACAATAACCACTATTATTCTGTCAGATATGTACACTTTGTAGTAAACTAAAAATAGTGAGCAGTGTTAAACAATCACAATGGATGCAACACAACCTAAATTATTCTCCTTGGTAGAAACATCTCTGTTACAACTTACAACACAAAAAAATGGTCGAACAACACAGTGTTGGTCGGGTATGGGACATCTTCATATGTACTTTGCCGCTAAGATGAGCCATCTTGTCCATCTCCAGCAACTGCTGCAATGTTTTTTTGTGCTGTCAAAGTAGTAGAGGGATGTCATTGTATGTTTTCCTTTAAGGCCTTTATTTCTGGCCATTTTTCATGGTTTGTGCAACATTGCAACATTTCGGTGCACTGATGGTAACATAGAACAAAGTCAGCTGTGTTTTGTAAAAATCTGAATGTTTTTTGAAGTACAGATGTACCCATCATCGTGGGGGCTGCTGTTGAAACCCCCTGAACTGGATAAATAAGGATGGCAGTTTGGGACCTTGTAAGGTCTCTGATGGTGTCCAAGTTATTGAGGACACCGCTCATATCCGTCTCAGCTGAACACCATTGTGAATCTTCATCACCATCACTCGGCCCTTTCTCCTGTATCTACAGCTGGAGGCAGTGTAAGAACATATTCTTTTCTCTCTGCAATGAACAGTGTGCAACATCAATAATTATGTTTCAATGAATAGTATTAACAATTACCATTAAAAATAGAATCAATATTTAATGTATGTTTTAATGTTACATTAAAATTGTATGTAAATGTAACAACAGCTCCGAATGCTGAAACCTAAATTCTGTGGACTGCAACTCACCTTAAAGACAACTGAGAATGATGTAGCAGTGCAGGAGTGACCTTAGCATGTTTAGTTAGGAACACGCTATTGTTCTCTCAATGTACTGTAGAAATACCTGTTTCTGTAATGATAATCCGTACTTTTGTCTACAATTAAAATCACTCATGTGCTGCTTCAGGGCATAATAAACTTGGTGTATGTGTAAAAAATCAAAAATGTTGAAGATGACAACATCAGTCACTGACCCTATTATATTTCACCATTCCTTCATAATAAGAATAATTGAAAATGTGGTCCATAATTTTCATCAATTGACAACATTGAATATGACATTCAAAATGTTTTTTATTTTTTATTTTTTGGGGGGTGGGGGGGTTGTATTATTGTCGAAACTCGGCAGAAACCAATCTATAGAGACCTCTTCGGCAATGATTTGTGATTTGACTGCTATTAATAGTCATCACGTGTTATCAGATTGCATGTCCAGCCTGTTCACTCTTAGTAGAAATTTTGCATCTAGCAGTATTGCATTATTTTGACTTGTATTTCATTATGTCTGCCACTACCCAAGCTCTGCTGAGCTGAGTCCGGAGTGTGCTTGCCCTGGGTGATGAGTTCACCCTGCATATTCCTCATTCAAATCTTTTCAAGGTGGAGGCCAACTTAAATAGAGATATTTCACAGGTATATTTTTGTAAGCCTGCAATGCCATTACACCATTCGCTCCTTAAATGATTTCCTTATGTGCTGAGTGGGGCTGTCAGTCAAACCCTAGAAAATTCTGTTCCCCGAGCTGGAAATGTACAATCAAACCTTTCACACTCTATAAACTTTGATGTGACAAGGTTAATTTCGCTATGGGCCAGAATAATAATAATCTTAAAAAAAACTGGAGCTTTCGTCAGTGGAAACCATACGCTTGGTGAAGCAAGCCTTTATAATTGCCCATTGACACTGTCGGTTGATGAACTCTTCCCTGCTTACCAAAAGATTGTAAGTGGGAAGTGGATGAAAAATAAGAATGGCTCCTTAACTTACATTCTTCAACACTCAATCAAGCACTAGTAAGAGAAACATTTGGAGTTCCAACTATTATCAATGACTGGCTGATTGTTATTGTAAGATAAAAAAACACATGCCTGCACTCCTGCCACCTGCCTTCTGCACCCCCTCTGAAGATCTAACAAAAATTCAGTTTAGGCCAGTCTGATTGGCTCCTTACAGTCTTCACAAACTCCGAGGCAAAAATACTTGCAAGATCATTTTCCTCCGCTGGTTATTGGCAGACCTCCAGGAATATGGTTTTCTCCTTAATGATGCATTACGCATGAATCAGAGAGAGAAAAAAGGCAGAATTACTGTTATTAGAAAGCATAAAAGAGAAACATCGTCAGTGTGTGAACGTGCTAAGAAACTTAAAAAACCATTCAGCATTTTCACCGAGTTCAGAGGTTTATTACAGCAGAAGTCGAACAGTAGCACAAGTTGTGCAG
Source organism: Mullus surmuletus (assembly GCA_903171835.1). Classification (NCBI taxonomy): domain Eukaryota; kingdom Metazoa; phylum Chordata; class Actinopteri; order Syngnathiformes; family Mullidae; genus Mullus; species Mullus surmuletus. The sequence goes on along the minus strand of CAESWR010000192.1, from coordinate 250,195 downwards.
CCTTTGTTGAGAAGCGCGTTAACACCTTTGCAGACACAGTAACATCTGCCATGATGTTACGGTGTCTGCTTCCTCAAGTGAAAATGGTAAAAAACAAACAAACCCAACATCAACAACAAAAACAGCAGCAACATGGATAAAGGTATGAAAATATCTTGAGTTGCTTGTGAAGTTTCTCAGGTATCCAGTTTATTGCTTGTCTCAGGACTCAGCATAGGCAAACTCAAAACGTTTAGTGAAGACAAAAACAAAAAACAAAGACAAACATAAAGAAGGAATCACAAAATAGTGGTGGCATACAACTGGGTGATCCTGTCTGAACTGCTTGAGGGCCATGCTCCATCTGAAAGGATCAACCTCACTCCAGAAGAAGTGTGTGACCTTATTGACCTATACCTCAGCCTGAGTTATTTTCAGTACATTGAGAAGTTCTGCAGGCTGTCTGGCATCCCCATTTGTGGAGAGCCTGCAAATAAAAGAAGTGTAGCTCTGAAAACATCCACAACCAACAAACCAATTAACTGAACTCAGATATGTGTATAACACTTGGGAAAAGTGAGGTCAAGCCTTTCAGCACAGAGGTGACTTGCTTTCATGGATTATGTCGTACACATCAACAGAAATAGAGCGCTCAACACTGAGGTCTACAGGAAACCTTCACACACAGGTCAATATCTACATGTTTACCTAAGGCACCCATTGGAGCACAAACCTTTTTTTCACTGAGGGCCACATATCGGAAAAATATACAAAAGACTGAACCGATACGGTACCGATACTCGGTAACTGCAAATCGATACCTGTATTTTTCGGTACCTGTTTGCGGTCCTTTTTTGCATATGTAATCAAAGTTATTTTGTGTATCAAAATAAAATAGTCAAAACTTCGAATTTTGGACATTTATTTCTCAATAATGTGGAAGAACTTGACAAAAATGTGTGTGAGAAAGTAAGTAACTTAAAAAATAAATAGATTCAAAATAAATTACTGCATACTGTACTGTCCTTTTTTTTTTGTTTTTTTTTTACATTAGAACCTATAACAAACAAACCAACACCGATTAACAAGCCACCACTGACGTAATCACGCTCTTCTGCGCAAGACGAGACGTGAAGGTGCGTTCAAGTCACCGAAATGTGGTACCGATCGACTTCATGTGAATCAATACTCAGTACTTTGGGCCCAATTCGGTCGGTACCAAAAAAGTACAGAATTTCGGTACCCATCCTTAGTCCACACACTAGAGGTGAGGTATACTGCCTGACTTCTTCATTCATGTAAATTCAATCAAATACAGGTAAATTATATTTGATAATTGACTGTGCAGGAAGAAAAGAAGACATTACAGATCCCCATTGATGGATTTTCTTTTTTTCTCGAATTGGAAAGTCATTCTCTCAGATTGCTTAGTATGGTGATCCCCCCCTTCAGAGTCCTGACTCCTAAGATCAAGATCAAGCAGTTTGGAATATATCCATAACTGAGAAAATATGACTCTTCAATGCCACAAAATGTAGTTTTGTTTGCTATAAACACACTGTTAGCCGACTGGCTACGCACATAGCAGCTGTGGAGATTTTGTGTTAAAGATGACATGAAAGCAGTGTCACACCGAATTGCTATGACAACCAGTTTACCTGAGAGGGTGCTCGTAATCTTCTCCCATCTTGTAAGGGAAACACATGAGGTGCCATGCACAGTAGGGTAGAGTAGTGTTCATGACAGTAGGTCCACCAAGTGTTAAAGCTAGGAACTACAATAGCATTAGGTGCAAACATTATATGCCAGCCATAATCCATTATATTTTTCAGAATTTGATACAGGTTTAAAGACCCCTGCTCCACAGGAACCACTACCACACTACCACCATCCACACCTTTATTCAGGGGATCCCAAAGAGAGCTGAGAGACAAACCTGTAATGCCAGCAATCCAGTTGACCACCAGGGGCATTCTGCAGTGGTTCAATAAGCTTAGCAAGGAAGCCTCTTGCATTAGAGACAAATCACCGAACTTTATGGAGTCCAGTTAACCTCCTCTGAGCTCAAAATGAAGATGTATCTTCGGTATTTTTGAGACACTGAATTAAAGTTAAAGCTTGGGAGGTCAGAGCCAAAACATCCAAAGCCAATTACTGACTTTATTTGTGCTTTTTTATGGACCTCTCTCATTTGGAAAAGTAAAATATCTTGGATGAGGTTGCACACTCTGCAACTCATTTTAATGCTGGACTTTTATCTGGTCCCAAAATTCCTCTAGTATCTCTCCTGAAGGATGTGGTGAATAAGCTGTCGGTAAAAGTTCTCCGAAAAGAACAACACCCTGAGGAACTCTGTTGGTGTGAAACTTGTGTGATTTGGCAAACATTAGTACAGCAATCTTGATACAGTTTATGGTTGATCCTCACAAACAGTGTATTTTCTAAGTCCGAAAAAGAACACAATTGCCTCCCATACTGCAAATTCATGTAATTAACTCTAGCTGCATGAAGAACT
>CAESWR010000192.1:233475-246259 GCA_903171835.1 Mullus surmuletus | reverse complement strand
TCAGGTTTTTTCCATGACTAAAAAATTGGCAGAAGTTTAACTTGTTAGTTCCTCTATCATGCAATGATTGTCATGCTAAGTTGCAGCACTAATGTTGGCACTATAATATGTGCAAGTTTTGAATTCCCCATTCCCCAGTCATTACCTCCTAAACTTTGCAATGCACAGCTGACATGCTGACATACTGAGCAGGAATATTTTTTTAAATATTTTCTAGACTCAGAAAGAATTTTGATTAAATAGTAAAGTCAGGAAGCCCGAGAAGCATGCACCGCTGGAGTTGGAGCAACCAGGCGAAGTTGGTTTATGCTCATGTTATGGATTTGTAACACCTCTGCTATGTTACTCTTTTACCGCAGGAGGTCATTTTTGTTTATGGGGCAAGTGGAGTAGACCACCTCATCTGTATTCGCCAGCCCTTTCCTCTTTAAGAGCTGTAACAGGCCTTAGCCGCTCTGGAGAAGGTTCTGAAGGTTTGAGCCCCAGACAGAAAACAGCACTCTGGGGAACCACAGGCATCCATAAATATTCAAGCTTGGAGAAGTTTATAGAGTTTGTTGTTAAGGATTTATGGTGGGCTGCAGAAGTGGTAGTGAAAAGGTGAGTTTCAGATCCTACTTGAGGAAAGGGGTTTGCGCTCTTGACTCCTCGGAGGGCCCACAGTGTTGTTGAGAAACAGAAGTATGTGTTAAGATTCACAGATGCAACATCACACCCCAGCAGTGTGAAGTAATTAAGGCTGATGCCGTTTGCCGCGTTTAATATTCCTGCCGAGTTGTTGCATGACGGCGTCGGCCAATTTCACCGCGCCACTTTGCCATCTGGTTGGTGGTTTAAAGTTGCATCATATAATAATAATTTGAGTTTAGCAGCAGAAATAAAATATAATATTCTGAAGTATATGTAATTAGTGCATAATTGGCTGAAAATGTTAGTGATTATATGTTATTACCTTATTAGCCATTTAATACGCATGGGAGCACAGGCCGCTGCCATCTTTGCTCCACCAGGTTTCTAAGGAAGCACAGAACAAATGCACTTAACATTTGCTCCTTACGCATTTTCAGTTCAATAGTGGCTGGTGGTAGTGCACCTTGACATTGGTTGCCACTCACCAAAAAACAAAATGAAACACAACAAAAAATGATAAAAGACGAAGAGGTGAGAGTGGTTGTATTTTTGTAATGGTAAATGGGCTGTCTTCATATAGCACTCTTTCTTCATCACAGACAGAAAAAGTACATAGTACATGACCTCATTCATCTTATGATCCTGGGGGTTTTAGTTTGTTTTTTTCTTTTCATCTGGCACTTATTCTTTCCTGAGCTCTGCCTTTGATTAGTTTTCCCTGATGCTATCTGAGTGTGCTTCCTGGTTCCTGCTCTCCCACCCTGGTTCCTGCTCCACTCCTGCTGGTCTGTACACCCGCTTCTCGTCAGCCTCATCACCAGCACCTGAGAGGAAATGTTTGGCGATTTAGGGACTTTGTTGTTTTTTACTTGCATTTTTGTGTTTAGAAGGACTTTGGTCTTTGTTTTTTGGGGTTGATGGTGGATATTTTTTGTCTGTGGACTTTGGCCTGGTTAACCTTTCTATCCTGAGTGTGCCCAACCACCAGCACCTCCAGCCTGCCGTTTTTCAATGTGCCCTGCCCCAGTGTTTTGTCCTTTATTCTTCTAAATAAATGATTTTGATTGTTGAAATATTCTCCGTAGGTGTGTCTTATACACAGACAAGTGGTTAGGCTGTGTGTCTTCACGAATTATGTGACCTTTGATACCTACTTGGTTTGTACTTTCTTAGAACTAAGGTTAACATCATATCGCTCCGTTTTTGTAACTACGTCATGTCTTTTTAAATGTACCTAATTTGTTTTCATTGTCTTTGTTTTTGTAGCTTACATGACCAGAGCATTGTGGAAGAGGAATTTGAAGAAATTGTTTTATGGACCCAACATGTTCTGTCGAAGAATTCTCCATCTCGTAGTGAGAATGGCATAGGTTTTTTCAACGACCCGCTTTGCCATTGAGTGGTACAAATTGTTAAACCCCTAATCCTCTAACAGTAGTGACCATGGTGGTAACAGAGTATCATTATAAGAAAGCATGTAATATTATGGTTATGTTTTGGTTTTGTTTAAATTGGGCTTCAACTTCAACAAAGAATCATCCACATTGACTCGCTAAATTCCATGACTTGGTTACTACAGTTTTTTTAATTGAGGATGCCAGTGGAATGTGATCATATTAGATTATTGGAACATTTGGTAAAAGTGTGTTTTGAGAATGGACTGAACAGGACAACCATGTGGCAGGTGGGGGCTTTAGTTTCATCTCCATGGCAGCCAAAGGGCATATTACCATGATAACATACTTATTTCTGTTCACAAAGAAAGAAAGAGCTGACGTAGATTGAGTAACAATGCCCATAGTTGCATGCATATAGTAAGAAAATCTTTAATATAGTATTATGAGGATTATAGGGGCACATGATGTATCTGTATCAAAGCATGTGGAGGTTTCAATTACATTTTATTGGATGTGAGTGTAGCATCATTGTCATTACATAAGGCTTTAATGTTCATGAAGGTGAACCTGTCACATGTGGCCTTCCAAATATAATTAAGGAACCCATTGTAATTAAAGAAGCTTGTGCCACTGTTGGCTGGTGCCCTGACACCACTCGCAGATCATACCTTTTGTAAACAGAAGAAACCTGAGAGAGAAAGGCGGACACACCTCCTTCGCGACACCCTCATGATCTGGCTACATCCGACGGCACCTCCGCCCCACCCTTCCTCTTCCACATCTACGCCCTCTACATGCTGGGAACAGACTCTGCAAAGAGCCATGAATAGCCTACTATAGAATATGAGCCATGAATAGCCTACTATAGAAAAAATAAACATATGCATAATCATCTCTCTCCTGGAAACTGATGGAAGTCTGTAAGACTGGTGGTTGATAATGCCATCTTCTTTTTTCTTCATTGTTCTTAAGAATAGGCAGAATAATGCTGTTTTAGCACAATGCTGCCGCACAACGCCTAATGTCACAATTTTTCTCTTCTGTTTTGTCCTTGAAGGCCAGCGCTACTTCGCAAAATTCCCCAAAAGGGAAGAATGCACAAAAGAGCATTGCAATCTAGGAACTCAACATTAGGTGTCGTCAAATACACCTATTAATACACACTGCTCCTTTTAAGGGGTTTGATGGTGAACTCTCAGCATAGTGGCTTGTCGTGTTTTTGTATGGAGAGTCCAAATTATGCTGATTTGTTCACTTTAAACTATGCATTGCTAAAAACAAAAACAGTGTTGACTGAGATTAAATGTGGAATCTTTTTTATCTGGCTAGATTTAGGGAGAAACACACTTGCATAGTAAAAATTAAAAAAAATAAAATAAAGAGTAGTATGTGTGCTCATTGAACTTGCATAATGTTACAAGAAAATGGGAAAACAACTCGCCCAAGTTAGGCAATTTGAATTTTCAGCCTTTGCTTTTGAGTGAACATGAAACTGCTCTTAATGTTTTTGCAGAACATCTTTGGTTTGAATCAGCATATTTGTCTTTCACAACCTGCTTTCCATCAGACTGGATATAAGCCTGACTGAAGTGACTTCAACCACATGATGCTTAAACCAATACCCGACATAGGGCCCACTTCATCTTACGTTTCACACCTACTTTTTTGGTTCCCCTTTTGCATGAGTCTTGTCCCTCTCAACTTTTCTGTCCCTTCAGCATTACATTTACACACTTTTTTTAGTCCATAATTTCTTGACACTGAGTTTTCAGTGGTCGAGGTCTCTGCAACCTCAGCTTCCCACTTTTTCTGTCCGTTTGGCCTGCCAGCTGCTTTGTCATTGCATTGCAGCAGAAGGCCACACAGCCGGGCGGCATTGTGACATCGCCATTTCCCTTCAGAAACCGAGTCCCCGATGTCTCTGCTACATGCCGAGAAAATAACTATTTCACAGTTAAGGTCACAGTGATGCTGTTCTGTCCAGAAAAAATCTTCTCGATTGTGATTGTTTCAAAGGCTTTTGGGAGCACTCCCTCAGTGGTTGGGCTCAGTGTGCTGTCTGGCCATTATGATGTTACAATCTTGACAGTGAAGTGTGGTAGCATTTTAATGAAGGCTTAGAAATGTAGAAGACTGACTCTCCTCAGGGAGTTGAAAGTGAAGAGTTCGGTATGATCAGTGTTTTGATGGCTGCAACAATTTTTTGTACATGTATGTTTTTAAAAAATCATTTTTTTTGTATTTATGTCAGATAACATACAGTTGGTATTCAGGGGGCTAGCTTGCAATTAATCAACATTTTCTCTATTATAGTTTATCTAGAAAATAATGGTTTAAGCCATTAGTCCAAAGATGATATTTTCCATCATTATGCAAAATCCTTCGGAATCTTGACATTGGTAGCCCCAATGACAAAATCCACTGCTAACGAATAGGATGCCTACTGAATCCATATTAATGACACTACAACATCTGAGAGGCCTTGTGAGATGGAATTATTGTTTTTTAAGGCAAAATTCAGATGAAAAGTTTTGATGCAGCAGTCTGACAGGAGGCATTTACTGTAAACATTTCATGCTATATCAGTCTATATACTGCAATGTCAACTTTGGCCCTCACTGCTATACTGACACTTTCTTTAAGATTTAATAGTGTTTCATTCTGGATGTGCCGTTTGTCCGTCATGACCTATAGAGTGGTGCTTTGTCATGCTTATCAAAGGGGCAACCTGTGTCATATAGGGGAATATTGCCAGCACTTTGCCAGTGCTAATTTGACTTGGCTGACAACGTCGTTATTTTTGCTGGATGCTTTGTTGGACCCTCACTATGATAACTATATTTAGATATTATCAGCCCAAATATATGCCCACATTGTTTGAGCCCTGGATTATGTTGCTCTCATCAATAGCTGCCATTCATGTTCTAGGAATTCATGCATACGTGAGGGACTTCAGTAGAAATGTAACATGCCTGTTGCTACACATAATCATTGATTCCCAATTACTGTGTGACCTTGACAATTTGCAATATAAATCATTTTTCAATGAGATTCAGGCACAGCACATTTTGTGTGATGTCTGTTCTGGTGATGAAGGTAGCTCCACAGTTGGGTTTCGTTTATCACCTGAAACCTCACTGATCCTCACACTTCATTCAGATTAGCTTCATTAACAGATGCGCGTAGCTCTGCTCTGCATGCAGAGACAATCTGTGTCAAATTCGCGCGGATTTGTTCCAGATCACATGAGTAGAGTTGTACGCTAAAGTAAAACTGTTAAAATGGTGCCGTGCAATCCGGAGGAGCTAAAGGAACAGAAGTCAGGTTACAAATAAGATGTTAACACATTATATTTATACATGTATGTCTGACAGAGACAGCTGTAGGAATAAACCACTGTAGTTTACAGCAGTGGCACGTGAATCCACCAGCATCTCAATAAAAAGCAGCAAGTTTAATTTCCTATGTTGCCAACAAATTGCTCATCCCTCCTCACTTATCCTCACAAGTACTCGGATTTAAATACAATACACCAAAACAGATGCAGTGTTACAGGAGGGTAAACAAGGATGCTGTGTGAGAATCCAGCTGCATTCTTGCAGAATATGAAAGGAAAACAAAGATTTCTCAGATACTAGTCGAATATTTGGAAATGAACAAGCTGCTCCAGATGCTGGACCCTGCAAGAATTCTTGGCAACTTAGGTGGAGAGATGCCGACATGTTACTTGAAGCTATAAAGAAGAGGGGTATATGTTGTTTCTTGGAAGAAATGTGATTTATTCTTATTGCTGATTGGTTCAATTTGTGATGAATGTTTTTGTGTTCACATCTGTATGTGTGTGTCTATCATTGTTTGTGTCTTCAATTAATTAATCCCCACAATTGTGTGGTGGGATTGGTTTGATAACAGCCAATTTGGGAAGAGAAAGAATCTGTTTTTAGTAATCCACTATTTCTTACACAAGAGGAAGAACCACTGCTGATTAAGGGAAAGTGCAGACCCTTAATGGGTTAGCATTATGCACAGCAAAATGGCCCTTTGCACCCTGAGCTAAATGGATTTTAATCTGCTGTTTGAAAGGTTTCAAAGTTCATTATTAGTATAGCTAACGGGACTAACTAGAGGGCTATTTTCTCATCTGTGTCATTAGTTCCTCTTTCACAAACCCTTGGTACACAGGAGGACTGAAAACATGTGCTCTCTGCAATTGTGTCAGGCAGCTGATAACTGGAAAGAATGAGTGTATGCAAAATATTAGTATGTATAATATCATTAGTATTCTTGATTCTCATATTCACAATTCCCAGATCAAATCCCCCCTTTTTTTTGAAAGGCATTACACATACTTCAGTAATGATAAAAAAATTTGCCCACGATCTGGCTTGGTGGTCAAATAACTCCAGTTTACAACATCTAAAAAATGTTGAAATTCAGCAACATGTATCTCATCTCTCATTTAGAACAGGTATCTCACAGCGGTGATGGGATTGAATATCCTTTGCTTCTGAAGAGAAATTAAATTATCTATATCTATCTATATCTCTAGGAATTGCAGGATTTGTGCAGAATTTAGTTGGTTCCCATAAAACGCAGAACTGTCCAGTAATGCACAGCCTTATGCAGCAGTGCTTAATGCAGTGTCCTCTAAAAGCGCTGTGATATTATTGATCCTGCCGCTCCATTAGCTTTAAGGTATCATTCCGCCTTGTGCCTCTCCTCATGAGGCCATAATAATCAGAGCAGTAACGAATCTCAGTCAGCAGCATGGCTTAATACCTGCTTGTTTTTGACCCCAAATCCCAGCAATAACACATGGTTTCCATTCAGTGTAAATATATTCTCCACTTCATATAACAACGAATGGAAATCTCTGTGCTGCAAGGACCACATCGCAGTACAGACTATTTAAGATGAACATGTATCAACATGGAAATCTAATAAATGTGTACAAAAGAAATGTAATATAACTGCAGATTATCTGCCACCTGCTACTGTTTTATTATCATCTGACGGACATCTAATGCCTTAACTGCTACTACTCATTCCTGCCTGCACTCCTTTTCACTGACTTCCCAAAATCTTGCCACAGTATAACAATTTGCACATTGTTGTGGTTTACAGTCTGAATTATTGTAACAAGATTATTGTAGATTCGTGTCAAGAGGCACATTGCATTTCCTGTTAAGAAAATTATACAATTCAATTGAATTTTATTGACAGTATAGAGCAGTAAATCCATAACAATAATCTCTAGGCACTTTAATATCAAGTGTTTTTAGTATATATAAAAGCTCTACCCCATTCAGATTTTTCTTTGTAATCACAAGATATTCTGAACCTTGTGACTGCAACATTCCAACTTCTCAGAGCCCTGTCAAATGGAATGGCGCCTGGTTGTGAAATAATGTATAGGTCAGTGTCAAAATGTAAAATTGTATATTGTATTTCCTAGTGACTCAATGAACTGAAACCAGTACAGGAGAGCTAAGTTCCACTGTCCTCATTCTAGTTATAGTAAAACAACAGCAATCACATTCTGGTTGGAGTGGCTTCACAGCTTTGCTGGTGCAATGACGATAGCCTGGACTTATTTCTCTGCATTATTTTGGCATACGAATTACCTGAACATAGCAAGGTATGAAAGAATGCAGTCCTTGAGGCTTGTTTTATGTGGACCCTGAAAGACATGCTTGGATCGAATAAAACATGATTCTTGATGCCGTGCTTCAGGCCAAGGTGATGGCATCAGTTTAGTTTCTGAGATGTGCAGAACTGAGCACAATAACTTTGATTTTGTCAGAGTTCAGAAGCAGAAAGGTGGTGGCCATCCTGGTCTCAATGTTGCTAAGACATTTCTGAAGTTTATCAAGCAAATCGGTTTCATAGCCATCCTAGATCAAGCAATACTGCTCCTGACACATTTTAGCTTTAGTGTTGTTTTGCCAACTCTGAAAATGAACTCAGTATGACATTTGTCTTTGTTGCGTTTGAAATTAAGAGGTTTCCTTTCCACTTCACAGGTAATAATTAAAGTTTGTTATTAAAATGCCATGTGTCACATAATCCAACTTTCAAGTTTGAATATAAAATTAATCACTAGTGTTCACTTCGACCTCTAAATATCTTGAAATATGTATAGCTTCGGAAACGAATGAGGCAGTGTTCACTTCTCTTCTGGGATACACCTCTCAGACCTTCCACAAGTGTCATTTGAATTTCCATCAATAAGTCAACATTACATCTGTGGGTATCTTTGTCTCTCCGTTGATATATTTATACAGATTTCCTGAGACTTTCCTCTGCATGTTAGATGTCCTGTTGGATGGTGCCTAAATGTTACTTGCGGGACATCTGGCAAAGCCTTGTGTAACATTGGAGTTATACGTTGTGACTCTGTACTGTCTGATGACATTCGGCAGGATGTGATTCAGGGTTGACAAGGTCGTACAAAGTTCGTGTACTGTTTGTCAGGAGCTCGACCAGGACAGCAAGACATTTTTTTATAAGCCTAACACAGACATTTCTTTGTAGAATTTGAAAAGACAACATCCAAGACACATTCAGGTGAGCTTGAACTAATATGTTCTGCTCCCTCTGTGTTCCTCTCATTTCCTCTTTCATTCTTTCTCTTCTTTAATAAAAGTTTTTGGCCTGCAGTGGTTGATGTTCTGGACAAAGCTAAGAATACAGCAACTCTATTAATAACAACAACAACAAAGAAAACTCTACTATCTGTTTATCATATTGATCTCTTCGCAAAAATTACAATTGTGACATTTAAAATGTCGAACTTGCAGATTCAAAGTGGAACTCCACAGCTGGTTGTCTTCTCTTGGTGTTGGCCTTCTGTAAATATATTAAGGTGTGAGTTGCCTAATTGCAAATCCATCAAATTTAAAGGAATATTGGGTGAGTGACACAAAAAAATCCATTGGGAATTGTGTTTCTCTCACTCATCTTTTAGCTCTATTTTGGTTTACTGAGGGAAATCTCTGGTAATTTAGCTGCTAAATGCTTTACTCTTTTCTTCAGCTAGTTTATTCTGCCTTCAATGATTTGATGGACACCTTGAATGAGTACAATTTAGTGGTGGGTGGTATACCAGTTATTATTATGATAATATAATTTTTTCATATACCGCAAAACCAGGGGAATAGTTTAAACCAGGGGTCACCAACGAGGTGCCCGCGGGCACCAGGTAGCCCCCAAAGACCACATGAGGTGCCTGCAGGTGCGTTCTAAAATGTTATTTTATTCTGTTGCTATTCTTTTTTAATCACTCTTGCAATTATATTAATTTGAAAATGGCAATATCTTGGAAAAAAAACTGTAAAAAACATTTTTATAGATGTAGTTTATATAAGTTTAAGTAAATTCTGACCTATTCTAGTTCAAAGGCCAAACTAAATTTGTCATTTCAGAAGAGTATATCACACTGGTAGCCCTCCATAAGAGTCAGGACCCATGAAGTAGCTCTCGGTGTCAAAAATGTGGGTGACCCCTGGTTTCAGAGGCGGACAGAGTACACAGCTTCATTACTTGAGTAAAAGTACAGATACCCCTTGCTAAATTTTACTCAAGTACAAGTAAAAGTACTACAGTCAGATGTCTACTTAAGTAAAAGTACTAAAGTACTTGTTTTTAAAAGTACTTGAGTATCAAGAGTACAAGAGTACATTTTCTGAACATTGCATTACTACTGCCACAGTGCTTACATTCATGTACAGAAACGTCCTACATGGAGTTATGAAAAATGTTCATGTTAATACCTTGGAGAATGTAAAAGGAATTGAAAGTAAAATAAATCTTTTTACCATGTGATTTCCACTACTCAAACGTAACCGAGAATGTAAAAAGCTGCATTATCGCAGCTAGCCAATCATTTAGTGCACTTTTCTGTAGCTAGAATCTAACTTAGAAATGTGAGGAAGTTTATTTCAATGTACGTACCTTGACATGATTTGGAGGATGAACTTTTGTAGGCTGTGATGAAGTTCTGTTTTGGTAAACACAGCAAACGAAAACTATCATGAACTTATTCAGAAAATTGAAATAGTCTGGCGAGGCGGGGCCACAGGTCGGCACATTCCCAGGATGAACCTGCTGTGTCTTCATCCATTGTTTCGTCCATGGTTTGTTTCTTATATAAACCATTATCTCACCATTGACTTTGGCAGGAAGCTGAAGGTGATTGCTGATTGGCTGTCCCAACCAGTGGCGCCTGCACAATCCAATCACGTTTGAGAGGGAAACAACAATTGAGGGTTTCCGAGATTTTTCTTTTTCTTTTTTAGAAGAATTAACAGGTACTCACGGTTATGGATAGAAATGTAGTGGAGTAAAGAGTACAATATTTGCCTCTCAAATGTACTTGAGTAAAGTCACGAGTATTCCCCAAAAATGATACTCGAGTAAAGTACAGATCCCTCAAAATTGTACTCAAGTACTGTACTCAAGTAAATGTACTCAGTTACTGTCCGGCTCTGCCTGGTTTAAACAATGTTTGGAATGTGGCACAGTGGAGCATGGTTTGATGGAGAACCTTATCACTGCATGTGTGTTTACTTGAGTGTGGTGTAGCAAATATACTCGTATTGTGGCTTTTTAACAGCTTTGTCAGGCTTTCTCTTCATGTGTGTTAAAGCGAATGTAGTCGGGTGGAACGTACACGGAATGCACACTGTAGAGGTGCTGTGGAGTCCAGTCCACTCACATTACACCCACTATGTGTGCTTAATGCGTGAACACAAGCTGATGAAGTGAACCTGATCTTTTCTTCAAGGCGTCATGCTACAAGTACCATCTCTCAGTCTATAAAACATGAACGCCTAATCATGCATTGAAAAACTATCCTTGTATACTGAGAAACCAGTAACATTTTGAAAAAATACTTGCAATTTCTTGCAATGCATGTTTATGCCTCATATTGTATTTCTAATGACAGTGAGAAAGAACGTTGGAAGTTTGGATGGGTGGAGGAGCTGTCGCTTGTCTCCCATCTCTCGCCGGAAGCCCCAGGCAGGGGTCTCCTTGGTTGCCTCGGCTAGCGCGCAGCTGACATAATTTGTGGTTTGCGTATATTGCATCCGGTATTTGTCATTTGTGTTTTGGATTACACCAATGATTGCAACAATTAAGTCCTACTTTAGTAGTTACTAAAGACAATCATGTGATTAAACACTACTTGAGTGATACATATGACAAGTGGACTTGCATTATGGAAAATTCGGCTCAGCCCGCAGGCCACATGGCCTCCTGACATTGAAACATACAGCTGCATAGGCAGTTATTGGGTAGTAATGCAATTCACAGGCCATATACTTATTTCCCTATGAAATAATTTTCCATTACAAATATTTCCTGTACTATATGTGTTCCAGTGTTTTTGTATTGTTCAGTTTCTTTCCCTGTCCTGTCACCTATGAGCAGAAATGTGACCTTTTGTACCACTACACTTGTGTTAAGTAGAACATTTTGGGGATGGGGATGTCAGAACTCCTCATTTTAAACAGAACACCTACTAATAAGGAGGCCTCATTGCTATCAACATCTTTGTTGTCTCGCAATGTGTTGCAATTTAGTTTGTATTTAAAGTTTAGGCTGATTTCAGATGTGTTCTTTGTTTAAGCTGTTTAAGCTTTCACATTTCTAACAGTACCAAAGTAACTCATTATTTTGTCTTCTTATAGTTCAATAGTGTATGCTTGGTTCAAATCCTATATCCAGAAATCCATTCTTAACATATAACTTCCCTTTTGTTGTCTAGTAAGACTGAGCATTCTTTGTAAAAATTGATTGATTTGCTCATATTAGGTCCAACAGTGTTTGCATGTGTTAGTGAGGGATACATTGACAGTTTATTTCCATCTCGCTACAGTTGTGTTTTCATCACATTTCATCTAAATTATATTGTGTCAATATTGTTTTAAACTTGTAAACTAGATCATTCAAAAATACAGTATTCAACCATTTTTGCATTTAATATGTAGTAGGTTTGGTGAGGTGATGTGATGTGGAGTGTAGGATGCTAAACAATGATGGAAACTATCTTAAGATTTCCTTAATCCTGATGTCAAGTACTGTCATAGTCACATCTTTCAACTTTTGTAAATTTGGTGCCATGCGACATTGAAATATTTCGTAGCTCTTTAAAGACTGCCTTTAGGACTGAATTCTGCATCAAGGAAGTTGGCTCAAGAGTGAAGAAATACATTTCCTGTTGCCACTTTGTGGCGCTGTGACATATGTGGGATATTTTGAGACCAATTTTTTTCAGGAACGAACGTCTGTCGAATCTTCATGGCGAAGAACTTCTTTTGCCACGTTGCCATGGTGAAGCCCTCAAGCCTTTGCATGCTTCAATGCTTAGACCTTCTGTAGGTGTCCAGAGTAACCACAATGCCATGTTCTCTTTCATGCATAATGTATTAATCCAATTTCATGAAATAAATTAAGTCGTCTTTGAACATGTCAGCCGCAAATAAATATCATATATTAAATATCAGAATGTTATGAGGATTAATGTTATGCATATTTTGCTACATAACATTTTTACTGCTGCAATTAACTTTTTGTCACATTGCATAATTATCCTGCATCATGAATCCACTGACATCTTCATTTTTTTCAGTTTATTCATCTTTTTTCTGAAAGATTTTTCATTTGCAAATTTTCTGTGGAATAAGACAAAATCACAAATAAAACAAGGATGGCAGGCAAAGAGTGGACTATCAGCAACAGAAAAAAGACACAAC
>CAESWR010000192.1:217577-230675 GCA_903171835.1 Mullus surmuletus | reverse complement strand
GTCTGTTTGTGGGAGGAAGGCATTGTGCTGAATAATACATGGCACATCAGACAGTGACAGATAGCGTTGCCATTTAAATTATGAACACACCGGGGTGAGATGCTAACTCACCATGACAAGCTTGAAGTAGGAAGAGAGAATGAAAATCCTGTACTTCACATGTATTGCTACATCCCTCTGAACCTGAATTAAAACAAACAAACAAACAAACAAATAAACAAACAAACAAACCCAATCACCACGATCAGCTGTGCCCATGCTTTTTTTTCTCGATTCATTGATCAGACATGATTGGAGCGTATCAATTAAACTAACACAAAAACATTTGGCTGATTGAAATCAAACATTAATCATGATATTTTTTTGTAATGTACTTGAAAATTGAAGGTAGAATTGGGGGGGGCAGAAAAACTGCTCAAGAAATATGTTAGAAAGAAATATCAGTACAGGTTATTGCTACATAACTGCTTTTCATTAGTAGGCCACAGGCTTATCCATCTCGAATTAATGCATGTCATTTGTCATTTTGGATAAACTCACGCCATTGGTCAATCAATACAGACTTTTTTAGGGGAACTGTTGCGAAACGGTGAGTAAAAGCACTCCATTTTCATTCTTCTGAATACAACACACCTATCCTCTTTCACCCTTTTTTTTTTAAATAAAGAATTGCTTTGTGTTGAGCCTAATCCGTCGTGTATACAATGCAATATTACCATAAATCTTAAGGATCTATAGAGCCTCGTCTGCATACAGTATTTCAAACCCCCCACAGCACTATCATTTCCCCCCATTGTTCTCTGCAGCTATTCTTTGATCAAGTATTTAGGGGTGAAGTGGTGTCTGATCTTTGGGAAATGTGTACTTTGTGCTGAAAACAGACTGTCTGAGACATTGGGGCGTGCTTTAGGGACAAATTGGGGGTAAAGCAGAGCTTATAACAGTCTGTCACCTTGAAGAAAGGCAGGGTGTGCAGTTCAAATCCGCAGGGAACAGATCTGACAGCAGAGGAGCTTGGGCATCTTTCCCGGGGGAGACGGAGGAGGAGATGGGGGCTGCGGGTGAGAGATGGGTGAGTTTGTGGCTGTGGGAGAGGGGTTGTCAAAAACACGGGCTGATGAAGGAATAATGGGAAAGTGTGTGTGTGTGGGTGTTGGTGCAGAGAACTGCCTTTTGACAACTTATTAGCACATTAAAGTGAAAAAGGGGGGTAACAACAAAACAAAAAATATACCGACGCAGCTGCAGCTTTTCAGGATACTCTGGCCCTTTTCCTGCACATCCCGAGCTATGCAAATTAGCCTCAGTGTTTGCCTAGCTTGAAACAGCAACTCTATTATTATTAACAGCAAAAGAAAAAAGTCTGACTGGGGGTTATTTTACCTCTCCCAGCGGGGAGTCTGCAAATTAACAAAGAGAAAATTGAATGCAACATTTGCTGCTGCTATTATTTCTGTATTTTCCATCTCTTTCCCACACCCTCTAAATTCATTAGCTCTGAATATGTCTTAATGATATTTGTACTTTTTGGTGTAATTGTCTAATTGTGCCTTTCTAAAGAAACATATTCAGTATGTTTTAGATGCCATGCTGTTTGCAAGGGGGAAATATGGAAAGGATTTTCTCATCCTCTTCTCTCATTCGCTTTTTTCCTTTCGTTTCTCTTTGATATCCGGCACATCATTAAGTCTGCTGCTGTTGTGATTGTGCCTAACCAGCCCTGTTCTCTCTCTGGTTGCTGTGTCTCTGGGGGCAGATTCTACACCAGGCTGTTGGTCAATTAGTCACTGTGTGTAATTCAAAGTCTGAGAAATTATCAGAGGAGATATAAAGTCTGGGTTTTCCATTCTGTGTGTACACTTTGTGCTTGATTGTGTGATGATGGGAGGTGGGTGAAGGGTTGTAGATGCAAAATGGGCAGCAAATTCCAAGAGGAAAAAGCAATACTACAGGGGCTATAATGTGGAAATTGGCCTTTTCTGAGATTATGTGTCTGTAGTGTGTTGTCCAATGCATAAAATATGAATTCTGAAAGCTGAGTACATTGCGAGTAAAGGACTTTTTTGTGCCACTGTTAGCAGTTAGTGTTGTTAATCGCCATGGAAGTACTAGTGTTGTCATGACAGAAGAAGTTGGTGAATGGACTAGAACTGAAAGAAAGCAACTACTTTAAAGTCCATTGTTGTTACCAATTGGTGTCCAACTTCACAAACGTTGCATGTATTTCTGCAGTCAGACAACCAAGATTTTCCAGCAATCCAGGTTAATAAAAAGCATATGCCTGCGGTGTGCTGAGAATGCGGAGGCTGAACATTATTTAAACGACGGTCTGTATGATTTGGAGAAAACCTAATCTGACAGTACCCCAAAAGAAGGATTTGTTTGCCATCACAGTGACGTCACATGTGGACTTTTGTGCAGCCTGTCCACATTATACAAGCCTGTAAACATTATACCAGCATTTTAAGATGGGAGTCTATGCAGATATACTTGCTTTCAGAGCCAAGTCAAAATACAAGGTACTGAAGTCTCTGGTACTTGTGCATCGGTCCACCCGAAAATCACAATCCTGTGCTGTCACCTGAAGACTATGACTTCACATAGCTAAAGCTGTTATAATTTGAGTATGTTTTATCTACAGTATGTAAAGGTTTTGCATCTCTGTAACGCTTCACCTTGTGTCAGCACCACCACTTACATACTAAACAACAAAGGTATGTATATATATACTGTATATATACATATATATACATACATACATATAGCCAGGTAAATCATAGCATATTTACTTCATTTCCTGTTTGGTGCCAATCTATTTTTGTTTCTCTCTTCCAATGCGGCTTTACTGAAGTGCTGATGGCCCCTGTGTGATCTGATCCCTCCCCTGCTCTTCGGGGGATTTCAGTAAACCAGGTAAAATACAAGTCAAGAAAGGTTCAGTCTTGGTTCAAAGACGGCAGCTTTTGCCCTGCATTCACTTTCAACCAGAGGGAATCCTGCTGTCACTGGAGGAATCCACCTGTCTTTATTATCTCTGCATGGCTGATTAATATTGCAATGTTTAGCTGCTATAGCGTCACAATCTTAGCGCTCTTTCTATTCGTGTCTGCACTCCATGCCCCAAACACATCCACTTCTTTAGCCCCCCCCCGCCAACACTGTTCCCACCCCAGGCAGTGGATATTGGTTTTCCTCTCTCCAGCTCTCCTTTTTTCCTTAATGCTCCATCTCAATCAAGAATTCAGCCATTTTTTATATGAATACATCAAAAATGATCATGGACAGCCCAGGGAGGCATGCATGGTGGCAACAAGGCGTGATGATGGCTGTTGCAACAGACGGAGAAAGAGAGAGGGATGGGAAAGAAGAGCAAAACGAGGAGTGTTGCTGTACTGCTGAATTTTAATGAGTACCAGGGGGAATTTCCCCCTCACATTTTTTTTTCTTGCTCCCTTTCGATTTTTTTTTCCCTGGGATGTATTCCTGTCTACTACATGGCTCTAAATCACTGTCATACAAATGAGCTTTAATGCAATCTGGCTTCGGCAAGGATAGCGCAGTGTCATAGAATAGAGCCATTAGCGACACCAAGGAAAAAAAGTCCTACATCAGCTGCCATTTTGTCAGGTTTATCTTCTGCTTCCTACAAGTGTTTTCCAGCCACCAAACCACACCTGCCACATCCCCTTCCCGGAAACTAGCGCAAATGTAAGCAATGTTTCTTTCTGTGACAGATCTGCTGCTCATTAGTGAATTATTCATTATTTTCATTAATCTTCTAGATCACATCACAGCATCACAAGCAACCAAACTTTGTGCTTTGTTATTCTCTTGCTCTCTTTCGCTCTTATCAACATTCTCTAATATTCCTCCCCCACAAAGCCCTTATGGCCTATGGCTTTTGTACACTATCTGTGACTTCTCTCACTTTCTCTTTCTCTCTTGGGACGACTTTATTATGATTTGCTCTGACAGCAAAGTACACAGATAAAAGATAATTGCCTGGCTTGACTCCTCCATTGATATGAAAATAGGATTTAAATTATTCACGGCGGTTTAAAGGTTAGTTGAAGGTTATTACTGGCAGACAGGAGCAGAAAGGCACAGCATAAGGAAAAAAAAAACTGGTGTATGTGCGCATTGCAAACTGTGGCCGGAAGGTGAGATGCCTCTCTGAAAGGCTAATTTGCTGTGCAGGCAGCTGAGACATCTTGCCAACAAACCACAAAAGACTCTCAGGGGAATTTTGAACATGGTAGTGGAAGTCAGTTATTAAGCAGCAAATTAAGGGTGGCTTCACCACAGAAAAACACTGTCAGTTGTAAATAAGGTTGCTTGCAATCCTTTCCCACACGCAAATACTCTCCTGTCTGGCCTTGCATAGTATTTCCTCCTCCATGCAGGGGGCGGATGTGATGGGTTTAAATCAGGGTCAATTCTGTGGTGACGCTGGCTTGTTTTGTGCTGTGGACATGATGGACTCAGGAGGGGGGTGAAGGAGAATTACCTGCTCTACTGTTGCCAGTGTCCCCAAGGACATGTTCACTGGTCACAGCAGGGAATAGTGGGATAAATAGGACAGGGGAGAGGTTATGAGGATTGCTTTTTCTGCTCCCATCATATTACCTTGGCACCAGCGTGTGTGTCTGAAGGACTTTGTTATGCCTACAGACAGGATTCAGACATTTCTTTCCACAGCAGATTGCAGTAGGTGGTCTGTTAACAAAACAATCCCAGCATTATCCACAGGTTTGACTGTTGAAATGTTTCCATCTGTAATCTTTTACACTGTGGGTATACTGGATTTTTGAAGGGATTCACAATAATAGTGGTACAACATTGGAGCAAATCTTAAAAGGTTTTACCCCAGATTGTTGTCATTGGCAGACAAGAAAAATCTTGCAGATGTATTTGGCTTGCTTTATTATGAGAGTGCTCAGACATGTCACTCATGAGCAAACTGAGTGGTGTGAGTAACTACCTACCCTTAATACCACCATCTTAATCATACATCTCAAAATCCACCATCACAGATCAATTCAAAGATTTTGTAAAAAGTAGGAAGTACGAAAGGAAAAAACGCCACTGCCAGCAAACACCTTCCAAATTTCTCTACATGCCTCATGAAAATCAGGAAATATGGTAATGACCACGCAAAGGTGAAAGAGTTTAACAAGATAATAATTGAATACATTGCTCTTGAAGTGGGTTTCTAGAGGCCAATAATATTTTTCCGATGTAGCCATACCTGAGCAGCAGAGCAGATAATTTATTTTCAGTCACATTCAGAATATTTTTACTGGTGCTATATCAGCTTCACCAATTTGTAGGTCCATTTAGCATGTTGAGCCTGAAGTTTAAGAAGTTTATCACCTCTGCCAAACACATGCTTTTGGAATGAAAGATGTATCCTGGCCTGTATCAGCTTGCCACAAAGACATTAACTGAACAATTTATTCAAATAATGCAAGACTGAATGCTGTGGACGTACATTCAAATTTTAGAATGATTGACAAGTTAGCTTTTGAGACAGTGGAAGCTCATTCAAAACCTCATATATCACTTTCATCTTTGCGTTTAGAACATTGTAAGATGTTTTATTACTTTGTATAGGAGCTTTTGTTTTCATTTATGATTCAGATAAATGCACTGCTTCTGGCAGAATGACAGATTTCTGTACATCATTTAATGGTTGACATTGCTACTGGTTATTCACAACTGTTAAGATAAGGAAAAAAGGTCTGTTATACTTTCAAATAAGAGAACACTTAACCTCTGAGTTTACACTTTATTTTACTTAAGATATAAACTCCTCAAAAAAAGTTTGGAAATGTTGTTTCAGTCAATCATTTCTCCGGTTTAGTGATACCAATTGGTGTTTTTTTACACCGTTGGAATGCCTGATTTTTTTTCTGGATTTTTCCAACCCAATAAGGAGTATTGGGATTGGTGTTCGCTGCAGGAAAAAATACGTTCCTGGAGAGAGGAGAGACTATCAGTCTACTGGCAGACAAGAAGAGAGCAAGCAAGACTTTCTTTTTCTCAACACATTCAACCTGTGCACATCATCCCTATAGGATACATTTAGATTAATTGCCATTTCTGAAAAATGCTGGAAGTAATTACGGAAGCCCTAAGAGGACATGGTTTAATTTTTTTTCAACACAGCGTTTTCTCGAGATATCAAGATATTTTTCTCGTGATCTCGAGAAAACAAGCTTCGTTATCTTGAGATAACGAGAAATATATTTGGCTATCTCAAGAAACTAAACTTCATTTCCCCAAGATAACAAGTTCACTTTGTCGTGCCTCGAAACCAAAACATTGGGCTGATCACTGTAGGTTGGTGTTGGTGTCTGCCTTATGCCTAATGAAGAGAACTCACGAACTTTACAGGAACCGATCACCCCAAAATTATTTAATAATCATAATTATTATGCTGTTGCTCCAGTGCTTGTTGGTTTGTTTTCTCGGGATAACCACATATTTCTCGTTATCTATAATGAGGGCTTCCGGAAGTAATACCAAAATTTGGCAGGTGAAATTTCTGCAAAGAGGTAGCTGTACAGAAGCAGATCCAAATTCATGTCCTTGAAATGTTTCCTTCAATACCTCAACAGAAGAGGAGGGAGAAGGGTGAAAATTGCCCCAAAAGCGGCTTGAATTTGAACAGTGACGTGCATCATTATGTTGCAGTTTGCTGAAATGTGTGCCAACGAAATGAAAGACCTGAGCAACTATTCATTTTAATTCCTACTTGTAGCTAATAAGTATCACCACATTTTTTCCAGTTATCACTGCTTAGTTTACTAGATTTCCATTGTGATTGTCTTGGCAAAAGCTGTAGTTAATGTCGGTAACAGAAAATTAAGTTTCATACTCGATAACCCTCCCCTTTCCATCATTTGGGGACATGATCCTACAAACAATAGAGAACAGTGAAATGTGTTGTAACCAAATTGATATATTGTGATCATACTATTTTGTCTTGTGCACATTTTTCATTTCACTTTATTTTTCTGCACTTGAACATAAAGTGAAAGGAGAGGTCTGCTCCTTTGTTTTGGTGTGAAATGCTAATGCTCATCTCGTGGTAGGAAATAATCTGTAGACCTTTTAATGTATGACTCGCAAAAGCATGACTACCTGGGCATCTCTTTGATGAGGTTAGACGTGCGTATCAATCATACCCAGTGCCACTACCTAGCACACTTCAAACAGGCTTAAGGCTAAACCAATTATAATGGCTGCATGGTGTTAATCTGCCCGTGACATACAGCAGACTGGGTTAAATTGTGTGTTGCTGGCCTGGCAGATACTAATTTTGTATCCTCTGGACAAGCTGAGCCTGGAGGTAAACAAAGCAAAAGGCTGATATGTTTTTAGTGCCATCTCCACGCACAAGCAGAAGCGATGCTAATCTGCTTACATATTGTGTGTGACAGTGAGCAGTCACAAACCTTCAGGCTCTGCCAGTTTTCTCATAAAATCAATGTCTGTTGATCTGTCCATTACAGTTAGAAAATTTGGTTGTGCGTTCAGTGATGACTGATGTCTTAAATGGATGCCATGATTACAAAGTGGGAAAGGATTCGGATTACGTATGCTTATGGATACTCTCAATTATGGAACCCCAAACATGACATGGTCAAAATAGAAATACCAATTTGTTGCCAAGAAATACTAATTCATGGCCATGAAATATGAATTCGTCTGCACGTTATAGCTATATTGTGGCCACAAAATAAGTATAACGTGTGCACGAAATACTAATTTGTGGCCATGAAGTAGGTATAATGTGCGCATAAAATACTAATTAATTATTAATATCGTTCCTGGACAGCTGGGTAGGCAAATCGAGTGCACCTTCACTTTAATACCTTCTCTGTCATACTTTAAAACTTCCTGCTATCTCTAAGAGTATTTCACACAAACTGTAACAGGAAGCCAACCTCAACTGAGAATAGCCAGGCCTGCCATCCTTGGTCCCTGCATTGTTGGATGTGGTGGCTTTTCTTTCTGAAGCCTCAAAGCATCCATTTTCCCATGAGACCATCAGTTCAATCAGGATGACATTCTTGGCTTCCTCAGAACATGTGATTATATCAGGCTTAGGGAGGTTTGGACGGTTTGTGTTTTTTCTTCTCAGCGCCACCCCAATTTCCAGTGATAGTGCTGTCCGAAGGGGGCCCTTGTTCCTCTCTAACTTCTTGGTATTCCAATGAGCTGGATGGATGGTGTTGGTCTAACAATGACTTGATCCATTTTCCCTTCTTTCCATTTCCACTATGTCAGCCAGTGCTCTGAGGACTATATTGTAGGGCCATGGGGGGTATTGTAGAGTATCCCCCTGACTAAGAGTAATCTTGCTTTGTCCAGGCATCCCTGGGATCCAAGCCCTAAACCTTGTATTTTCCTCCTCTAAATTTTGGACTTCAGCTTGGATCATGTCTCTCTTCTGCCTTGGGTTCTTCTTCTCCCATTCCTAGAAGTGGGTGGATCCGTTGCATTACAGTGCGCCTGGAGGAGTGACGATTTGGTGCCAGACAGCAGAGCGCAGCTGATCAAAGGCGATTTTGGTGGATCTATACAGGTGCACAGGCAGACTCCGCATACAGGTGTGGTGGATGTCAGATGTATTCATAATAATGTATTCATAAATATGTGAAGAACGGTCTTCAAACCCTTTGAATTACTGAAAAGATTCATTTATTAAATCATTCATTCATCAACTCGACTCTTGTCCATTACAACTGATGCCAATCAAAGCATGGCAGGCATCATGACGCACAAATATAAATGAAACAAAAAAAGAAATACATTTTTTCATTTCTTTTCAAATCTTACAATGCGCTACTGTAATCAGATTACATTTGTCTGTAATGCAGTAATGTAACGCATTACTGTTGATTTACTCTAAGCACAGAGTAACAAAATAAAGTAAGGCATTACTATTTTAAAACATCACTAGTAATGTGCAATGGATTACTACCCCAACACTGGTTATCGCAGAAGTCCCCCAACCTGTATCTCTTCCTCCACCTGCTAGTATGACAAACATGGGTCTTGAGTGGGGCTGTGATCACACCCACAGCGGCGCATCCCTCCCTCTCGCAGATGTACCAGGCTGCGAGGGTCAACCAAATTACGGAAAAAGATCATGCAACATCAAAAAAACATTTTCATATATTTCCCAAGTATGGATATATTCCTCATGTTGTATGATGACGACATACTGATGCAGGGAAGATTCTCCGTGACCAATCAGTGGGCTTCATGTCACCTAACAGTGGCTACTAGTAGTTGGTTTGGACTTTTTGGGACCAGGAAAGAGCACGTCCTCAAAAAGGGCAACCTGGTACCGATACTTTTTCAAGGAGATGGAAAAAAGCAGAGTAGTGTAGAGCAGATACCATGTCTGCTCTCATCCTGCATGCCACCAGCTTACACTACCATCCTAACAAATACGCCAAGTTGACAAATATGTCAAGATGATGGTGTAAACTGGTTGATATAACAGAGGACGCATCAAAATAATGGAGACATGTAAAAGAAAATGAATCTCCAGGCCACCATAGGTGATTGTGCACCAGCAGTTTGCCATCGAGTGGTGAGTTCAATATGGTAGTATGTTTGATATGTACAGTAATGTTGGACTAATTATGATCAGACAACT
Source organism: Mullus surmuletus (assembly GCA_903171835.1). Taxonomy (NCBI): domain Eukaryota; kingdom Metazoa; phylum Chordata; class Actinopteri; order Syngnathiformes; family Mullidae; genus Mullus; species Mullus surmuletus. Next base: position 220,999 of record CAESWR010000192.1, on the reverse strand, counting down.
GAAATGCACAGAGAGGATCGAACAGATGAGACCAAAAAAGTGCTTGGAGCCAGAGGAAAATAATGCACATTGGTGCTCCAAAGTTGGGTATATAAACATGGGAGTGAAAAACAATAACACACGTCTAACTTTCTCCTGATCTGTGGGCTGGCAGAAGAAAAGTGATAGAAAGTATGTCGGTGCTGGTGTGAGCATGTGTGAATACTGTATGAGTGTGCATAAGTATGGTGGGTGCAGTGAGGGCAGCCCAGTCTCAGATCTGAGGAGGCCTGCAGGAATGTTCCCTGCCTTTGAAGAGTCTGCTGTCTGTGCTCAACAAATATCAGGTCCAGAATGAAGGGAATGCAGCTTCACAAGGCTTCATCCAGCCCTGTTTTATTAAGGGATACCATTCTCTTTTTCATCCTACTGCCTCTGTTGTTGTTGGGTGCCAGGGGTGGGGGGTGGGGAGTTGAAGAGGCCACATACATACTGATGAGGTGAGCCGGACTCAAGCCTGGAGCTCAAAGAGACATTTTCCTTCAGTCAAAACACGCACACATGCACGCACGCACGCACACACACACACACACATACACACACACACACACAGGCTAACTGAATGATGGTTTGTGGGTGAATGTTTGTTATTTAACAGTGAACTTCACAAGTTTCACAACATCCAACAGAACTCTAATTAATGGCCAGAATTGCCTTTCATTTATTGTTTTTTTAATAATTTGTAGACAGCTATGACATCATTGATCATCTTGTGTCAGGAGATGTCATTCTTAACAGTTATCTCAGATATCAGTTATCTATTTTTCTTTGTTTGTTTGTTTCCCTTCATTTCACAGTGTAATATGAGGGGCCTCCCACTGGTTTGTTATCAACCAATTTGCTCATATCGAGACGTTGATGAATTAATAATTGATGAACTCTTCTGGAACAATCTGTTACTTGTGTTTGCTCGATAAATTTGAAAATACATAAGAAATATAATAATTATCATCAAAATAATTTGAAATATCAGCTCATTATCTTGTAAACTAATTAGTGGATTATGTGATGAATGCATGAAATTCAGAAATGTTTGTAAACTGGAAAGTTTACTAACCTTCAGGATGGATGAACCTTGCTCCCACTGTATCTTTCCTCTATCCTATCATCCTTCCTCCTCTCTATCCCTCCCTTCACCACTGCATTACTTGCTCCTGTCTCCTGACTCAGCGTCTCACCAGTCCAGACACCAATATTGAGTGCTTTTTATCGTAGCCGCACTTTTTCCTTGTTTGAAACAATATAGCCTGACTGTCGCTATTGATTCTGGGGGATTGTGCTCTGGTAAGCATTCTTTCAAGCCCCTGCTGCTATATTAAGCAATCGTTTCCCACAATAGATGACACTCTTTCCCTACCTCCCGCAGCAATTTGGATGGCTCTAATGGGCCTTGCATTACTCAAACTCTACATTGATTACACGGCAGAAGTTTTTAAAAGGAGTAGTCGAAGTTTGCGTCAATGTTGTTGTCACAAATGAGCCTGTTTTTAGATTTGTGGGTAATATTTCCTTGGGATTGGTTCAGCCTGACAATTCAGGGTACTTGTGCCATTAAATGATATTCAAATATGCTGTGAAGAAGGCGTGAGAGCTGTGCAAAATGAAACTCAATAGCCCACATTGAAATATCTTGGACCCGCATTGAAACCTTGAAACAGTGATGTGCCTGGATTGATTCCACTGGCATTTATCTGCATGTCTTTGGTTCTAATGTGATGTGACTACATTTCCTTGCCAGGCACTGGGGCTGTCTGAAGTATGTCACCAGGGCCTTGGGAGAGCAACTGCAAATGATTTCAGAGGTTGAGCTGCTTTTCACATCAATTGTGGTGCATTGGATTCCCGATATGCTATCTCCCCAAGTCACTGAGCGTCAATAAATCACTGTGCTCTACAGGCAGACCAGCGAACATGTAGGGGGAACAACATGCCCTGTAGACACACATATTTAAATATACAAGACCTCCATGTTGCTGCTCATTGGACCACACACCACACACCACAGCCTGCCGCACGCAAGGCAGTGGTAAAAAAGGGCCTGTCGTTTGGAAACGCTTAAGCAGAGAAGCCATTTTGCTTGTGACTCATCAATATATTCTAACTGGTTGCATCCAACAGACAGGAGAGTGGTTTGTGTGAGTTAATGTGGTTTGTGTGTGTGTGTCCTTTATAGAGCAGTGTGTGAAATGTTAATATGAAAAAAATCAAAACAAAATGATGATATTGTAAAATGTATTTAATTGAAAATTATTTAGATACAATTAAATAAATAAATATAGGTGGTTTGCTAAAAGAGCTACAAATGCTACAAATGTTGTGGGTTTTTTTTCCACATTTCCGTAGAAAAGATCTAAGATTTATCCGAGTAGCAGCCACTAAAACTTCTGTTGATTAACTCATTGATTAATCAGCTAATTATTTCCACATATGTCCAGATTCACACACCAGATGCCTTGGGGCTAATTGCACACATGCAGATTTTGTTACTGGCATTATGTTTCAAATCAATAAAGGCCTCCTGCAAATTAAGTCCTCTCCCTGTAAGTCATTTAAAAAAATATCCTGTGCAATAAGATTATCTGGGATTTAGGAAGTATAGACAACCTTCCTCTGATATCATCCCATCCCAGAATTTAATCTGCATATTCTAGATAGATAGATAGTCCTTTTATTCATCCCTCAGTGGGGAAATTGCAATTGTATACAGCAGCCATACAGCCAGACATACATACAACAAACACATTCACACATACACACAGAATGCAATAAAAAAATAAAAAATAAAGAGAAAAGAACTAGTGTAGTAAAGAAGAAAAAAGAAAAGAAAAGAAAGGAAAAAAGATCAGTGCACAGGATAAAAAGAAAAAAGTACTAGTGTAAGGAATAAATAAATAGAAAAATAAGTAGAAAAAGGAGCAGTGAAAAAAAACAAATGGGTTTGGATGTGAATGTGAGATGGCTCGAGTATTTTTCCGGGTGAATTGCACATGTTAATAAATAGATAATAAATAAGTTATGGTTCTGGGGTGTAGGAATATTGCACATAATTGTATATTATTGTTCCTTGGTGGTGTTGGTCTGCTAGGAGCAGGCCTGATTGTGGAGTCTGATAGCAGCGGGGAGGAAGGACATTTCCAGGGCTCTCACAGTCTCGTGTAGGGGGTGGGAGACATCGTCCAGGACTGATGACAGCTTTGCCACCATCCCTCTGTCGCCCACCACCTCCACGGGGTCCAGACTGCAGCCCAGGACCGAGCCGGCTCTTCTCACCAGCCTGTCCAGTCTCTTCCTCTCCGCTGCCGTGATGCTGCTGCTCCAGGCGACCACACCGTAGAAGATGGCAGACGCCACCGCGTGAAAAACTGACTCTAAAATGCAGCACA
>CAESWR010000192.1:193415-210969 GCA_903171835.1 Mullus surmuletus | reverse complement strand
GAGTAGGTGCACTGACAGGAAGAGGCTGCCAGATGCTTCAGACCTGTGGCACACGCCAGACAGGGCTGGTGGGTGAGGTGAGAGGGCATTGAAAAGAGGAATCTCATATGGAGCAAACTGTAGCATTGACTCATACAGGTTAGCCTTAAAATTTAAGCCAATTACATCGCTCAAGTGCATTTTGGTTCACTGAAAGTCAAGGCAGATATACACTGTTTGTGTACTTGGGTCAGAGGCTCCAGTGAGCCTCCCATTGTCCTAGATCACCCTGACTAGACCCCATCCTTTGGTGTAGCTCTTCATCTTTGTTGTGCCTCCATCTTGACATGGAGAGGGGGGTAAAATCTGAACCAAATCATCTGACTTGTACAAAAAAAAACATGGCTTTCAGGTTTTACACTTCAAGTGTTGGTTGGCATAGCGGAGACCAATCAGAAACCAGTCATCAGGCCCCTAAATCCATTTTCCACACACATCCCATACAGACCTTAAACACACTTTGTTGTTTAAGAAAAGATCTTCATCTGTTTTCAAAGGAAGTTGCTTCGTGATGTATGTTTCCCATTGATAAGTTGTTATAGTAAAAATAAAATGTCAGTGTAACTATTTCCTAATTTGTTCCTCTTTCCACAGCTTAAAGCCCCACTTATAATTAATCGTACACACGATTGGTGCCTGCGTGCCGAAAATTAAGATCTCTATTTGCAAATATGCCAGGCTTTTCAACAAGCTTGAAAACAAAGTAGATATATTATTTGCAATCTTCTAATGCCTTCTCTCATTTCTTGCCTCACAGGCTTGTTTTCATGGACACAGTGTTACATATACATTTGCCTCCTAATTGCACACATTAGCTGATAGAGTTTGCTTAATGGCAGTAAGCAGCAAAATCTGTAAAACAAACATTCATGTCTGACAAAAATAGTTTTGTCATTGCAACAGTGCAGTAAAAAGCCCTTGGCTTGAGCGGCGCAACATTGTCAGCTGTGCATTTGGCCTCCGTCTTCAGTCAAACCTCTGACACAGTGATTTGTCTGCCCCAATCTTAATTGCTTATGAGGTATAGCTAAGCTCAAGGTTCATTCGCCATGGGCACTGTCTCCTAATTAAAGATATTGCTTTGGCAACATCACTAATTCATTTTGCCTTTCTTTTGCTCTTATCAGCACTTGCTCCATACAGGAAGCTAATGTGGGAGCTGTGTGTGATGTCTGCTATTAGTGTTGTTTAAGAGTTTGTTGAGGACTATTCCTGTCTTTTAAATTCTTTGAAAAATATGCTTCTACTTCTTCCGTTTAATTTTCATGACCCTTTTTGAGGCCATCACTAGGTAATGGGTCCTCTTACAAAGTGAAACATATAGTTTTCCGAAACGAAATTGGTCAAAATTGCAACATTAATAGTTCCTAGTGTGTTAACTTTGGTGACTTAATTTCTGGTGGTAGAAATGACGTGATCGTGCTCAGTGAAGTGTTCCCCTATGGCGCAATCTTGTTCTCGTCTGGATTGTTGGAAGTTTGCAACTTTACTCCACTTTATGTTGGAGTAAAGTAAACACTGTATGTATGTTGCCACAGTAATTTACTCACGACAGCTTGCAAGTATGGAAGACTGCCTACTGATCAAACAATTCTCTTGGAAAATGCCTATTTATGTGAGAGAGTATTCAAATATCACAATAACCATTTTGATTTGTCAGATTAAATCATCTGTGAAATGCACAGATTTACATCAGAGGAACAGATGTGCGTCCATGTCTGCATTTGTAATGTTATAGTAAACCTACTGAACACTTTGAGGCGTTATTTTCTATTCTCTCTCTAGAGTCGGTTTGGCTCCACTGGGGTCAATCTTCAATAATGAGGTAAAAAGTTGTCACACATGACATAACAACACATTTTACAAACAAAGCACACAGTTATTACCATTGTGAGATCTATATCTGTAGGTCGTGAGGAATTGATATTGTAGTCCCACTGCTTTATACATCCACAATATCAACATCAACAATACATCAGCAATATCCTATTCATTTATTTTTTCCAGCAAGTATTGCAACATTTGGCAGCTGTGAGGGTATGGCTTTTAGTCTGGATAATATCCTGATATTCTTCATATATTCCATGTTCTACCGTGGAAACATTAGCAGGTCTGGGCTTTCTCTGTGTCCTTTTTAGCCCCTTTTATCTGTGCATTCTCAGATCTAGAGTGGAGCCCTGGGTGCAGTTAACAAGTTGATAACTGGCTTCTTGGTATCACTTATCATGATTGTGGATATCTCAATAAGTGCAGCAAAGTAAAGAATAGTCACAGTGGATGTGTGAATCTAGCTTCGTAGTACAGGACTCAGGTCCATCCCCGAACTCTGCATCTGTGACAGCCAAGATGTGTAACCTATTTGTTTTGGAGTTCAAGCCAGTAGGCATACAGAATTGAACACGTTTTTTTTAAATTAACTTTTTGCCTTTGGCAGTTACGAAGAGGCACTTGGCGAAATCCCTCTTGCATCTCACCCGTAACATCTTTTTTTTCTTTTCATTTTTTTTTTAATCAACCACAGATCATCATTTCCTTCCACATATGCTCTATTTGGATGTTGTTATTGCAACAGTTCTGTAAGTTATTATTGGAATTTAAATTATTAAGTGAAATGTTCTTTGCTTTCTGTGTGATACTGAAAAAGATTGTCTGTATTTCTAATGGTATTAATGGAAGCCTCATACTCTACTTTAACGGAATACAGGATGATATTTTTAAAATGACAAAATAAACAATAATTATCTTAGTCTTATTTCTACTAGAAATATGATGAATGTTCCCTCTACCATTTTCATAATCTTATTATTTGTGCTTTGGCTGTGTATAAGCAAGGTAGCCTTCGGTGTCAGATACGTTAACATACAGAGATCATGACAGACTCAACAAAACCAAAGTAGATACATTCAGAAGACACCAAGAAACAAAAAAGAAAATCAGATGAGACAGGGGACAAAACTAGAGTAAATGTTGTGAAGGGTTTTGGTGGCTGGTGACATGTGCAGGATGTTTTCTTTTCTTGTGGGTCTTTTATTTTACTCAACACAGAAACATCCATGGTAAAATTACCTTTGATTAACAAAATTAAGGAAGAGAGAATAATTATTGACAATGAAACAGTGCGAGGTAGTGAACAATTTCAAACTCAACTCATTTTGGACATGGGTTTCCTTCAGAAATGTTTCCAGTAGTGGAGGCAAACCCAACCCTAAACCACCTCAGGTATCATCAAATAGTTACTCACCTCTTAAGCCCATTTCCCATTGCCTGAAAAACCCAGGTAAACATTGCAACAATGGGCTCCTTTTGGCAATGGGAAAGGGTCGAACCCGCTTTGAGACCCTGGTAAAAGGGTCAACAGCACTGAATTAAGTAATGTTTAAAACATTGTAATACAATGTTTCCTCTAAGATTTTTTTCAGCAGCGGGGGCAGGCTTTCCGGGGAGCCGTAGCAGTGTGAACAGATGACACTTGACTGAAGATTTTACATTTACAATGAATGTATTAAATGGCCCCCTGAATTTAAAAATACAAAATTAATAGTTAGGGTTAAATTGACAGCCTGCCTCAATAAATAGCTGCTTGCCCCTTCCTCTTTTGGGTGCCTGAATTATATTATTATAAGTTAATATGTTAATATTAATTGAACATAAATATTAACATATTAACTTTAACTTTTTTTTTTTACTGACCTATCATCATTTGAGTCATTAAAAGGCTAATGATATCCTTCAGGTGTCTTTATCTTCTTAGAGAAATATTTCAACAAGCTCATCTGAAAAATGCAGTCAGCAGTGACGTAATAGCGTGTAGATATTAGCGTTAGTAACGTTTCCTCCATTCAGTCCTTTTTCAGTAAATCAGCGGTCTAAGGTCTAAATCTAAGGTCCAGCGATGGTCCGATCGCCGGCTCGTCTCTGCTCCGTGTCGGCAGAAAGCGGCATTTTAAGCGGCTGTGGTCCGGGCGGCTGGCAGTGTTTGCCCGGGCTGTGAGTGTCGATGATCACATAATTCGATCACACATCAGAGGGTCTCTGCGTGGAGAAACGCTGCCTCCTTATTAGTGTTTAGCAGACGCTTGTTGATAGACGCAGTCTTTGTTTACTTCCGTGAACTATGCTTCAGCGTGATGACGTACGACGGATCCGCAACTGCTGGAAGCCTGAGAGCGCCCTAATGCCGAGCAACGGTGGGCCGTTCCTGGTGAGGAAAAATCTGCATCAAGGGGCGAATTTTGGTGTGAAAGGGGTAATAGTTATCCGTAGTTTACCTTAGTGCTCGCAAGTACCCGACAGGACTCTGCTGTGAAGGTGGAGAATAGCGCTGCAATTGCTGTATTATTAAGTGTTACCTACCACTAGGACTGATACTGTATCTTTAGCAATAATATTGGTGACAGCATGAGTTACTCTTAACATGTCTTGCTTTAAAATCTTTTTTAAATCTACACTGAAGACCTGAGTGTAGTGGGTGCGGTTTGCATTTTTCCAGGCCCTTCTGCCCTTGGTGGATGACAAACTCAGAGAAGTGGGTAGGTAATAGCTTTGCAGCACCTGCTTATTCATCCAAAATCCTTCACTTAAAGGACGCGGGAGATTAAGTCCCGCTTAGGTGTCCCACTTCCCCTAAACTTGCTGACCCTTGCTGATTGACTTGTCAATACTGAGCCAATGTGGTGCTTTCGAAGTGAAACTACTGTGCACAGCAGAACAGAGTGGCTCACCTTTGACAAATGAAGACAAATGTCTTGTGGAAGGTAGCCATTTTTTCAACTCCTCCCTCCTCTTAATCGCTCTGAGAAACATGGATTTTACTGCCTATGTGAATGTTAAGTGCTAAGTGGGAGCAAATGTGCTGTGACAATCTCTTTTTGGAAAGGAAAACAGAATCTGTGTCTCTGATGAGGGGTTTCTATTAAATGAGTGAACGCTGCTTTTTGGCTCATTGGATATTCTGGGTTGTTGGCTTGCCTAAATCTTATTGTCACAGCTCATTGGCGCAGATGTTGTTGAAATGATAAACTGGTTATGTGTCCAGCAGGATGCCTGTGTTAGTGGCATGGTAAACAAAGGCACAGTAAAATTACCAAATGTAGGATAAATATTTGGACTAAATGAAACACAAAGATGAATACAAAACGCAGAAACAAAACTTCTTGGAAACGACATGACGGCTGTTCAGTATTAACAGTACTTTTCATATGTTGTATGTCCACGCTGGGCTGCTACAATAAAAATATTTAGCATATTCTCATTAAAAAGCATAGCAGCAGGAAAGATGAAGTTGCTGTTCCTCACATGCACACACACACAAACACACATCTGTCTCTGTGTGATAATATCATCTTGTCCTTGGGATCCCCTGACTACAGTGAGCAATGTTCGACCTGCGCTCTCTCTAGCATCCTTTACGCTCCCGTGACAGCAGCTGAACCAAACAAGCCGTCTGGAAGGTAGGGAAAGAAAGACATGCTCATTGTAAAGTCTGGGCACAAGCAAACAAGGAAATAGCTTGGCTGTGGTTGAAGCCAAAAATAATGGAAAAAGCGCACTTTCAATTTAGCCATTCCTGAGGTTTTTTTCCTCAGTTTTGGGGGGTTGGGGAGGAAGAGGTATATATGGCCCGAGGCAAAGCAAAGTAGATAGCTTGGAAGTCAACTGACAAAATACCACTAAAAAATGGAAGCAAGCTATAAATAAACAAGCAGCAATATCCAGTAGTATGAATATATAATTTCTGTCTTTAATAACTATTGAGGCCTGAGGGATGGTCTACAAATGCCTCAGCAAGCACTGATATTGTGATTGCGGATGGAACTCCTGTTGAATTATTAAGGCGCCGGCAGACGGCATATCTCCAGCTCTGCTGTCCACTGACACCTGTGTTGAAAGTTGAGGTTAAAGTCAAATCCCCTTCCACTTTTCAAGGGTTCTCACACTGGGGGAGTGACAAGCATTGACATGTTTCAAATACAATTTTAGTCACAAGACAAAGAATGACTTGTAAGTTGAGACGCATTTTTGGGCTAAAGCCTATGTTTCGTTCGGGAAAAACTGTGTTTCCCAAAAAATATATAACTGCAACATCAGAGCCCATCTCAGTTTGTGACAGAAAAAAACCCAAAATTATGATTTTTTTGTTTCACCAGAACTCTCCTATGTTTTCAAAGGTTTGAACATTTTTTTTAAAGAAGTGATAAACAATGAAAAGCGAATCAAGCTATGTACACACTACCATATTAATTATCAATCAACAAAATATAATAAATTTGTGTTTTGTTTTGTCATCTTGATTTATTGCTGCAAACTAGCAAGTGAAACCACAAACATACATTTCATTAGTGTATCCCACTTATAAATATAACATTTTCAGGTTCATGTGTCACACCACCCAGCAACTTGGAAATATTCAGTCCTCTGTATACATTGCACTCGTGCTGAGGCAGACTGTATGCTGATCTTTTCACAGGAAATCCTTGCGTGTCAGTGGAGATGCGTGTACACTGTAAGCGGCTAGAGATAATTTCAGCCTACACAGTGCCCTCTTGTGCACGTCCTTCTTTCTAGTCCCTGCCATTACAGGTAGAACATGTCCTTTCCCAAATCAGAAAGTTTGATTCATGTTTTCAAAACTTATCATTTAATGATCTCACATTTTTTACAGAATCTACTTTTTTAATCTTGAGGAACTGATTGACAGACACAAGTCACTGATTAGGGCATTCTGACTAGTAGTACACTGTTGAAAAACCTTATGGCTGAACTCCCTCGCTGTGCAGGACTCAGTTGTCTTCCTTGATTATTCATTCACTTCATTAGTAATGTAGTACAAGTAACCTTTTCTTGACTAATGCTCCATCATTAACATGTTTTTTATGATGACAAAGGTGGACTAGCAAAGCTACATAAGAGGCAGCAGCCGCAGAGTGTCATGCAGGACAGCCCATCGAGTCTCTGATGCTCCATTGATCTGGCCTGTTTTCCTTCCACTGCAGCCTGCTAATTGTAGGGCTATTAGTGAGATGGGTTCAGGCACCACTGTAAATCTCTTTGCACTGCCAGAACACGAGCAGATGCTTAGGCCGTGATGGTTGATCATTATCTATTCCTGAAGGATTTATTGCTTACTGGTAACTCTATCATGCCTATGTTGAGCATCAGAGCAACATAGAGAACAGAAAGCAAGATGAGACTCTTTTATTTAATTCCAGATTAAAAATCAGTCAGGCAATTTCTTTGGCTGCTCAGTGTGTGTTGTGAAAGAATTTAAGTGTTCACCACCAAGCTAGCTGAGGCTCCAAGCTTATATCAGCAAACATACAGCAAAATCTATCTACCCTATATAAACAAGCCCGTAGCCGGCCTTATGGAGGGGAGGGATCTTTTCTCCCAAAAAGTGGACTGACCGCCACCCACCACTGGACTGGAGTGTGAACACAGGACAAATGGATCTCAGTGCTCGGACTTCAATTTGCTTTCCGTTTTCATTTTTTTAATGAGATTAGAATTATTTGGAATCGGTACTGAAAAGGTGCGTCATTTTTGTTTATCTAATACAATCTGACAAAAAAAATGTGATTGGAGAGGGGGGGGGGGTTCCTCCGACCCCCCTTGGCTACGGGCCAGATAAAAAGGTAAACTGTTCTCACAGCAAAGAATGGTGATTGATCTCACCTTGATCTTGAGTCCAAAGATCATTCAGCCTCTGTTTTCTAAAGTTAAAAGATGATACATTCAAGTGATTTTTTCCCCCCATTTCAGATCACAAATCACCGCTTATCATAAATGCATCTTGAATACCTCTTTTTTTTTCTAAAGATACATCTGATCAATGAAGCATAAATGTCACTGAACTTTGAATCAAAGTCCTCCATCAACCTCCATTTAAAATGGTTTGTGTGGTAGCCTTTGGAGAACCCATTTGAGACACCATGACAGACCAGACAGAAACAATGAAGTGAAACAATAAACTTTGAAAGATTGCCATAGAACCACCAAAGCCCTCTTCGAAAATCAAACACACCTAGGAACACTGAGAGGCCATGCAACACTGACAAATGGCTTTCAATTTCCAGGCATATGGGAGAGTCATGCCATCAACCAGAATGATGGGTGTTTTTACTGCAGCTGATCTGATGCTATTTTTGATATGAAAAACAGCATCTTTATTACCACCGCATATATTAGAAAAACATGTTACATGTTACAGTGAAATTCTGTTGGAGCAAACTCACATCTTGATGCTAAAATAAATATGTAAAACGATTTAATTTTATAGAATGTTTTGTTCAGTTTTTGGTCGTTTTTGTTCATTGTAATTTAGTGCACTTAAAAAAACAAAGAACTTTAATTTCAAGTAGTAAATTATAAAACATTTTGTGACCTTATTAACAATAAGAATAAGTAAATGAATAAATTAATCGACTGCCTAAAACTCATGGGAGAAAATCTCAAACTTTGAATTCAAGAATCTCATACCTGAAACAGTAAAACAAACTATTTTTTAGAAATTACATTTAGACACTCAGACTCACACTCCAAGTCAGGAGTGAGGCAAAAAGACATGGTTTACTAATGTCCCACAGGTCAAAGTCAAACATCCAAAAGAACCAGGGAGAAATATAGATGCAAAAGGTGAAAACTTACAAACATGCACATAAAAAGCGGGCAGAACCATAAACTATCATGTAGCAAAAAGAGGAACAGTGAGAGGAAAATTGACTGTTAAAAGTATACTGCAAGGTAAATGAGCAAACAAGCCACAGGTGGGAGGCAGAAATTGCAGCCAAATAGTGATAGGCGGACGCAAAAGGCTGACTGGGTGGCAACACAGAGGACAGGCTGGATGAGAAGCTGCAGGATTGTGTGGTCAGGAGGAGCAGGAAGCTGCAGCAGTGTTCACAACAGGGTTTTCATTGCTATGGTGATAAATGACCTGAAGGACTCCACAGCACTCTATAAAATTTACTTTTACTCTACCTGTAGAACACGCTCTTAGTGACAGTTAAAAGTAGGATGCTCTGATTAGCTAGAACCATACATTATCGTTATTTCATTTTACGAATAAAACATCAGAAAAACACAACCAGATTAGCATTAGAATAAGTGAACATGGATGCGGTGTGGGATGTAAGATGTTGATCAGATATTGCCATATTTATTGATTATTAAAAAACTATTTACAGAACAGCTTCATTATAAAGCCTCAGATCAATTAATCTATTTTACATACACAGAACATGAATACATTTGCATGCATCAATGAATATAATACACTTACTCAGGACTGTACTGTTTTATTTTGGACATTTATCATACTACTCATTCAGCCATTAGTACAACCTCAGATTTTCACATTCACCAATGTTTTCCAATTTGGGAGTTGTGTTAGGTAAGAGCAAGATCTATGCAGTTTCAAGAGCTTACTTAAATTTGGGAGCTGGCCCGTTTGTGATTATTATGTATAAACTCATAATTTTAGTCTGTTATCATTGAAGTTTATTCTGAAATGATATTGTCTCATCTCATCTCATCGTTGTGAGCCCAATATTGAATTATTAGGTAGATATTAGCTCATTGTCTTATTTACATTGCAAAGCCAAGTTTTCTTGAGCTAAGATTGAGTCAGATTGATGAATCTGACCATTTTAATGTTCCCTTTTGAGGCATATATTTTGGTTTCCATTGCTGAACACATATTTTCAACAAAATAACCATTGTTATTGTATAGTAAATGAAAATTAGCATTAACACGACAGGAAAACACAGCCTCTGGAGAACCATTAACATACTGCTACATTCCACGCCTTCCATCAATTCGCAATGGGTCATTTCTTAAAATGAATTGCCAAATTATCAGGAGTGTTTCTTTCTCAAATAGGAAATGGTAATGATGATGACAAAAGAACAGCAACAGCATAAAACAAGTTGTATCTTGCCCCAAAGCCAAAAGCAGTGCAGGTTTTTTTTTTCTTTTTCCTCTCATGCACAGACACACTTCCCAAGCTGATAATCAGGCGTTTATTTCATAAACAATGCTGGAACTGACTTGGGATTTGACTAACAATGTCTCATTACTAGTGTATGAGCTTCTTTTTTTTTTCCTTGAGATAATGTAATTCGTCAAGGAGAGCAGACAAGGGAGAGAGCGAGAGTGCGAGTGAATGAGGGCCGGGGGTGGATCAAGGGGAGGAGGACAAAAACACTTATTAATTTGCACGAAATGGAATTAGCAGCAGGGAGTTTGAAGTGTCGGAGTTTCTAATTTTACCCTTGCCCCCATGCGCTGATGGTAAATGGAGATTTGTCACACTCCACTTGGCTGGCTCCCCAGCTTGATGAGCTGTCTCTCTCTCTCCCTCTCTTGTAGCAGCCTCTGCTCAATAGCATTACCCACAATGCCAGCGCTCACATCACTGCCACAGCCCCAGAGAGTTGTCAAGGAAGTGGGAGGAAGTGTCATCAGATGCCACATTTCACTGGTGACACTGAATAAAAAGGACAATGTAAGAGGCTCTGAGCAGTGTTCTGTCCTCTTATCGCCTCAATTACCATGGATAGATAGATAGATAGATAGATAGATAGATAGATAGACAATCCTCCAGAACTAACGAGCAGCAACCATGAAAAACAACATGCTGTTAAATAGGAGCAGCAATCAATGGGACACACACGCACACACCTGCTATCCCTCGGTAAGAGTATAATGGAGAAAATACCCTGCAAACCCCTAACCCGCCCTGCAACTCTACTTCTTTCTGGACTACTTTTTACACAGTTCAAAGGGCGCTGCCAGTGATGCAGCAGATAAACACAACAGGCTTGTTGCTGCAGCAGTCTTACCTGCTCAGCTTCCTCCTTACAGCAGATAACAAGACGTGAATTTGTTTGGCTTGGATGTAGTGCTGCGCTCCCCCCCCTGCCCCAGCTCCTTTGAAGCTTCAATCAATATATCTATGATGATGTGATCAACTGTTGGCAACCCAAGATGCAATTTTTGAGCCGTCATGGCTTTCCGATGCTCTCCCTCCCGTCGCGAGCAAATCTGCGTGTAAAATGTGCGTATTGATTGCAGGGTCCTTGCAGATGCTCAGCTCTTGTTACTGCATCTGCACCCCCATAAAGAAATGCAAGAAAGGGGGAGTTGTTGCAGGAGGGGAGGGGGGAGGGATAATATTATCCATACAGTGCTTTAATTGGAAGCATCAGAAGAAAGAGGAGGAAATTGAGGGTGTTTATCTTCTGGATGTCTTCCTCATTTTGCGTGGAGATGGTTTTGTTTATCCATTTGCCAAAGTTCCTCAAAGCCTGGTCAGGTCACTCTAGCTGCAAGGCCACAGACATCCCTCACTGGATAAAGGGAAGCAACCGAAAAAACAAACACACACACGTCCGCACACACCGAGTGCCTGCAGCTCTCGCTTGGTGATAAGAATCCCGATGTGTCTGACAGCGAGGCTGACTGCAGAGTGTGAGGGAATTAGAGGGATTAGGGAGTTATAGAGTAGCGTGATAGCCTCTGGGATGACGGAGGGATTAGCCCGATTATCTCACACACTCTCTCGCTTTCTCTCTGTCGCTCTCTCCTCCAGCCAGGCAGGCGTAGTCTGGAGCTGAAAACTGCCAGATGCGGCACCTACAGTACAGATAGAGGGAGCAGGAAACAACCAGAGGGAGAGAGGAGTGTGGAAGGAGATGGTGCACATACTGGCGTGGGTGAGGGGTGGTGGAGAAGGTTTGAAAGATAGCCAATAAAGAAGGGAAAAGATCACAGAGAGAAATGGGAGGAAATTGCATGGGGAGTGATCGGCAACGTAATAATAGTGGAGAAAACGGGATGAGATAGGAGGAGAGAACTCCCTGTT
The DNA here is from genome assembly GCA_903171835.1 of Mullus surmuletus. Taxonomy (NCBI): domain Eukaryota; kingdom Metazoa; phylum Chordata; class Actinopteri; order Syngnathiformes; family Mullidae; genus Mullus; species Mullus surmuletus. Next base: position 199,069 of record CAESWR010000192.1, on the reverse strand, counting down.
GGCTTGGCTTCACCCTTTTTCCCTCCAGTGCACATTAACTCCCTGCCTGGCTTAATATGGGATTTGATCAAGGTGGTGCTTAGACCAGCTTTACATTTTAATTTGTGAATTTTACTGGCAATTTTAGTCCATATGAATACGGTATGTCCTCTCCTGTTTATGCACTTCTAATCAGAAGAACTGCCATTTTTGGACACTGTCTACTGCGTTGCAATTGTTTGGCAGCACAAGCATTTTAATCCCCCATGGATTTGCACAGAGTATATTCAAATCAGAGGTGATAAAGTTTTGTATAAATATTTTGTCTTTTTTTTTTGTTAAGGACAAGAACACTTATTGATCCCAAGTGTGAATTATATTTCTGTGTGTCTGAAATTGTCCAAAGCGGCCAGTTGGCTGTGGGTTGTGTGTGAAAGCCTTGCATTGTTACGAACGTGTGGTGTCCCAGTCACAAGAACTGAGTGGAACTAATGGCCAGCAGCTCCAGTTACCAATCAGCAGGTCAGCCGTCAGGCTCATGTGAAACCACATGTTGATCATTACAAACACACTGTGTTTCTGAAGGGAAATTTTAGCCGACTCGCCTAATGTTCTGGGCCAAATACTGGCTTAGTGAACCAATTTACACAGTGATACTTTTCTTTGCGGTTCAGGAATTTAATATGAGGGAATTGTCACAGGTTTAACTTCCTTTTTTGCCAAAAGCTTAGAGAGAAATACTTGGAAGGAACCATCGCCCAATTTTTTATGGATGCTCTCTAAAGTCAACTGAATACTTATTCATTTGAATAGCAAAAAGTGACACTTTTTCTAGATAGATAAATGTTTTAGGTCAAATGTATAAAGTATAGTCCAGAATTATTCCTTACATTTCTACTGCTCTCTGTGGGATCTTAAATTGTACATGGGAAATACCTGGAGTTGACGTTGTCTTTTTTTCATTTTTCTTGTCACACACACACTATACCATGCACTTTGTATGTTTGGTTTTTACTCCGAGGGCAGGAATTAGATCCCAGATGACCTGAGGAGTTTTGATTAGCTTTTTTTGTATCTTGGGACTAAGTATTTCAATGCTTAATTTCAGAAACAGATTTTTAACACTCAGCAGTCTGGACACACACAAAATTACCTTCAGCTGTCTAGAGATAGGTGGAGACATTAAGAAGACTAAGCAACAAGACCCCGCCGCAATCTCAAAAGTTCTGGTGATAGGAAGCCCCTGTAATAAGGTTATATGGCATATATGGCAGGTTGTTGACTTTCTGCCGGGATTTCTGGTTACTGCATGTGCTTCCTCCATCCAGTAGCTATTTTGAAGTTGATATGATAACAAAGTTATGGATTCAGTTATTCAACACAGCTGTTTTATCATTCATCTGCCAGGGGATCGGATCGGTCAGCCACAATGAACTACATTCAGAATTCAAACACTTAACATATGTGGCCATGTAAACTATGTGGATTTGGTTGACATGGATTTCAGATGCATTTATCTATCTGATTTATTCTCAATTTTGCCGTGGGTTTTTTTTCCTTTGAGATTGATGTAGGCCGGTGAAAGATCCACAGACCTGTTTCAATCCCAGTGCCCACAAACCCACAAATATTTCACAATCGATAATTTATTCTAACATTGTTGGCATTCCATTGTCAGTAACACACTCTGTGTAACTACAATTTGTATCTTAACTCATGAATGAAAATATTTTCTTATTTTATTATCTATCTAAGCCACAAACTACAAAGCAAGGCATGCAGACTATTTTTAAGCCCTCCCCTCTCTCCCTCTCTCTCTCTCTTTTTTCTCCTCTCAGTGTGTTTGTTGTCTGACAACCTCAGTGGTGGCTTACGCAGCCTAAATATGCTGACAGGGAAACTGAACCGTTACATCTTATACAAAAGCCCACAAACCCAAAACCCACAAGTAGCAGCCTTTTTAAACCCAGAGCTCTCCCCCTACTGCTCTAAAACCATTTAGACTTGCAACGCTGACCCACTGGAAGTATTTAGGATGAGAACACTGCACTTTGTACCCACTTCTTAACAGCTTATAACAGCTTTTTACAAAAATGTCAAATGAAGTGTTTTATCTATCCCCCATCCCCCCCCTCCTCGTGTGTTAAAGCGATTGTTTCATTCCGGATGTCTGATGTAGAAACTGTAAGACCGCATGCAGTTGTGGGTTACTGTATTCTCTGGTGGCTCACATCTACACAGGATGTGCCGACAGAGCTGCTTGAAGGTTTCTTTGTGGTGAAGTGGATAGATTGTTTCCGTGCAGTTTGTTTGTGCATGTGTGTTTGAGCCAGTCTGTGCACTGTAAACAAGATTTGCTTCTGCCCTCAAACCATGGCCAGCATAGTGCTCCTGTGTGTATGACGACTACAGACACATTTTTTTCCACAGCTTATTGGGTATGCTGGGTTGTCATGGCAACTGGCGAGACGTTGTTCAGTGTGATTCTTTTCCTCTTTCTTCTCAATAACGGAAGACGCACAATGCAAATTGACTCCCCCTACTAGGTGAAATAAATCACATGAATGTAAGTGGAACTTGTTGGGGTGCGAGAGAGGTAGAAATTTGTTTATGCTTCTGACACAGATGTCTCCTGCACAAAAAGATGAACAAAATAATAGCTACCTGTTTGTTTGTGTTTCTGTTTTGTTGGAATTTCTTATTCTAATTGAAGTACAAAAACACTCAGAGCAGCCAAAAATTACTGCACAGTAAGTCAACACATTTCCATTCATAGTTGGCTTTGATGTTTTCACTGCCCATTAAAAACTATCTTGACGTACTTGCGAGTGAATCATCAATAGAAAGCCGAACAGAAAAATCTATACAACAATGGATCCTTTGTTCTTCTTGTCATTACTTTCCTTTTTGTGCATGGACATATGCTCTTTAAACATGCATGCTCAATTTTCGCTCTCCTTTCACCTTGACTGAACCTCTCCATTATCACTCATGCATGATCTTTGCTGTCAGAATTGTCACAGTAATCTAGCTGATAAGTTAGAATGGAAGCAGATGACTTTTGTCTTAGCTTCTCATTGCAATGTTCGTCTTTGTGGGTAGTGTAAGATTGCTTTCACACATGCATACGAGAGCTTAAAAAACCCATACAGGTTGGTTCACACACTGTTTTTTCATCTCTGAGATGTCTCTCTGTGTGTTTGTGGAGACATGTCAGCATGTGGTCACCCGAGTGTGCAAGGCAGCAGACGTGCTGTTTTTGTCTGGTTGACACGGTTGCCACTAACCACACAGTAAAGCTGCTGCAAAACAATACAAAGAATTATCAGAAATAGTGATCAATCAAGCATTTATGATACTTTTAAAATGTAATAATACAATGTGGGATGATAGCAGCTGCTTTGTCTTACAACAATGACTGAGCTAAGCAAGTAAAAGAACAAGACCAATATTGACACTTCATCAAACAGAAGTCTGGCTGCTTGGTCTTTGATGGCAAAGAAATTGATTTAATTGTTTTTGGTCTTACCGGTGGTTACTGGGTCAAACCATTTTATAGTTACAAACAAAGAGAAGCATGAAGAGGAAGACGGTAAAGAGAGATAGAGATGTGGAGAAAATAGGCTACCCCTACACAATTGCATAACCATGACCTATAATACGCATCACACCCAAGAAAAAGAACAAAAGTGGGATGGAAACAGTTTCAGTGAGTGTGTGCAAAAACACACACATCTGTGGGTGTGGAAAGGTGCTTCAGTGTGCAGGATGACACACCGTGTTTTTCAAATATATAAAATAGAACAGTGGAGGTGCATGTGAATGTGTGATCTGTGAAACTACACACCTGCAACATTTTCATCTATTGGTTTCCGTCTTTCTTTTCCTTTGTTCAGTTTTTTGTGTGCAAATGACAGCTTCATAGAACGCATTGATAGCACATCATGGCCCGCCCACGAACCTGCAGTGACAAATTCCTCACTAAGTTGTCAGCATTGATACATTAGAGGGATTGTTTGTCATATATTTTCTGATCAAGATGGATCACTTGCTCGCAGAGGTTCGGAGATATGAAATTACGTCAATGCATTTGATGGAATTGTGAGGCTGAGAGATTTTAGATTGAGCTCTCCGTGCCCTATTGAATTTCTCAGAGGTGGATCAAGTTATGTTTTTGTTAATGCACTGAAAAAGCTGTAGGCTCTCACTTTCCCATCTCTCTGTTTGAGTTAGGTTTCCTTTTTAAAACAGTATAACAGTCGCAACTTTTAAGAAATATTTTTAAAAATGTACCCTAATGCAAAAAATATGCTTTTTTGTCTGGCTTAAACCTCGGGGGGCGGGGGGATCAAGACAAAAAAAATAATCCAACCTGGCTGTGACTTATCACTTATCTTCTATTTCTCCACGTATAGTTGCTTCGGTGTACAGAGAGTAGAGCAAAATGAGCTGAATCTAAACATGTGACATCAGAAGAAAAAATGGCAGTGAAGACAGGCCCGGGACCACCCATAAGCACTGTGGCTTCCCTCTAACCGAAAGTGGACTGAATTAGATGCCGCCTCAAACAGTCACCCCAGAGCTTTATTTACCACACCAGAATCAAACGCATCTGTGGCCTGTTTCGACTTCTCCTTTTGAGTCTATCAAGACTGTGTTTCCAATGCTTAGGAAGTTGTGTGCTCAGGCTTAGAGTTTCGAGAGATCTGAGAAATGAAAGGTGAATAACATGTTGTGTGCTTTTTGGTGCAGATTGTATGTCTGAGACATCAGGTTCACATTTGGAGGGTGGAGCTGTGTGACACACATTCTATTACCACATGGAGACAGTGCTGCCCTCATAGGGTACTATTACCAAAGGGTGTGTGAATGTGTCAGAGGTTTGTGTGTGTGTGTGTGTGTATATATGAACAAAGAAGCATGCTAACAGACGCAAGGAACTATTTTGAAGGTGAGGTAAGTGGGGTATATGTCTGTGCTTCCAGCTATTTTAGTAAGGACACTGTTTTACGAAAGGTTTGCATGTGTAAAAGTGAGTGCAAACTTCACAACACCTCCAAAGCAGCATGTAGACTGAAATTTCAAATGCGCAAAGAATCACCACTTTGAATTTTTGGTATATTCAAATGCAAATAGATTGATTTTGCTATATTATTTACAAAGCCAGCAAATGATAGTGGGGATTATTTTTGTGTCTACATATCAATAAGCAGAAAGCTCAGTTTTGCTGCAGTTATTGTGGCAAGGAGGAAATGATGCTTTTTTAAATGCCCATTCAACATTTTCACATGAAGCCCATTCATTTTTTTAATCTGGTAAATATCAGAATGTCAAAAATATGTCCACTAAAAGAAATGTGTGTTTGTGTTATTATGTGTCGACCTTCGTCTGAAATCTTCCTCCCCTCCATGAGCTGTTTATTATGAGTATTTTCCCCTTCCTTTTTTCTTCCTTCTATTTTTTGCATCTTTTCCTAATTTTATCTGTTTCTCCTCTTCCAGGGAAGTGACTTTCCCACGGATGCCATCCTACCTGTGTATATCCACCTACCAGTGTATTGCTGAGCTCTTTATAACAATTAAAAGTCCAAAGTCATAACCTTCAAACTGCCACTTGAGGCTGTCCCAGAAAGTCATAACGAACCATAATTTCCTCAATATGATGGTTCAGACCAG
>CAESWR010000192.1:138520-157012 GCA_903171835.1 Mullus surmuletus | reverse complement strand
ACAAACTCACACACACACACACACACACACATCATATGCCACTTGTTTTCCTCGCCAATTGAATCCTCGTCAGAGACTCTGCTCTTCACTCGGGGCTAATGCCTGGAGCGACAAACAGCCAAATGGCTTTCAACGCACCATTGACAGAGGGATGCAACGAAGAGAGAGCGAGAGCCTCTCCAAGCTCTGCTGCTACTAGACAACCCTGAGTACTTGTAATTGTGGAGCTGCAGTGAAAACCTTCTGCCAGCTCAAAGGCTTCTGTTTTCAGTGGCTTTAAGTGACAATAAACTCTTTCCAGTGGCTGTCTGCACAGCTAAAAGCTCTATGAGAAATTGCGCCTCCAAAATAAAGTGGAAGTCTTTTAAGAATGCAGCGAGTCATCGGATGTGATGCGCTACCTCTATTTTCCTCCTTAAAATGGCTGTCAGAAAGTTTAGAAAATAATGGAACCGACATCATGCGGGCGGCAGGGCTTCTACCTTGTAGTCTTGGTGAACATAAAACAGGCAGCGTTTCAGTAATTAGGCCAAAGAAGAAAAACAAGAAATAATGCAAGGGAAGTCTGTTCCATTGTCTTATATCCGGACTTGTAATCAATGTTTTAACTCTGAGGTACATTTCAGTGGAAGCTGGGAAGATTTAACCTTTAGAAAATAACTCAAACATGACATGGCTCTGCAAACACCTGGTGCTTTAGCTCTGCTTTCAGAGCGAAGCACTGACAGAAACCTGCTTTCAGCAAACAATTCATTAAAAATGGCAGCTGAATTCTGTGGATGCTTCTCGACTCCGAATGGCGGCTGATTGGCTCGGAACAAATGGATGCCTTTCCCTGTGAATCAGCTTGTGCCGAGACTTTCATAATGTTGTTGCGCTAATAGTCGAGTGTATCAGCATACCGCTGTTTCCTACAGGCCCCATGTTGCTCCCCTTGCAGCCATTTCCAGAGAAGTGGTGTGATGCTGAAACACTCTAATCCTACTGTGTGTCATTGTATCCAGCCCCCGCTAATGATGATGGTTTATGAGTCTCCAAAGAGCTTCCTCCCTGCCTCCCACTCGCTCTATTTCTGTGTCAGCCCCCTCCCCGCCAACCCACTCCCAGTTATCCCTCATTAATTTCCCGTGCCGATCAGATCGACAGGCCGAAAATTCAATTTAATGACCTGCCTCTGTGCTGCGCCTAATATGATTTTACAGGCTGTTCTGGTCAGGGCCCCAGCTCAATTTACATAACGATCAGCCCTGCCAGATAGCGTTGCCCCAGCAACAGAAGGAGGCGGATAGGGGGAGGAGTGGGAGGTGGGGGTGTAGCGGCGATGGTGTCAGAGACGAGTGAGAAAGAGGAGGAAGGAGGGCACTCGCAGAGCTGAGGAGAGTGATGGAGTTTGTCAAGGAGGGGGTCTGAAGTAGAGAGACATAGCAGTTTGCCCGAGGTCAGACAGGGTTGTGAGATCATTCCTGACAGGCCACCAAAGGTCCTCCCCCTGCCTCTCCCTTTCCAAATGAAAAGCATGAACCCCTTAGTAGAAAAAAAAAAAAAAAGGATAGTGGCACCCCCCCCTTTGCTCCCTCTTGTCCCCCTTTTCCCCTTTCCCAGTCAAACAAGGTTAAAGGAGAAAATGAGTGGAATGCAGCAGCATATAAAACGGCGGGAAGGACCTCTTCACCCCGCACACCTGCTGGGCCCCCACCCCTAATCTTTCAGAATCAATTAGTTCACCTCCCTCGCTTCAGTCCAACCATATTACCGTACTGTCAAATCAGTGTTTCAATACACCATTCGCCATGCACTTCCTGACACACGCATACATGCTCACCTTTATTCTGCTCGCCACCATTGTCTCCTCCGCTCTTTTCTCTGGAAAAGATGGATTTAGCAAAAGGGGAAATGGTTTTGGGCAGAATATCTTGGGACATCCATGTGCGGTGGGCAGCCAGAGCAGCGTATCCATTTATCCAAATGCAGACCTGTAAAGTGCTCGGAGCTGGCAGAGGATCATCTTACTCTCCCAGCTAATATTCTGTGGTCGATAGCAAAGATGTCTCTGATAGATTGGGCCGGAGAGTTAACCTGACTGCTTTGTCATGCCCCGGCCCCCTCTCTGGGCCGTAATTATGAAATATGGACCTCATTAGGGTGTCTCCAGCCAGATGGTATTAGCATATTTCAGCCTCCTAATGAAATAAGGCCCAAGTCTAATGGAGGCGGGAGTGAGTGGGAAGTAAATTTGTTCTGAAGCAGGCCCGGTTTAGTTAAGGGGTACATGGTCTTTCCAGCTAGATGCTGCAAAGGTCTTTCTGCACAGATAAATACATCTCTCCTAGGCAGTGTGTTGCCCCCTATAGCTTGCAGCGTACCCACAATATTGTCTCTCTTCTCCTACAGACTGAAATCGCAAAACGTCTCAATGCAATTCTGGCGCAGATCATGCCGTTCTTGTCACAAGAGGTGAGTGCCACTGTGGAACTATATGAACTGAAATATTTTGGTTCACTTAGAAATCCTGCAAATTTCTCACACATGTATAGGTCATTCCAAATGTGTCATCTGAAAAGGCCTGAAAAACGTTATTGAGCGGAAAAATATATTTTTTCTTTGTATTGAAATATTTAATAATTAGGCTGCTGAAAGCACCTGTGGGCTTGAATATTATTATTACAATGATTTGATCAATGATTTGTTTTTACACAACAAACTACCCACATCCCTACGTGAAGCAGTTTACTCTCAATGAATCGTACTGTTAATCATTTAAGTAGGATTACTTTGTGTGTAATGGAGCTAATATAAGTACCTTTGCTGCACTTAAACCTGCCGTTTAACCGAAGACTCTAATCTGTTCGTTTGTGTGTCCCACAGCATCAACAGCAGGTGGCTCAGGCTGTTGAACGAGCCAAGCAGGTGACAATGACCGAGCTGAATGCTATCATCGGGGTACGTGGACTTCCCAATCTGCCTCTCACTGTGTGTATACCCCCCTCTTCTATCTTCATTTGACCCTGAGCCAGGTGCAGAGCTGCACACTCAGAGGTGGACCACCACTCTAGCACAGACACATACGCTGTTCCAGCATGTGACATCACAGGTTCATTTCACCTTCATGCGCCTCTCTATGTTTGGGATAACCCATGAAAAGGGCAAGAGATTCAATGGGTGGTGCAGGGTGTAAAAAAGCTGTTCAGAGTGTAGTATATTCCTCTGTAACCATTTTCTTCCTCCTGTTGGTGGCATTTTTAATGTTTAGACAGCATACAAATGAGCAGTGCTGTGCCCTCTCTGACTGTGCAGGTCTGCCCCAGGCTGAAGCGGTTTATTGTGTTTTGAGTTCATTATCTTTGCTGTGAATGTATGTTTACTGCTGTAATTTCTCTGCTTGTTCGTTAATCCTAATCCGTTAGCATGCAGCTGGGATTTGGCCCTCGAATGTGCTAGATTTGGACAAAAATAGAGTTTTAACAGATGAGGTGCTTTCAGAGTGTAATATGATCTTGGTCAGTATTTGCTCTGTTTTAGACTCAAAATATATTCCTCATTTTGTTTTTCCTGACTGCTCTTGCAACTACAATGGAGGAAGGAATGTACTTAAAGAAATCAGTAATTGACCTTCTAATTATACTCATCACAAACCCAAATCTCTCTGCCCATGAAGACCTTTTACTGATTCGGTCTCCCATCTGCTTTTGTTTAAAAACTAGAAGGGTAGCTGTGATTTAATGGCCAGCCTGGACCCAGATGTACAAGTGACCCCTCTGATTAGCCCTTTGCAGCAGAGATTGGTCAGTGGTTAGCTGGTCTAAAAGGTAGAGGTCAAGTCTAATGAGAGGTGGATATCGAAATTCGATTTAAGTAAATGAGCAAGGAGCACAACCTCCAGTTTTCAAGATAATTACTTCCTATTTCCCCTCTTTTGTCAAACGAAGACAAGAAGTTGTGAGAAAAATGGCAAAATGGCTCAACAGGAACCACACATTTCATTAAGGATGGGAGGATATAGAACACACAAAGGAAGGGGGGAAAAAAAGCTGAATTATTTGGGTGCCTACATTGCAGGTAATCAATCTCCCTGCAGTGTGATGGGGGGTGAGAGCTGCTGCCACGGCTTTGTAACAGTTAGATCAAAACAAAGGTTGGAATACAGGCAGGATTGCCATCACCCCTTCTAAACATGATATTTTAATGAATTTATTTTAATAAGTGTTGCTCCAAGAGTTTTGCTTGGATAACAGGCTTATTATAGGATCTGCGCTCACTCATTAGACTTAATATCATAAAAGTGACCACCAATTTTGGGCAGTCAAATGTTGAGGGTTTGGGGAACATTTCATCCAATTCATCCGATGGGACACTTTTTCTGTTTAGAGTCGACTTTTTTCAACTCGATGCTCTTGGAGTGTCATGCTTACAATACCAGGCACTAGGAAATTTTAATTGCAAGGCACGTCACAGCTCAAAAACATTGAGTAAAAGGTGTGTCCCCATTAGAAAACAATAAGAGAAAGGCACAACTAGCTAATAAAAAGCACTCATGTGTGATAGTAGCCTTAAACAGCTTTTTCCACAGAGATCTAGGGCTGTCCCGATACTATTTTTTCACGTCCGATACGATACCGATATTGCAGCCTTGAATATCGGCTGATACCGATATCAATCTGATATCAGCACGCCACGAATCATCCATACTTTTATGACTTATTTTGTAGTATGGAATGTTAGAAAAGGCTTGATCAAGTGATATTACTCAAACAGAGAACAATAGTCAGCAACAGTAGCTATGAGAAAAACTGACCCATTGATTATCAACAAAACAATTGAATGAAAAAATAAATAAAAAATAATTAGGGATAACATCATGTGGCTCGAGGTGTTCAATGAGCATTGAACATTAAGCGTTTAACACCGACGTTACTCACTACCAACAGACGCTGCTCATCCAGCACTTTAAACTGGGCTCTTCTCTGTTAGAGCCAAGGAGGTTTTCCCGTCCCGTGGGAGTTTGTCGCTCTTTGCAAATGTTTCGGCCAGCGTTGGTTGTTTGACGGAGGTAGAGGTTACATTTACTCGCCTCGCTGATCTTTTGAAAATCCTCATGCTGTTGTTTGTGGTGGTTTTTCGTATTAAACTTCCACGGAAAACTTGTGCCTGACAAAGTTTGCACTCAGCTGCAACGTCTATGTCCGACTTTAGGGAAAAGTGCTGCCACACGGCAGGCATCACTTCTGCTAGTAGCACACGCTGTTGTTGTTGTGATCACGTGAGCTCTACATGCTGGAGCCGCGCGCTCTTCTTCTTTGGCAGGCGGCACCGGCGTTGGTTTATTATTACCGCCACCTACAGTATCGGAGTGTGAACTGCTTTTATCGGAGCGTTTATATCGGAGATATTAGATGCAGTCCGATATAATCCGATATTCTTTTTTTGGCTGATATCAGACCGATATCCGATATTAATATCGGATCGGGACAGCCCTACAGAGATCCACTATAAAGCTTCACAGAGAAAGTTGGTGAAATGAGCTTTGTGTGACTCATGTTCCCACTTGGTTTTAAAATGTATCTTGAATGGTCCAATCTAAAGTGTACAGCCTAATCGCTCGTTTTCCCACTTGATAGCAATGTCTATCAATCTCCAAATGCGACTCCGATGACAACTTGCAAGCAGATCTCACTCCCCCCTGCTGTGAATGCAATAAACACAGCCTGCATTTCTGCATGTAATGACCAACTGCCATGCTACTTTTTTCATTGATGAAGATCTTAGTTGTCACATCAAAAGCAACAATCACCGCACAGTGTCAATCCAATCTTCACGGTCAGAGAAAAGAAGAGCTGGCTGTGCATGAAGAGTTTGAGATGGTTGCTGCCAGCCTAACCTGTGTTTCTTTCTGTTTGGGGTGGGGTTGGAGACAAAGCACCACTCTGTTGTGTTTGGATACTCTAGCATCTTGTCCGCTTTGTGTGCGTCACTAGGCCAGTTTGATTGCAGCTCAAAACTAGACGCAGATCAGACGAAGCTTTAATTTGTTATCTGTTGACCAAACCTCAAAAATGTTTGCTGCGTCTTGTCCTGTTTCCCGCCGCAGAAATCATTCAGGTTCTGTTTTTAGCGCCATCTAATCTGCAGACTACAGAATATACGCTTAGCTGAGGTAGCTCCCGTAAAGCAGCGGATAAGAAGGTAATGTGGCGATCATTGTCAGACTTATTAAACTGGGCTGCCAGCTGGTTTGTGCTGGCGGTGTTGACGCTTGTTCCACCTGACAGTACCGTTCTGCAGGGAGCCAGCTTCGCCTAGTTAACTTTAATTGCCTGTTTCCTGTGGAAGTTGCCTGAGCTGTGGCGGCATTTACACATAATGAAAAAAGATAAGTGTGAAAGGAAGCCAGCTCTTTATCCATGAATATTGAATTGGAAGCAATTTATTTCAGTTTTTCCCCCTCGCTCTCTCCCTCTCTCGCTCCCCATACTCTGCTTAGCTACAGCTCGCTAATGAGGCTTTTTGATAATGATCCCGGCATGCTTTTCCTCATTAGGCACACTCAATAGGGACACCCCAGCCTCAGTCCCCTGCTCACTTTATTTCATTCTCTTGTTTTTGTCCCAATCTGCCTCATCTTTCCTTACTTGTTCTGGTTGCCAGTTTCTCTCTGTCTCCTCAATTTTTGTTTTGTTTATTTTGCTTGCTTGCTGCTCCTCTTTCACAACAAATGGGCCTCACGGCCCACCAGTACAATATTGATTAACAATGCCGCCCCTTAGTTGTTCCATCCGTCGCACATTTCCAGGTCCAACTCGACATAATGAGCCAACCCACAACGGCTAGCTACTAAATTTACCTTAGAATGTGGCCCGTCGGTCGGTGCACCCTCATCTACCGTCAATTTTACGTAATGAATGTATGGATGAGGTTATTGAAATTCTATCTAGGAAGCAGAGTAGCGATCATGTTTTTTTCTCCATTTTTTGGAGAGTCAGTTGATGGATGTGCTAAGTGTGATTTAACCTTGTTTTAAAGCACTTGCTTCCCTCTTGCCTGAGTGGCTATTTAACTCCCGTCTATCTACTCACTGCACTTCAACTGCCTCTCGCACACAGACGTGTCCAAGGCCTCTCAGGAGGTGTGTGCGTGTGTATCTGTACTTAACAGCGTTTTGGTGGACAAGTCTGCCTGCTTGCTTGGTTTTCCACAGTGTTGAAAGGTTTTGAGGTTTTCAAGTGTAGTCATATTGATTTTTAACCATCCAAACTATGATTGAAGCACACCGTTTTTGGGAGAGAGAGAAAGAGAAATGCCTGGTTTCATTTCTGACCAGACCCGAGTGGACGTTCAGATTACAGCCAGCACTTAGTTTAGCATTTTATAGTATGACCTGGAAGCGAGAATGTTTGTGTGTGATGATCATTATGTAAATAGACTGAACTGTATAAAAAAAGACTAAGAATTCCCCTTTTCTTGTTTCAGTCATTCAATTTAGTTCTAAAAAGAAGAAACAATAGGACAATAATCAATCAAGATCATAAGATTGCTGGAATGTTTTGAAAATGTTCACTTATTCAGGGATAACGATGCAAGTACCATAGGATTTGGGCATGTTTAGTTTACCCAGCGCTGTCAGTCAAATGGTGGCTGTGCCTCTGCAGCCGTGAGCAGTCTTTTTCCCCTCAGACAGTGAATGAGCTGGATCAGCGTGTTGGCAGTCGCTGTCAGCTCGCTATTATGCATAAACGGTTTGGCCTTGAACTAAATGTTGTTGTAAGCCAGCTCTAATGCATGAGCGGCACGGTCATTCATGGATTCACTTTCCCAGCCGACCCACTTGTCCTCTGTCTTGTCTCTGTCTTTCTGTACTTGCTTACAGCAGCAGCAGCTCCAGGCGCAGCACCTCTCGCACGCTGCCCACGGGCCCCCTGTGCAGTTGCCGCCGCACCCCTCGGGCCTGCAGCCGCCCGGCATCCCCCCCGTGAGTGGCGCTGGCTCCGGCCTGCTGGCACTGGGTGCTCTCGGCAGCCAGGCCCACCTGCCTGTGAAGGATGAGAAGAACCACCACGACCTAGAGCACCGAGGTGAGCCACAAAACACACACTCATGTACACGCATAAACCACCTTGCTCAGTGCTGTAGAACAGGTTCGACCAGCCACATACATTCACCAGACATGTCAGCCTTTAATGCAAGTTTATATACACAATAACTGAGCAAGGATGTCATCCAACAAGTTTAAGTGCAGTTTTTTCTGTACTCTGATTTGTTTGGACATGTGTAGCTAAGCAACACCCAGAAGCAGGCAAGTTGATGTGTAAACCCTAATCTATTGAAGCGATTGGGGCATGAAATTGTAGGTCCATTATTTACACCTTAAAGTGACCTAAGTGATTGACTCAAAACGGTGTCAGTGAGTGGTTCCTTAACTGGCAATAAAGCCTTTGGTTGCTGCCCTTTGTAAAGGCTGGTTTATTAGAACTCAGTGCTCAAATTAATTAGAGTTGCACACATGAGATTAATCTTTTGGCTGAATTATATATATTACCGTTGTCTGATAAAAGTGCTGAGAGGTGTCGGCACCCATACTAATTTGTGTTTTGCTTTTCGTCCCTCCTGGCCCCTCATCTTTCCATTCGCCCCTGACTATTCCTCTGAAAGAGCGCGAGTCGAGCACGGTACGTTGACTCTCCCTTCTCCTGTGTGTCTCTTGACTTTGCTGGTCTCCAGTTATCTGTTTGGTGATTAGGTGTACTTTACATAGACTTAAGCTCTCTGTTCAATAGAAATTTATGCTCTCTGTGTAAGAACACACACATTTTTGTACTCCACGGGGTATAAGCTGACTGAAATCAAATAATGAAGTCTGGCCAAATAAGCCAGTGCCATCTAATCCAGGTGGAAAATGACTCCAATCACTGGGCAAGGATTAGTAGGCAGCTACCTCCTTTAATTTCAGCACAATTAAAAGCGACTTTGACCGTCCTTCTAGTCCTCCCTCGCCATTTCAGAGGATTTACTGTTGCGTGTGTCCAAAAACTGATTCCTTTCATGTGTCTTTATCTTCAATTTTTTTTTCCATATACCTTCATTTCTTGGTCCACTTCTCCTCATCTTGCTCATTCACCTCTCGCATTGCTTGTTTCCTCCTCTTGTCTCTCATCTTTCCCCGCTGTCTCATGTTAAAGTCCCTGTTTATTGGACTGGCTTAAAGCTCTCGGCTAGCTGGAGCGTAATACTCTGTTGGATCATCTAGGCAAGATTGAGTTCCCACTGACTGGCCATCCTGAATGCAAGCACTCATGTCTGAAGGGAACCTTGTTTGGTGACGAGCGCCTCCCGGTGCCGCCTCCCTACCTGCCCCCCCCCAACACACACACACACACACACACGTCTTCCTATCCTGTTGTCTCAGGTCATCTGATACCAGTTTGGAAGCAAGTGCAGGGTTATTGAGTCTAAGCAGTCCTTTAAAGGTCATAGACTCTTGACAGGCCATAATGTTTTCAGAGATTTTATATCTGTGAGACAACATCTCTCTCGCTGTTCTTCACACAAAGGCGGACCCCCCCCCCACGAGTTGTTGCACAAATTCTCAGATTTTGACCTGAGAAGGAAGGAAGCAGTAATGGCAGTCAGCTGCTGAGTTGGCTCAAACAGCCTGAAAAGACCTGGCTCTTTGTGTGTCAGCCAAAGAAAAAGCACTTTCTGGGAGAGGTAGTGGTGTAAGTGGCTGTGTGTGTGCCATTAATTGCCGTCACCAACTATTTTTTCGCTGCTTTCCTCGGCTCAGGAGGTCTGTTTTTTTTCCCCGTCCCATTCCTCCTTCCTCCTTCACCGTATCACTGTGACTCCGATGAAGGCATGGCCTGTGGAGCTGCCACCCTCCCCGTCCCCTCCTGCCCTCTGCCGCTGCCCGTCGGTCTGCTTGGCAGTGACACACCAGTGGCCAGACTACAAAAACCCAGTTTGCAGCATCTGAGCGAGTGCCAGCCTGTCTGGGCATTCCCACTAGTGGGGAGAACTCATTGCCACACTGCTCTGCCCTCATTACTTGCCAAGTTCCTTTCCTGTTTTTGCCCTCTTGTCTTTCTTCCGCTTTTTCTTCTTTCTTCATTTTCTCTCACTGCCTCTTTTATGGCACTTTCTCTCAACTGGCAACACCCTCTTGTGTCTTCACATTGCACTCTTTTCCAGGTTCCCTCAATGGTCTCTTTCTTTCCTTTCTCCTTTTTTCCATTGGGGTTGATTTTCACGAACTTGCTTGTCAGTCATTTTCTAAAGTTTTGTCCCTGACCTGCCATAGTGCACACACGTGCACACGCACACACACATACCGCCTCCAGCAGTCATTAACCTCGGTTTAAAGGTTTCCTAGCGACTTAAGCTTTTATTTACATGTGTCTGCATGTCACAGACAGACAAATATGCAGTTGGTAATGAGAGCTGTGTTCGTTCATATTCTTTGTTTGGTTTTTAATTGTTAATGTTGCTTGATGCGTGACTCTGACCAGGTTGCTGCAAGGGTTTGTGAGAGGATTAGATGTCAGGTGGTGTGTTTAAATACAAACACTTCCTCTCTTGCTCCCCTGCTAAATTGCCTGATCTGCCCTGTGCGGTGTCTTGTTTGAGCATCACTGTTTTTGTCCTCCAGTGGTGTTATGTTGCTCTTCTCAGCTGCCCTGTCTGTTTCCTCTCTGCTCCATTGCCTTGGCAGCAGTGGCGCTAAGCCACCTCAGAATCCTCTGCTGCCCCTTCTATCCCAAATCAGTCCACAGGCATTATGCATGTGGCTTTACAGTCAATATTGTCACAGCTCTGACAAAAGAATAGGCTCCAGAGACATGCCCAGACTTTGGTAATTTCTGGCTTTTCTGGTTTTTGAGGGTTTGTCATTTAAGCCCCAAAACATCCACTCGACTGAAGGGCTGGCAGGGCAGTCTTTTTGTAGGACTTTGCATGTAGCATTTCACCTCACTAAAGACATTTATTGATGTGCTTGTTGCTCAGCGTCCTGCCAGAATGGAGCAAAAAGACAGAATGCAGTCAAAGCTTGCTTCCTCCCATGAGTTTACAAAGGCTGTAATTTTGCATGCAACATCATACCCCCCCCCACTTCACGTGTGATGCAGGATTTTGAATGGTATTTTCTGACAGGTAAATAATGTCACTACACTGCATGGTTTTTGTTTGCAGAATAACTCTGTGTCGCCGTCAGACAGCCTGCGGGCAGCTAGTGACAAGCACCGCAGCTCGTCAGACTACAGCCTCGACCCCAAGAAGCGCAAAGTGGACGACAAGGATAGCATGAGCAGATATGTGAGTGCCTCTTCTTGAGCGGAGGCTGTTTTTCGTACAGTAGCATTTCCTTTAACAAGCTCATGGCAGCAATTTGGAGATTGTTATCAACACAGTTATACCATTCTGATGAATGAAAAAGCCAATCAAACAAGCCAACAGACAAGGTACATGAACATGAAAGTTCAGTTTGTGCTAGTTTACATAAACCAGCTCTTTGAACTGCAACTTTTAACATAGTTAACAGACTAGTACAAAGCACTTGAATGATGTAGAAAAAAGCAGTACAGAGTTCTTATATTGCTGTCTCCCCATCATTTTAGGACAGTGATGGAGACAAAAGCGACGACCTCGTGGTGGATGTTTCCAACGAGGTGAGTTGGAGCTACTCTGCCACATTCCAGAATGTGAATGCAGCGCCATTCCAAGCATTGTTTTCTTGTTAGTTGTCTGACAAAGCATCAACAGCTTCCATACCACTGCAAAAACATTTGCCATAATATTGATTATTCACTTAATTTCTTTTGCTATTCATGTGAAAAAGACAAAGAGAGAAAGGCGAGACAGGTGAACAAGTGAGTGAGTGAGTGAGTGAGTGTACACACGCGTGCATGTATGTCAGGGAGTCTGAGCACAAGCGAGTATATATATTATCATTGTTTGCTCATGAGGCCCCAGTTTGTTTGACCTACATGTACACGCCAGCGACTTTCCTGCGATGTGTTTGCTCAGTGTCTCTCTCTATCTGTCTTGTTTAACTCTACAGGACCCGGCCACCCCTCGGGTGAGTCCTGCTCACTCTCCACCAGAGAACGGCCTGGATAAATCACGGGTCCTGAAGAAGGACGCCGCCCCCAACAGTCCTGCCTCTGTCGCCTCTTCTGGCAGCACGCCATCCTCCAAAGCAAAGGACCATGCTCATGTGAGTGTGAGGGGGAAGGTGTAAAAATAAGGAGGCTTCTGTGTGTGTGTGTGTGTGTGTGTGTGTGTGTGTGTGTGTGTGTGTGTGTGTGTGTGTGTGTGTGTGTGGGAGGGGGGGGGCAACCTGACAGCGTAAAGGGGCGTTTGTCAACTGAAGAGGTGAAGAGGGTGACTGTGTGAAGGGCTAATACGCATGAGGCTTAGTGGCTGGCAACTACTAGGGGCTTGAAGGGGCAGAGGGTGAATGCACTCTCAGGAAATCAAACCCTGTGGCTTACTCCTCTCAATCTCCTTTATGGCTTACCCAATAAATGGTCATTTCTCCCTCGCCCCCGAGGCTGTAAATAATCCAGAGACACGTTAGAGATGGAAGTGCTGTCTTTCCTCCTTTCTTTCTCTCTTCCGCCTTCATCTCTAATACCGCATCTCTGGCTAACCAGCCTAAAACAGTCCTTATGTATTGGTTTGACATAAACCATTTTGCTGAGGATTAAGATAGATTTATATTCCGCATCGCTGCCCTTGACACCCAGCTCCCCTATATCCCTCATTAATGTGTGTCACCAGGCTGAAACCCCCACTCCTCTCCTCTCCTCTCCATCTGCAGAGGAAGAAAGAGATTAATTATGAGAGGAATGTTTGGGTAGCCATCTTGCTTGTCTGGCCATTCTTAACAAGCTTGACTTCTGAGCAAAGGTTTATGCTCCTCTGCTAACCACACACCGCTACAGTAATGAAGTGTCAGTGTTAGATTGGATTACCTTGAGCCATCCACTCAGATTGTCACTCTGGATTTCTTTGCCAGTGGTGGTATTTATGACTCAGTTGGGGGAGATTTTTTTTCTTTTTTTAAACTCTGGCAGGCATTACTTGAGGAGACGGTTTTGTTTTCTTTGTGAAGCAGAGGGTGAAAAAGGCTAAGTGAGCTGACAAAACAAGTTGCACCCAGAGGTTCACGAGTGTGTCTGCTTTAGAACGACAAGTCGTCGACGCCGAGCCTCAAATCCAACACGCCAACACCCAGGAACGAAGCGCCCACACCAGGAACGAGCACTACTCCGGGACTGCGGCCACTGACGATGGGAAAACCACCAGGGATGGAGGCATTAGGTACACAAAGATGTGTTGTAAACTGGCACATTTATTGGTGATGAGCTGAAGCCCTGTAACAAAAGCGTTCTCTCCTTGTAGCTGCCCCAGCTCTGCGCACACCTCTTTCCATTGCGGGCTCCTACGCCACCCCGTTCGCCATGATGGGTCACCACGAGATGAATGGATCCTTGACCAGCCCTGGTGTCTACCCCGGCCTCATCTCGCCACAGATGAGTGCCGCGGCTGCTGCTGCTTACGGACGCTCACCAATTGTAAGTGCTTTAGAATGCCGCACGTAGAGGTGTTTTTATTATTTCATTAGCTTATTTCACTAGCAACGGATGCTCCTCCTTATTACGCATTTGTATTCATGTATTCAACATACATCAGTTTGACGCAGCAAGCACTCACTGCTGACCGTCGGCCACTGTGGCCACTGTGGCCACTGTCGGTTGTAAAAATCTGTTTGCAAAATGGGTTTGGAAAACTCATTAATTCATCCTGCCTTTCCATAACTCATTGTGAGTATTTCTGCTTGGCTGGCTACAGCTTGTTGTGTGTACATAAAAAAGAAAAGTATAAAGAGAGGCTGTGTGCCTTTTACTTTGATGTTTGTTAGTTGGTATTCTAAAGGCTTAAAAGGTGGGGGTGGGGGGGATCATCCCCAAAATGAATCTCTGTGTTTGAAGATCTCCACGGCTTTCATTATCATTAGCAAGTGGGGTGTTGTAGCCTTGTGTAAAGCTTGTTTTGTACGCAAGCAAACTGGGTATATGCCCTCTAAGGGATTTGCCTGGAAACAATAATATGAGAGTTTTGGGGGATTTTCAGGAGATATATTGGAGCCTAATTAAGTAAGTCTTTGCTCTGCTTACTTTGAACAGGCAGGGTTTGACCCACATCCTCACATGAGAGCTCCAGGTCTGCCGGCCAGTCTCACTTCTATTTCTGGAGGAAAACCGTGAGTACCCGCAGAGTTCATGCTGATGTCATATTTTAATTTTTGGCCAACCGTGGAGAATGATATCAGATGTTGCAAAGTTTGATTATTGAGATTTATTTAGGCTTTTGGTGCAAATGGAGCATTTCTTTAGGTCCAGTACCCGATCAAAGAGTGATTCATTATCTCATTTGAGAAGTGTAACTTTCATTAATATTTCACCAGTTTGAGTGTAAATATTGAATTTGTGCTCCAGAATCTTAAATATTTGGCTCAAGTCCTTTTTGAAAATGTGTGCCAAATTAAACCACCTCCAACTGTTATACCAATTTATATTTAATCAATATTTTAGTATATATCTCAGCAGATACTTGATGATGGAAAACTCCTGGCCATGACAGAAAAACTTAATCTGGACATTATTGAAGGGTGATATAGATTTTTCGGCTCATCTGCAGGGCTTACTCCTTCCACGTGAGCGCGGACGGTCAGATGCAGCCTGTGCCCTTCCCCCCAGACGCACTGATAGGTCCCGGCATCCCTCGCCATGCTCGCCAAATCAACACACTGAGCCACGGGGAGGTGGTGTGCGCCGTCACCATCAGCAACCCCACGCGTCACGTCTACACTGGCGGCAAGGGCTGTGTGAAGATCTGGGACATCAGCCAGCCGGGCAGCAAGAGTCCAGTGTCCCAGCTGGACTGCCTGGTAACTCCTCCCTTTGTTTCTTACCTCGAAATGGTTGAAAAGTGACCTAAAACTCTGTCGATGTTCTTTTCCTTGAAGCAAAAAAAGTAGTCTGACTTCAAATCCCACTGCAGCTTTCCTCAACATCTCCATGTGCTAGTAATCCAGCAAAGTGTCTTACTGCTGTGCTGAAATAATCCTCAGTGAGACCCCCCCCCTTGCTGAGTAATGATGTTCTGATTGGACAATCCTTCCTGCCATTACACAGCTCATTACCTCCTCCCAACTGCCTCCTATTTCCCATTTTGATACTCTGGCTTCATGGTGTTTAGCTTGTACGGCCTCTGAAACCCTCAAGGTGCATCCAGAGAGTGTCTGTCAGAGCTGTCGGTGTTCTGTTTTATTTTGACTGAGACCCTCCACTTTTTCATAGATCTCTGAATTCCTGCTCAGACCACTTCAGTGTCACCATCTCTCTCATCCCCTTATTAATGCCACTCCCATTTGATAATTAATGCATATTTCCGTGTGAGCATGCATGTGTTGTGCAAGCCCAAACTCACCTTTTGTTTCTGCTCCAGAACAGGGACAATTACATCCGCTCTTGCAAGCTGTTGCCTGATGGCCGTACCCTGATCGTGGGTGGCGAGGCCAGCACGCTGACCATCTGGGACCTGGCCTCACAGACACCCCGCATCAAGGCGGAGCTGACATCCTCCGCTCCGGCTTGCTACGCACTGGCCATCAGCCCCGACGCCAAGGTTTGCTTCTCCTGCTGTTCAGATGGAAACATCGCTGTGTGGGATCTTCACAACCAGACGCTGGTTAGGTCAGTACATCTGAGCAGATACTGAGGACTCCGTCTTTGAAGAGAGTCACTGCTGTTAAGTTTGGAAGACCTCGGTTGGTATGCTAATGTCTGATGCTTTCCACCATTCCAGGCAATTCCAGGGCCACACAGACGGAGCCAGCTGCATTGACATCTCCCACGATGGGACCAAATTGTGGACTGGAGGGCTGGACAACACAGTCCGCTCATGGGATCTGAGAGAGGGACGGCAGCTACAGCAGCACGACTTTACCTCACAGGTAAAGAGAACACTTGATGAGACTAACCAGCTTGTTTTATGATTCCAGAGAAGTTGTCTGATGCATTTGTCATCTCCTCTTCACTGCAGATCTTCTCACTGGGCTACTGTCCCACTGGAGAGTGGCTAGCTGTGGGCATGGAGAGCAGCAACGTAGAGGTTTTGCACCACACCAAGCCAGACAAGTACCAGCTACATCTGCACGAGAGCTGTGTCCTCTCACTCAAGTTCGCCTACTGCGGTAATTATAGATCAAAAAATATTATCGATCGAAAAATAAATTGCACCACTACAAACCAGAATCGCAGGCATGCAGCTTTAACAGGGAAGCTATTTTACAAATGGCCTGATTAAGAGAATTTTTTTTACCCTGCTCTGATCATTCTGCCTGTTGGCAAATAAGGTTTTACTATCGCCTCATGGTTTGTTTGGTTTTTTTTGTCCAACAATGTCAGCTTTCATATCCCCTCCTAAGACCCCCTACAGCACCTTCTGATATCACAGCCACTACAGAACTGGTTAATTCAAATTATGCTTGCTGCTTCACTGCTCTTGCTGCCATTAATTAAATCATTAGCCAACTAGTCAGTTGGGTAATTAATCAGACGGTGATTTAAATAATTCTCAGTGCAGAAATGGTGTGGGTCTCCATTATGTGATCGTTTATGTAACTTGATTTTCCCCAATTAGGCTTTTTATAGCTGTTGAATGATCAGGTCATTACGCAGCAGTATGTTGGCTGCTGTTGGTGGATTTAAGGGATAAATACCGTCTGGCTGGAAGTTTGTGTGTAAAAAAGCGTAACAAAAATACACATAGTAGATTGCAATCGGATGACTTTTGTTCTGTGTTTGCAGGTAAATGGTTTGTGAGCACAGGGAAGGACAATCTACTGAATGCATGGAGGACACCTTATGGTGCCAGCATATTCCAGGTATTTACACTGAATTCAAATGATTGCTTATTTGTGCAACAACTTGAGCCACTTCAAGGACAATCTATGCTGAATTCTAGTTAAAAGGGAAAGAAAAACAACCATTTCCTGCTTATTTTTGAAGCCTCAAAGATTTCCAAAATCACAATAAAATTCACTTTGATCCAGCATCTTGCATTGTAGTTGTTATTCACATTTTCATCATAAACAGACAGTTCAGACTAAAGAGACAAGCACTGGATTCAAAAATCCACAAGACAAGACTTTTACATACACACTGTGTTCCTGTATTATTTGGAATAATATTCTGAATATATTCTCAATATTCTAATGTCTTTTATAACATTTGAGCCCTGTGAGCTACTAATTCCGATTACCATCCCACTGTGCTGCTGTACCACTAGTATATCATTTTTGTATGAATAGGACTATTGATGTATGTGAACCCTTAATTTAGTTGCCCCTGATTGAATAATAATAAAATAATAATAAGAATTTTGAAGAATTGCAGTAGCTTTTCACCTGCATCAGTGAAGTCCACTATCACCACTCTCTCCCATCAGCCCTGGCTGTGACCATTCATTCATACTCTCTAGGGGCCTCCGATGGGCAAAATTGGCACACTGTCAAGTTGCATAGCTTCGCTTGCCACTTTTTCACATTCCATAATTGCTAAGAGAACAACACATTCTGGCATGGGAATTATGGTGAAAAAATAATGCATTTGTTTGACATCATGGCATTACAACTATATGCTGGTTGTTTATTCGGAATGTGCTAATTAACATAGCTTGTAAACAACTGCCTTTGTAATTGCCATTACAAAGGAAAATGGAAGTTGCCAGGAATATGGTGTGCATGTAAACGTGGTCAATACTGGCAATAACAATGTCTTTACTATAAATTGAGTCATTAATGCTCGTCTAGCCAGATGAAGAAAAAAAATGGAAGTGATTTGTAAGCATCAGAAGAGACCGTTTATCATAACTGATTATTTTTGCTTCTACAGTCCAAGGAGTCTTCCTCTGTCCTGAGCTGCGACATCTCCGCCGATGACAAATACATTGTGACAGGTTCTGGTGACAAGAAGGCCACCGTCTACGAGGTCATCTACTAGAGGAGGCTCACGCTGCCCTTCAGTGCTTCTACTGGGATGACTTTGATTATTTCCCCTCTGACCTTCCATCGGCAGACTTGGAACGTAGCAGGAAGGACTGACCCAAGATTTGGAAAACTGGATGGAGCTGTCAGGCTGAGGATACTGATGTTTTTTTGTTGTTTTTAATTCCCCAAGCCCTTTTTCTTTTTGGAGTTTTAATTTTTGGTCACACATTTTTCTGTGGCCTCTGATTTTATATTTTATTTTTTTTCCGTTTGAGAATATTTAGGTGCAACCCAGTGAAGCAGTGCTTCATTTCCGAAAACCTCAGCAGCCCCCAGATATCCTGTGAAAAGTGTACATATCAGATTAAATAATACATTTTATATATATTATAAAATATATATATTTTCTTGTCCTGGGTGTACTTGTGATGATTTCTTTTTCTTTT
>CAESWR010000192.1:119074-130325 GCA_903171835.1 Mullus surmuletus | reverse complement strand
TGAGTCCGACTGATATGTGCCGGGTCCAGGCTGTGATATCGATATCAAGATTGTTCTGTCCCAGCAAAAGTCAGGGCCCCATGGAGTTCAGTCAGCTTCCTCAATCCCTGTGATGATAAGTAACAGAAAAGGGACCAAACTGGTGAGAAATAAAAAGAGGTCAATAAAAATTAAATCTGCCAACCTATTGAGTATAGCATGTCATCCTCGAAACTCACCAGTGTCTCCTGTTAAGGATCTACATTTAGGTCTTTTAAATATCAGATCTCTGGTTGGCAAATCTTTCTTCATCAATGATTTTAATAAAAAACACAACCATGATTTTATGTTTTTAACTGAAACTTGGTTAAGTCAGGATAATAGTGCAGCAGTTATTATTGAGTCAACACCCCCGAATTTCTTTGGTGAAGCAAGGATACATAAGAGAGGCGGCGCAGTTGCCACCCTGTTCAAGGACAGCTTCCAATGCGAGAACATGTCTTATGGTCAGTTTGACCCCTTTGAATATGTTGCCATTCAGTTAAAATGCCCCTGTCGAGCAATCTTAGTGACCATCTGCAGACCCCCCAAATATGATGCAAGGTTTGCCAAACTATTGTGTATTGAGTGCATGGATTTTGACTGTGTTGTTTTAGTGGGTGATTTTAACATTCATGTTGATAATCCTAAAGATGGGTGTGCTAAAGAACTTAAATATTCTGGATAACGTTGGCCTTTCTCAGCATATCACAGATCCAACACGTAACAGAGGACACATATTAGATCTAATTATTTCCAAAGGTCTTAACATCTCTGAGGTTGCGGTGAATGATGTTGCTCTTTCTGATCACTACTGTGTTTTGTTTAAAACGACCACCCTTGACAATCCTACAAAAGGTGAAGCAGAGGTCATTAGGAAGCGTTATATAAATGATAACACCTGTGCATTATTCACCCAGGGTTTTACATCACTACCAACCCCTCCCTCAGCCCCGGTTGATGACCTTGTTAACACTTTTGGTTCCAATGTTATGACTATTATGGACTGCATTGCCCCAATTAAAACCAAAGCTCTGTCAGGGAGGAAGAAGTCACCATGGAGATACGCAACACTGGTTAGAGCACAGAAAAAACTGCGTAGACAAGCAGAAGGCAGGTGGCGAAAAAACAAACTCCAGGTATATTACGACATTTACAAAGAGAGTCTTTGCGACTATAATCAGGAACTGAAGAATGCAAGCCAAACCCCACAGCATCAGTCCCTCCTGAACTGCTATCTAACGAGTCATGCAATGACTTTGCAGCCTTTTTCACAAACAAAATATTACAGATAAGACAAGCAGTGTGCAGCTCCAGCTCAGGAATGATAACACTTGTGCCTTCCCATCCTCCAGTCAATCTAGGACATTTTAGCCCCCTAGATTATACAACTCTAATGGAAATGGTGTCAAAATTAAAGCCCACAACTTGTTGCCTTGATATTCTGCCTTCTAACCTTTTTAAACTGTATTCAACTGCGTAGCTCCGGACGTACTGCAGATAATAAATACTTCTCTCCAAGCAGGACACTTTCACCAGGCTTTGAAAACTGCAGTAATAAAACCTCTTCTAAAAAAATAAAATCTGAATGCCGCCACAACAATTAATAACTATAAGCCAATATCAAATCTGCCAATTCTGGGGAAAATCACTGAAAGGGTTGTTTTTGAGCAAATTCATGCTTTTATGATGCAAAACAATCTTCTCAACACATTTCAGTCTGGATTTCGGGCACAGCACAGCACTGAGACCGTGCTCATCAAAGTCTTAAATGATATTCATCTGAACACTGATGCAGGCGAATCCTCTGTTCTGGTATTACTGGATCTCAGTGCTGCATTTGACACAGTTGATAATAACATACTACTCAGCAGACTGGAACAGTGGGTGGGGCTCAGCGGCACTGTGCTATATACAGTGGTTCAAATCTTACTTACAAGATAGGGACTTTTTTGTGTCAACTGGAAACCATGAGTCTGAGCGAACTAAAATCACATGGGTCCAGTCTCGGACCGCTTCGATATGCTACCTCTAGCTCAGATTATGGAACATCACAACATCTCCAATACACACAATGACAATACGCAGGTGACACACAACTCTACATGTCCTCACATGACTATAGACCCTTACTCTCAGTGAGTAACTGTATTCATCCAATCAATGAGTGGATGACCCAGAATTTTCTCCAGCTAAATGCAGAAAAGACAGATCATTTTTAGCCTTAAAAATGAAACATCAAAGATCAGCGCTCACCTTGGCTCTGTGTCTTTGACAGCTACAAATCAAGCCAGAAATCTTTCAGTTTATCACTAAATCTGCCTATTACCACCTGAAAAACATTGCCACAATTAATGGGTTTCTGTCTAAACAAAACATGGAAAAACATATCCATGCATTCATTTTTAGTAGGTTGGATTATTGCAATGGCATCTTTACAGGTCTTGACAAAAAAATCAACCAGGCAGCTGCAGCTGATCCAGAATGCTTCCACCAGAGTCCTTACAAACACAAGGAAACTGGACCATATTACACCGATCATTAAATCACTACACTGGCTTCCTGTGAGTCAAAGGATAGATTTTAAAATCTTACAGCTGGTCTACAAAACACTGAATGGTCTCGGACCAAAGTACATGCTCGATCTGCTGGATCCGTGAGAAGCATCCAGACCCCTTAGGTCATCTGGAACTGGTTTGTTGTGTGTTCTAAGAACAAGAACCAAGCAGGGTGAGGCAGCATTAAGTTATCATGCTCCTCACCTGTGGAACAAACTACCTTGAGATCTGAGGTCTGCTCAAACTGTCAGCTCCTTTAAATCAGGGCTAAAAACTCTATTGTTTACTGCAGTGGACTCTTAACTTAAACACTTACCTGCTGTACTCTACTGCCCTTACTTTTCAACCACGCAATGTTTGACTTGTGCTTTTAATTATTTTGCCTCTTTTCTTATCCTGCTGTATCTTATTTGATCTTATTTGTGTTTTTATTTCTATTTCCATTTTTGATTTACTGTTTTTATTGTTTGCAATTGTATCTTGCTTCTTTTAATGTTTATGTAAAGCACCTTGAATGAACTTGTGTTGAATTGTGCTATACAAATAAACTTGCCTTGCCTTGCCTTGACACATTTTAAATAAATGCTTTACTGCTGTAAGTGTCTCTATCAATTATGCTAAATTCAAATTCATCACCCTCATTATCCTCCATCTCACTATGAATGATTATGGGGGTTAGAAGGGGCAGACAAATGCTAAATGTCTAAAATATCATAGAGAAACCATATTCAGATTAAGAACAGTTACCTTGAAAATCATCAAAACCAAGCTTATCTGTTCACGTATTGGTTCTTCCAGCGGACAAATAGCATATTCCCCTGTAATAGGCCAGACTGATGCACAGGAGTTTTGAAGAATGTGTGCATGACCATGCGCGTATGCACAGATATATGCATGTAATCATGTGTAGTAAAACTGAAAGTGATTTTAATTATATTTGACAGTGAATCGTGTGTGCCATTTAAAAGCGTCTGCTGAATGTCATCTCATGTCAGCATATATTTATCTCCCAGCCTACTACACTCAAAATGCAAATGGCTGTTGATCTGCCACTCAGCTGTAATTAAAAGGGCACGATCAGAAATAGCATTCATCTTCGATGTTTCAATGGTTTGGTGCATTAATGCTTCTCAATTTGAATGATAACATATTTATAGACACATGGGATAAGAGACTATAAACAAATCTCAACTGATTTTTTTCTACTGTCTATGCTAGCATCGCTATTGTATGCCAGTATTGCTATCGCAGTATCATATTGCTATCTGTGACTAATTTAGTGACTGGCAACCAGAGAAGCTGCTTCCACATCCAATTATAAAAGAGGAGCTTTATACTTTACACCTGCTGAACTTGCATCAACTGCTAAAAAAAAGAAGCTCTTCCTACAGCTGATGAATGCTGTAGTGTCAATGGATAGGGCACAGACTGTGAGGCAAATACGAAGGAAGTAATAACTCCCTTTAACAGGAGAAACCTTGTAGTCACATCAGAGTCAGGATTGGCTGAGTCTTTCGAGAGAGTGTTTGCAAAGCTGTCATTCTTCTGCAAACGTAGTGAGAATTGACTGTCAATTCTCACAAAATGTTGCAGATATATTATGTTTTCTCTAACCACTCTGCTAAGTGTTGGCATGAAGGTCAAGAACACATATTCGCCTCAGGCTGTATTTATGTATTTCAGGCCCTGCTAAAACATTCTGTCTCTGTTCCCTCTAAATAATGCAAGTAGATCTTTAAGACATTTCTATAGCCTCCGTTATCGAGGGTCAACATTCAGACAATACAAGGCGAGCACTGCAAGCATGTTGGCAGTGTTAAAATCAAATTGAAGCTTCACCAGGAAACCTCAATCATTCTGTCTGGACCTGAATAAACCAAGAGATATTTTGAAGAAGTTTTAGACATACTTTAGCGACTCCAACTTTTGCTATTAATCTCGCCTGTGAGATTTCAAGAGATGTGAGCATTATCGGAGGTGCAGGTTATTTCCCTTATTACTGCTTTGGACAAAAGTCACGAAAGACTTAATACTTGGCTTGACTGCTCCTCCCCCATTCTGAAATCTTCCAAACTTCCAACAATTGACATTCATGTACTTCCTGAATGTTGTCCAATGTGAATATATCTAAGTTACTTTTGCTGTGAGGTCAACTGCATTCTGTAAGTTCTTCTTCTTAAAAAAAGAAATGAACATAAAAATTGTGGTTATTCATGTTCTCATTGATGATTTTAAACTCAAAATAAAGGGTAAGTGGTCTGTAAGTACATAAAGTATTTTTTTTTTTTAACTTACCACAAGTGCTTTTACATAAAGTTATCACTGCATTCACACATTCACACACTGATGGTGGAGGCAGACATTCAATTAAGTTGCCATCCTTCAAATCAGGAGTGAGCACAGCTTCTCTGTATTGCTCAGACACTTCAGTTTCGAGTCTCCTGTAGCTCAAACCAGTAACTGGCCAATTACTAGCCACAAGCTAGCTCTAACTGCCAAAATGGTATTCTATAAGCAAAAAAGCGCTAACATTCAGCCTTTTCACTTAACGCTTAACTTCGCATTATTGAAGTTATTAAATGGTAAATGGGCCGTAAAGCACTTTCAATAGTAATGGCTTCATTCAGTCATTAACACACTCGCACTCACATTCAAAGATAAATGGTGTAGGCAGCCATGCAAAGTGCCAAACGGCTCATCAGGAGCAATTAGTGGTTTAGTGTCTTCCTCAAGAACTTTAACTTGAACTCTCCAGGGCAGGGTATTGAGAACTAGTAATTCTCCAATTTCAAGATGGCTACTCTACTGAGCGATGCTGCTCTCATCCTTAGAATATGAGATATTAGAGGCTTCTATGGTGGTTTGAGCATGGATTTGTGGTAAAGAAAAAAAAATAAAAAAAATAAATAAAAAAAGAAGAAGAAGGAAAAAAGGTCATTAAAAAACAACCTACAACCTGTCACTGACTGCTAACCATCCAGCACAGCCTCTTTTGAACATCTGCATTGGGGTTGATTGGCGTACAGAAATTCACAGCCAAAGCAGATGGATCTGAAATGTCCTCAAAGTCATTATTTTTTCAGACTATTCAGATGATAGAATTGTTAGAATTGGAATTGAGCAGCAAATGCTTTTGTCACAAATGTCACAGGCAAGGTCAATCGCAGCCCAACATCGACACAGAGGCTACAGTGTATGTAACAGTAGCTTCCAGTGAGTCCACCTCCAGATCACTGCAAAGTTGATTTTTCACAATAGGGGCTCCTTTAAATGGCTTCCACCAGCATCAGACCAAAGTCACCACAGCTTTTGTGCTTGTGCTCAGAGAAGCCAACACATTTCTGGAATAAAGAGGGTATTATTCAGTGATTTAGGTCCTAATGAATTGGTTGCCAAGCCTCACACACACATGCACACACAGACTTGTCCCCATCAAACACTCACAAATCCTTCAGTGAATTGTAACTAAGCATCGCCCCAAAGCCATCTATCTGCCATAGTAAACACCAGTTCACAGGACACCATCTGGTCTCTGGCCATCAGGAAAGAAAAATAAATCTTGTGGGGTCATGAATAAGTTCACAATGCTAAAAACTTAACTGAATATGAGAAACCCAAATACATCACTCATCCTGTGACCCCAAAATGCGATGTCCATTATTGCACACCAACCACTGAGTAGAACCAACCTGGCCCATTTGCTATTTGCATATAAAAGGTTTTGGCCTCGGAATACAGCAGCCAGAGAGGTTCTGGCTCTGATTTCAAGGGATATTTAGCCCGTATTCAACCATCAACAAAGGACGGGCATTCAGACAGACGATGAGGGAGGCAGAGCTGGCTGCTCATTTGTTCTCTTCTGTTTACTTAAACCTCCCCCTCTTTTTTCCCCCTCTCTTCTCTCCAGAAGCTTCAAACATGGATGGGTGGGTGATTGGGAGCTCTCCTTCCACTGCTTCATTCCACTAGGAGAGATAAGCAGCAATTTGTGCCGTAGCGGGAGAATATTCTGATCTGATCTTTATTAATCGTCAGGAATAATAATCAGCTGTACAGCCTTTGTCTGGTTGTTGGCGTTGTGTCAGAATGTGAATGTGACGTAGATGGTGTCCATGCACTCTTTTAGTGTCTTACATCACTGATAGGGAAACAGTTGATGGAGCTAAGAGGAACCCTAATCTGATTTTGCCACCACCTATCCCCACCAGGCCTCTGTGTACTTGCTTCGATACTGCGTAGGCGTCTGAAGGGAGAAGCAAGTGCAATTATATCTGTGTCTTAGGGCGAAGAGGAAGAGATCAGCTTTGTCGAGGGAGGTCAAATTGTACCGCAGGTCCCTCAGGTATTAAACATGATGCTGTCAGATGAAGGACCTTTCAGTACACTGCACCAGATTAGCTGGTGCAGTGTAGCGTGGTGGGAGATGAAGGAGTGACGAGAGGTGGGTAGGTAGTTAACACCGCAAAGACAAAAGACCCATCCTGGTGGTTGTTAAGGAAACTATAAAAGGCTGGAATAAATTGCAAGTTCATAAACAATCTCTCAGTGCTCAGCATAGGCAAGATGACTTCATAAGATTTAATGAATATATGTGGACATATTAAGCCCCCCATTCAAGAGGCTCTTTTGACTCTGACAAGGTTCTTCTAGCTTCTGAGCATTCACTTCCATGCTTAGATCTCAACACCCTGTCTCTGGTGACCCTCACGATCGTCAAGAGGAATAGGCTTCTTAAAATGTAATTCCATGTTCACACCACTCTTTTACCACCACCTGTCCCCACTCACGTCGAGAGTAACATAGCCTGAAGTGATTTTACTCGGAAACTTATATTTTCATTGACTTTGGATGTATTTTGGTCACATGAATGGTGTTTGGTGTCAATACAACCTTAAGCCATTAGTCTATAGCCCTTTTGTTGGGTGAAACAACTGCAAGGCTAAACCACCCTGCAGTGGTTAAACCTACCACCACATAGTCAGAACCATAGAAGCCGGTTGGATGAGGAGAAGAAAAAAGGCACCCTTTTTCATCGCCATTGTAACAAAGGACAAGAAGATAAAGAAGAATAGCTGCTCTGTTTACTCCAAGCGTGGCTACTGTTCTGATGATTCCCTGAGCCAAACAGTGTCTGCAATGTGTCTACATCACCTTTTAATACCCGAAAGTACTGGGCTGCTTTTTTTGGAACCCCGAGGATGCAGGTACCAAAAAAGTAGTACCAGGTACCAGGTACTTTTTCTCAGTGGAAGCGCACACAAATGCGAGCCGAGTAGAATAGAACCGATACTGTCAGTAGAAACGTGGCATTAGTCAAACCAATGGGTGAAAACTTAATAACTGACAAACTCTACCTTATCAATGACATTTATACTGAGTTACATTCAGAGAACAAAAGACAGTTTAACCAAAAAACAGACCAAAAAATCACTCTGCCATTATCACCGGTATTTCTAGACATCCATGGCATGGTTGAGGAAGTCATCTTGACTGTGCTGGTACAATTTATGTAATGAACCTTTTAAAATCATGGTCGTCACATTTCCGCTACCATCTGTGCCTCCAGATATCAAAGCTGAACATATTCTACATCCATAGAAGCATCCATCCCACATGGTCTGACTGACTCAGCTGACTAAATTAAAGGATGTGTCTGGTATTTGAATGACATGTGCTTTTGACCTGTTTCAAGTCATGATTTGATGCATGTGTGCCCTGATATAAGCGCTTAGCAAAACTTAGAATCACTATGTTGTTTTATATTGGGCTTTAAATGCAGATTTGAAGCTGCCAAGACAGATCATTTGTTTCTCTTTTTAAGTGTGACAAAAACACAATCTAACAGAAAAAGTATAGTCTGCAGGTTTTAATTTGGTTTTGAAAGCCATCATTTTTCCACAGTGTCATTCACCTGCATATCAACGTGGGGAAATTAACTGAAAGAGAAATGGTAATTTTTTTCTGCTTTGAAAACGCTGAATTAATATCTAGCATACCTGCTGAAATCATTTTCATGCATGAATGGATGCTGAAGAGGGGAAGAGCTAGTCATTTTTCAAAAATGCGCTGTGAGACTGCAAATAGGGCAAAAACAATGCAGGTTCTGATGTATAGATTACTTGGAAAAACCTGATTTATAAAGCAGACAAGATGACAGGAGTAAGTGATGCATTTTCTGACAGAAATTATTTACCTCACCTTAGAAAACCAGTGTTTCTCCTGATCTTTACAACCACATCACTCAAAATCCCAAAATGGATGGACTGGAACTGTCCAGGGTGCTGAATGAGTTCTCTTCTTATGTCACAAAGTATGAGTATTTTCTTGATGTTATTTTAGCCTCAGATCCCATTCTCCCAAGATACACAAATGTGTCAGAAAGAGCTATAAGCCAGCAAATGAAAAGAATGAGAAAGACTGCAAACACAGGAAGGAAGGGACACATGGAACAACCATTATTTTGGTAAAGTATAGTTGTAGTGTCACTGTTTGCCACATATTAAGTTCTACCTAATCTGCATTTTGAAAGAGGTGAGAACCATGAATAAAATAAAAGATGCGATGATCCTTTGGATTGATGGCTATCATCTACCACAACGCTCTCTGACCATTCTAGGGTTTTTATTCTCCTGCATCCAAACTCGGAGTAACCAAATCCAGGTCTGGTCACAAAGGGTAAATGGTTTGTCGCCAAGCCTCTTGTCTAGATGCCTCAATCTCTTTATCCCTGGACTGAGCTGACCCTGGCCCAGGGCCTGTGCGTGGGTTGTGTGTGTATCTTTATCCTCCCAGCAGGGAGTAATCTAGGGGCGCAGGGCTTACTACTGTTTTACATAAACAAAGACTTTGGGATGAAACAGATAGAGCTCCAGTGGCAAATCCCTGTGCCAGCTGCCTGAATGCTGCCCATCTGATTACCCTGGGCTCCTCATTGACCACAATCACTAGGATCCACCCTCCCAAAAATGTAACACCTCCATCCATTCAATCTTCATTTACACTTGCCAGGTGCTGAGATAAACTGTGGCCACCATCATTCCTCCACTCATTATTTGGACTTAGTTTCAATAATTTGTATCATAATCATCATCACTCATGTCGATATCCTAATCCTCATCATCATGGCCATTTGTTATTGTCTTTGTTCTCCCTCCTGTTGCCTCTACTCCCCTCTCTGGCAGCCTCTGTTTTTACTTCTTACCTCCTCTACCCCCTCGCTCTCTCTCTTCACCTCTCTCTACATCCTCTTGATACTCTGTCTTTCTGTCTCCCAACCGGTCAGGGCAGATGGCCGCCAATCCCGAGCATGGTTTCTTTCTTTAGGGGATTTGTTGGTAATACTCGATGGCTGCATTTATATCGCACTTTTCTTCCTAAAAGGTCCTCAAAACAATTTTTACATACTACATTACCTTATTCATCCATTTACACACTGATGATGAAGGCTACCATGCAACATTAGTCTAGTCTAAGCACCAATACTGAAGGAAATGCTTTTTCGTGTGGGCACAAGCTGTACTTGAAGACCATCTTATGCTATAATGGGCGTGAGGGAGCAGCAAGGGGAATGTCAACAAAGACCCACTTGGCGCAGTGTCATTATTTGTGCAAGAAAGCTGCACTGGGATCACACCAGCTCATACTTAATTGATCCTGAAAGAAAATTCTACATTTACACACAGCTAATTTATCAAAGAAAAAATATATGCATATTAAAAACTTTTAGCAAAAACTACACTAGTGCTGGCACAAAATTCTTACTTGAGGATCGAGTTTGATTGGCCATGATCCATCCAAACATCCCCCTATGCTTCCACTTGCACCTTATTCAGCAAACTGCCCAAAAATATGATCACCAACAGTATAGCACAAACTTGTATAGCTGCAACTAGGCAGTGCCTAGTTCATCCACTGATGTATGCCTCAACCATTAAATGTTCAGCATGGCAGATTGGCCCTGTAGTAATTGGAAGGGATGCTATATTGCAATATTGCAACATTTTTTAAGCCATGATAAAGACCTATGAATGCTAGAGGAACAACTAGAATATGCTAGAATAGCATGTTGTTGTTTTTCTTTCTTTCAAAACAGTTGATTCAGAATTAAAATAAAGGCCTTTTAACCTCTTTGAGCTTTTTGAAAGAATTTATTAACATGTAGTGTTTATTCATTTCTACTCAGGAAAGTATAACGAAGAGATCAGGTCACTTTTGCAAGTATGTAGTGAAACAAACAGTGGCTGCAGGGTACGGTCAGGCTGGCAGATCACCAAACGCTTGGGATGGAGTGCTTTGCCCAAGGACAGATTCACCCTTCGATATTGGAGAGTCAATTTACTGACCTTGACTCTAAAAGTCTGCTACTCTAAACTTCACATATTCCACCCCCACGCTCCATAAAAAAAGTTACTCTGGCCACAATAATTTGCCCTTACGAGCTCTCTGACTCACTGCACACACACACACACACACACACACACACACACACACACACACACTCTCTCACACACACACACAATATTATTATTACAAGAGCACATACACAGGATCTGTCTGCCTGCAAGTAGCTATGACAGCTACCTCCCACAGACAAAGTGTCAGTGATTGACAGACTTCTCTGGGAGTTATGGCAACCAAAGCGAGAAAAAAAAACAGCCAGTAAAAGAAATGGCTGA
>CAESWR010000192.1:94838-110479 GCA_903171835.1 Mullus surmuletus | reverse complement strand
GCTGGAATGAGTAAATAGTTTTTTTTCCCCCCTGAATGTTTCTTTTCACTTCAGCTAAACAAATGCTTGGGAAGTATAATGATATAATTAAGACAACATTACGCTTGATTTGTTCAGTTTCCACACTCAACTACATTCTTAAATTATATCCTTGTTCCACTACTACGGAGCCCTTAAAGGGACACATACTTTGAAATGCTCACCAGAAAACTTTGTCTTGCAACATCGGTGCGTTCGATACACCATGGAACTAGGAATGACATTACAACCGAGTTGTCGGGCGTTCCTGTTTCAGCGTCCTCATTTCACAAGTCGGAAAGTAAGATGGACACCTGATGACCAACTTCTTGGCACATTTCAATGTACTGGCTGCTTTTACATTTATCTATTTACATTGTTTTATTCTACCAATAAAGCTGTGTTTTCCTCAATTAACTGATATAACTGTTACTTTTCTTCATACATGTCCTTGAGTGAAGATCCCCCCCCCCCCTCCCCACCCTGTTACGTTCTCATTACATAAATAGGGTTTAAATTGTATTCACAACAGTCTTCGCAGTGTCATATGTAGAGTGTACTATCATTTAGAGGAATGTTAAAAGGGAAGAAAAACAGCACTGAACAGTGTCAGACGTGGAAAATATATCTGTAACCAGCTTTGCAACGATAATCGAGTGTGTATGCTCCAGGGATCTACAAACACGCTACTATTGCTGTCCAAGAGACAGACTAATTATTTGGGGAGCAGTTAGTTGAGCTACAGTTAACCATTGTTAAGCAAAAAAGTAGCTGTTCTCAACATTGCCTCGCAACTCTAACGCTAAGAGTTTGACTGTTCGCGGTCTGACTTAGGCCGTACTCACAGAAAATGGAGCAAAGGCACTCTTGCTCACGAAAATGAAACTCAACTCAATGAAACTCATTCATTCGAAACATTTCATTCACTCACCTCACCCACGCACAAACATGTTTGCACAGCACAACGCCTTTGATTCTTTACAGAGACATTCAACCAAAAGAAGTACAAATAATACAAGTGATTAGTGGTTGAATTGGAAGAACTGAACAGTGTTGTTTTGATGGTGACATCACATTCTGTGCCGCTAGCTCTTCTGTTTACATCCTGACTGATGTATAGTGAGAATAATCATAAGACACTGTCTGTCCATGATCGTCCCCTGCCTCAGCACGCTGTTGCCTCGCAAAAATCTTCATTTCTTCGAGTGAGGAATGCACTGCTTGCTAGTTAATATTGTATCGTCACCTGCTGGTGTGGCATACAGTGTTTAGATTGCAATTACTTGAGGACACAGACTTTTTTGTTAACATGTTGGTTGGTAGGATTGTTTTGTTGAATTGGGAGGGTGATCATGGCAGAACCAACAAAACCAAAGCAGATACGTTGAGAAGAGACCTAGAAATGATACCCAAAATCTGATGAGCAATATGTGCCCCCCTCCCTTTTCCATTCTGTACTGACAAACAGTGCCAATGCAATGCTAAAGTAACACGAATGGCTCCCAGGGGTACGAAAAATTGGGAAAGGTGCTCTGTATGAGATATTAAACCGTAATTCTCCCAAGTCTCTTCCTACCACGAAAGCATGTTCCACTGCCAAACTAAGTTCTGATAAAGAGGGGCGGAACATTGGTTTGGCTTGGAGAACCCTACGAGCTCATTTGCAACATCTAGTGGTAAAATATCATACACAGCCGCTTTAGCAACTAATTAAATGAACGTGATGATCTGTCCTTCCTCTTTTTATAATGAATAAACAACGTTTAGCAACAGCATTCAACACGAATGGATTATTAAGCAGAATGGACTCTCTCTCTCTCAAGCCGAACATTTTGCAGGTCGAGCACAAGTGTTCCAAACAGTGCAAAGACACACAGTAAGGTGAAAAAGTCTGCCAAATGTTGCAGGCAAATGCTAGCTGAGGCCACATCTTGCTTGGCAGGGAGTGATGGACCGGTGTCTGCTCTAAAACTCCTATCTGGAAAAATAATATTACAGACAGGCTTTGAACACACTAAAGGCGGCTTTCTTTCTTTTTCTTTGACACACTTTGTAAAATATGCTAGCATTTCCTACCGTGCTGCAGAATTCTGCCATTTGGCCTCTGGGATTACAGGGCAAAGACAAAGCTGTGGCACCTGCTGTTGTGTACAAAAACACAGCTCCCTCATCAATATTTAAATGCGCTTCACCAAACCTGAGACCTGTATGTACCTCAGCACACAACATCACATATGAAACATTTTTTACAAAAGTGATAAAAGGTGAGTTGGCTTTGAATAGATATATGGGAGCATTATGTTTGTCCAACTGGAAACCTTTTATCATTCAAAAAGCATATTCTAAATCTGCAGATCATCTGTAAAATATTGTAGCAGACTTGTGCTTTTGATGCTAACTGGATGGGAAACCATGACAGGGTGCTATGTTTGAGATGCCTGTTTTATCTTTTCTCTCTGATCTACGGCAAAGGACAGAGAGAGGAAGAGACAGACAAACAGAGAGAGGACTGCCAGCGGATGGAGAAGAGAGAAAGAGGGGTGTGGGGGGGTTGGATGAAGGGAGTGACAGCATCGCCACATCAAGATTATAAAGAGAATAGATTATCAAGGAAAAATGGATCAATGAATTATTTTCATGCAAAAACAGCAAACAGCTGACATTGAAATCCTATTATGGGGAGAGAGTGAATAATTGATGCTGTCTTCTCTTTTTCTCTGTGATTCTGATTTTTTTTTTATGCCGACATCAGTTGGGTTTACAAGGGGTTGAAGCAGCAGCAGCAGCAGCAGCAGCAGTGTATTAATCATTCAGATGCGAGTTTGAGAGGTCTGCTAGCTGTTCATATTTTGCCGGTTCTGGTGGCAGATTAGTAGAGACGGGAAGACAGAGAGAACGACAAATGATTGCAGTGGGCAGTTTGTTTACTGAGTTAAGAGGACGGCACAGCAAGCTCAAATCAAATTTGTGAAGATACCACAAAGAATTTAAATGTTGGTAAAGTTAAGAAGCTTTTTTAAAGACCTCCATGATACATGATCCTTCAGTCTGACTTTAATCTAGTGTAAATCAACCAAATTCAACTGACTTTTCACTGAGATAGCCATCTGTCTGTGATTTGATTTATGCTGCAAATATCAGCATTACAGTAGTAAATAGTCCTAATGAGTATATTATACAATGTAATGATATGTATGGGTCATAATCCTAACTTCAATAATTTAATTTCATGTGGCTGTTATCTTTCAGATGCTAAATGGTTGCATTGATATGTATCTGTACAAATAAGATTTGTTGTGCTGCTGATTGACAACGAGGAGCAGTCCTCATCGCGGAACAAAGCCCTACAGCTCATCTTCAAGTGGATCCCTTGCTGTGTAAGTGGAGTGATGACAGTATCCTCAATGTTAATGTAATATATCATAATTTAGTCTTTAATAAATCTGTATATTTTCATTTTATTTCAATAATACATACTTGAAAACTCAAGAAACAACAATCTTTTTACAACCATTTTTGCTTCCATCACATTGTCACCTTTCAAATCATTGCAATTACTCATAATAGTTATACATCTTTCTGCACAATAACAATA
Source organism: Mullus surmuletus (assembly GCA_903171835.1). Classification (NCBI taxonomy): domain Eukaryota; kingdom Metazoa; phylum Chordata; class Actinopteri; order Syngnathiformes; family Mullidae; genus Mullus; species Mullus surmuletus. The sequence continues at coordinate 106,866 of CAESWR010000192.1, read as the reverse complement.
ACTGTGGTTGTGAATGTGCTAAACTAACAGACAATCAAACTGTTTTGCCTTTCAAATGTGTGAAGAGAAAAAAAAGGCAAATTGAGTTGCTTTGGTTTTGTGATGGCCAACAAAGTATAACATCTGCAGGCACCCTTCAGATGTTATACAGCAGCAGGCACGGACAGGACCCCCATCTGCAAAATGTTGAGTAAAATATTTATGGGCAGATATTTGTAAGATTTATGCTCTTGTTTGTGCAACAAACATTTATTTTTGCTGTAGGTGCATTTTTTGTGTTAGAGTGAATTTTAAAGACTCTTAATCACCTAAAGGAAGTGAAAACATAAATTTACTGTTCCATACTTTTCATTGACATGTGATGGTCAAACCACCTCACACACTGCAACAAAGGACTTTTTCTGCTCTCCAGCAGCATATCACCTCATTGTCTTTGTTCGCCAAGATGCCACATATATTGTATTTTTTATTTCACAGAATAGGCTGCCAGACACGAAAAGTCTGGTCACTGTCAGTTGGAACGACAGAGAGCTGGATCACATCATCTTTCCAGTTTGTCTGTGCGATACTCGTCCCTGTACAGTTACTATATTTATTTAGAAAAAAGAAAAACACTGTCTTTTGTACATTTCAATACGACGATTTGTATTGTATTTGTAGTGTAATTTAAAGAAGATAAAGATCTGTGTGTTTAACTGTCACTGTCTGAAAGCTAAATTATAAAATATATGAATAATGTTGAATTACTAGTTATTGAAACGCTTTATCTCTGCAACAGCTGATTAAAAGTCGAATATAGGACTGTATATCTCTCCATTGTGTGTATCAAGAAAAGACACTTCCCTCTTTGCATTTTTTCTGATGAATTGAGTGTCATGTATGGCGAAATTTAACATTAAGTTGTGTGTGTATTTTGAGCGTGGAGCTTCACCTCTGAAAGAATACTCGTTAGCCTCTCAGCTGCAGACAGTATAGTGGCTCCTTAAATCTCTGAAAACATCAGATTAAATTTTCAAGTAGGCTCTACTCTGATAAATCAACGGTACGAGGGGAATAGAAACAACTACACCTAATCTATAAACATTAAAACAAATACATTTCTAAATTTGTCATACATTTTGCACATGTGAATGACCAGGTGACATTCATTATGTAAGGTTTGGTTGTATAACCTGCATATTTTCAAACGCTGCTGGTTGTCTGTCTGAGTATGGGGTTGGATTGGAAACTATGAGCACACATCGGAGAAATAGCCAGCATCCACAATACACCAGGCACGGCAGTCAGGAAGCAGATGGGCTGGCCAGCTTTACCAGATAGCAGGGGCCCAATAGTGGCACTGGTTGTTTTTGATGAGCTATGCATATAAGCAACTGAAACATCTGGTCTGACCATGTGGCACCTCCATTTGTCTAAGGCCCCTTGAAGCAGCCTTTGCATGAACTAACACACACACACACACACACACACATTCCTCTGCCAGATGCACATACACAAATGTGAAGTAAATCCAATGAATGATGCATGTTAATTACAGTGGGGAGGCAAGAGGCTGGGTGAGATGAGGAATGGGGGTGAGGGGGCTTTGGAGTAGTGAGTCCTACACCCCTCAACAGAGGAGCCCATGCTTTTCCTCTCATCCCTTTCTGTGACTTTGATTAAAAATCATCCCAACCTTCCCCAAACAGCTCATGAATATGCAGCAGTGTAATAAGCCCCAGCTCAGAGCAACTGATTTGTCAATTGTCAGCATTTCATCAAGACTGAGTAACACCTCAAGGGTGCTATAATCGAAAGCTGTAAAAAGAAGAGGCAGGAAAGAGCCTGTTCACCATTAGATTGCTGCGTTATCTTAATCATTAGGCACTTCGGGAGCTTAATTAACGATCTGACAAGAGCCGGGTAGAGAATTTGGCGTTGATTGGTTGTCGGAGGAGTTGAGTGAGTACCGAATGCTAAGTCAGGGGAGGAATTGTAGCGAGAAACAAGAGCCGCTGATTTCCTTTCAAAAAAACGACTCAGCGGCAGCAGTTTTAATTAAACGTAATTAGAGATGTGATTAAATGATGGATTTGATAACCAGTATTAAATCATTCATCCATAAATGTTATGTTAAAATAGATAGGGGGTGAGAGAAGGGGCGGACTGGAGGTGGGATTTGAGTGAGATGTAGAAAATAAATATGTGTGTGGGAGAGAGAGGTGGGGTTGGGTGAGAAAAGGAAGACAGGAAGAGAATGAGCAAGATAGAAAGAGAGAGGGGGGATGGCTGGCTGGCTGCCACCAATTAGTTGGATGTGCTCAATTGCAGGAATTCTCTGGTGTCGTGACTCATGTTGACAGGTGTTCAGGGTGAATTATTTGTACAGGGGAGACAGAGTGTGCACACTAAATACACACACACACACACACATACACACGCACGCTGCTCATCCCATAATGTAGCTGCGATATAAATCCAGCGTGTTTATTGCCCCAGTCGGCAGGAGAAAATGAGATTGGACAGTCTTTCCTCCTCCTCGTTCTCTCCTCCCTCTCTTCTCCCCTCCGCTGACTGGGTCATTTTTAAATGCCTTGTAAATTTTCCAGCCATATTAAGTGCCCATTAAAGGGCACCAAGCTGGAGGTGGAAGGAAGGGAGAGAAGCTCATGAAGTGGTCGCTGACTGGCACCGCTTCCTCATCCATCCCGCTTAATGATGCCCGCCCACCGTGGCACTGGGGAGTCATCGCTGTGATGTATGGGAGGTGTGGACAAACACAGGCGAGGGGACGCACATTAGCTGCTGAAGACCAAAATGTTTTCAGGTAAACTCAGCTGACAGGGTAGGTGGCAGCTCTCATAACGCCTTGGCACACTTCAAAGCTTTATTATGACCGCCCATATGTATAGGGATAGTTCAAACTATCAGTTGCAAAAATTCCAAGAGAAAAGTTCTCCCAGTGCTGCTGGAGATCAAAGACAGAGACCTTGCACATTCTTCCAGAATCTCAAGTAGATGCCAAATGATATTTTGCGGCATTCTCTCCATTTGCCCATCTTCAACAACCCAGACAGGCTAGGCTTTTTACAGCAAATGTTTAATTTTCAAAAAGGGGTTCAAGAAAATGAGCAAAGAAAAGAATGAAGGTTCAATGAAAGGGATGGAACATGAACAGGCCGTCTTCAAAGGGAGCAATTCCTTCATCTAAGCACCACTTTTCCTACTTTTAAAAAAGACTGAAATGGTAATCACTGTACCTTAACTTAGCTCTGAACCTCACAAAAAAGTAAGTCTGTCGCTAGAAATAAAGGCTAAAAAAAATGCAGTGATACATTTATACCACTGAAAAGTAACACTGTGCATGCTCAAGAAAATATTAAACACATTCGAGTGTGCAGGAGGAATTAGTTTGTAAATGAGATTGCAATAATGCAGTACAGCCAGTGGCGGAACAAGTGAAATGGTGAAATAACCCAGACTTCCGATCGTCAAATAATGGGCCCCCTACCTTTCGTTTGCAGCCCCGGGGCAGTCGCCCCAACTGCCTCCCTATGGCTCTGCCACTGAGTACAGCATAATGCAGTATTGATGCCATACACTGCACGTCTGCTTATTCACCTAAACTTTAATTTCTCACACTCCTTTCAGCATCCACTTGGCTTGTCCTCCACTTCCTGAAGCTGATGAAATGAAGTTGTTTGGCGCAGTGTTTTCCCCTCACTGAGGCTGGATGTGAAAGCGAGCCCTCAGAGCCACCGCAGCACAGGGCTCTCTCCCACCCGCTAATGAGCTGAGCTTTCAATACACCCACTAATTAGTTCATCTATAACTCTAAGCACTCAATTACTCTCCACCAGCAGTGCCACAGAGAGCCAAGCGAGGCGATAAGACTGACAAATGCCTTGGCAATGTGTTCAAGAACTCTCTTATTCACACACAAAATGGCTTTGGGCTGCGAGGCACAGAAGTTTCTCTCGAACTTCCCACGCTCAAACGTGCCGTTCAAGCAAAGCAAATTGATCTTCAGTTTGCCTCATTTTCATGTGGACTTTTTCTACCTTTCCTACCCAAAATGCTCGATTCATGTGTTGAGGATGCTGGTGTGTCTCCCTGTAGAGAGTAAGCATGTGTTGCACTTTCGCTTTCTTAAAATACAGCTCTGTCTCGGTAAAAGTCAATTCCACACTTGTAAACAACTGCCGTCCTTGCATGAATGTGATGCATGTTGGGTGGCTTAGCTGGCAAGTCTCTTTGCAGTTAGCTGTGTTTATATTCAGCCTGATAACATTACAGTTAAAAAAAAGAGAGTTTTTTTCTGAAAATAATGTTTACTTTATCTGGTTGGGAGGCTTAATTTATTATATCATTTTCCTAATGAGGAAACAAAGAAACAAAGGAAGCTGCTAAACTATTACTTCAGATCTTGTTAGTGTGAGGATTGACTATACTATATACTGTATAGGCAATAACAATCAAGAATTAACATGAATCAGCTACATGCTTTTGAAGTTCACAGGAGAAACTGTTTACTGGACTGTTGCACATCTTACACAGTACAAACATGGAGATCGACTCCCCCTGACTATAATATGAGGTAGCATAAACAAAGAAGTAAATCGTAATAAGTTACTTCATAATTGCCTACTGCATGTACTGTATTGATTGGTGCACGTGCAAGTTTATTCATGTTCTGTGTATAAAAAAACGATTTACTATTGTGCTCGAAAAGAAAAAAGAAAAGAAACAGCCTTCCTTCGAGGAGTTAATCAAAATAACCATAACTCGAACAATAGAGGAAAAGTCCAAAACTAACTTAAGCGACCAAAGCAACAAAGAAAATGCACAACCTGACTTGATATGGCACAATATGAGGGGATGACACTGACCCTGCAAAACGCAGACACACACGGTAATGGGGAGCAGGGGGAAACAATCTGGGGAGGGGAGACAATCAGACCAGGGGAAAGGGCAAGTTATTTGAAAAAAACAAAAAACAAAGCAGGAAGCCATGAAACATAGATGCAAGACAAAAACTAAACTTTGCTGCACATGACACATCAATTTCAGACTTCCGCTTTAGGTAGAAGAAATATGACGTCCATGCTTGATGTCATGAGGTCGTAACGGTCAGGGTACACCAGTGTATAAACATCACCAGTAACTCTCACTCACAATCGGTAAATCTTTGGAAAAACACCACTACAGATAATGGCAAAATACATCATGCACCTAATGTTATTGATGTTGATGACATGGGTTTATTTTAATATTGAAAAAATAATACTCCTGCACAGTTTAAAACTGACGTGTAGTGTGTATCGCGCCTAATATTTCACTACAGCCTCAACTGTTAAGAACAATCTCATTAGAAAGATGGAGTGAGTCAGTGGCATTTATTAACTCACGTGAGTTTTCAAAAGTGTACACCTGGTTTTAGAATACATCTCCACATGTTGTTGGCTTGTGTACTTGCAATCTCATCTCAATTTCACACTTTGTAAGCAAGTAAACACATAATTTCCATTTCCAAAGATCATTGTTGTTTTTAACTGGCAGGAGGCAGTGATACAATTCCCATCTCTGGTTTGATGGAAAACAAAAACACAAAACAAACACAGTGTGTTTGCGACATCCCCAGATCCAGATTCATAGACACAGAATGTGGCCCTATGCAGCTCACATCACCTCCGACTGTGAGCCTCTGTGAGCTCTGACCAGGCTGGAGAAACATTCATACAAACACAAATCTCAAAACTCTTTCCAACTCTCGCACAAACTAATTTTCCATTGTATTCAAATATTTGACACCCAGCTGTAAAAGATGAAGACACAAATACTACAATCAACAACCTCCTTGAAACAGACGCTCCTCCACATATATCACAGACAGACAGACACGCTCGCTCGCACACATGCACAAATATCAACCCTAGCATTCACTCTAATTTCTCTGCTTCGCCTCCAACAAGCAGGAGCAATATAAACAGATCAGCTGGGAACCCCGGCAGCCCTTCCATAAGTGTGGAGTGCAGCTCCATTACTCCACAGCTCCATTACTCCATGTGTCCTTGGCATGAAAAAAAGACTCAGCGGGGTCACTATTGTGGTCAGCAGGCAAAGAAGTCAATAACTTGCCTTTCAATGGATAAAGATATAAAGTGCTACAGAAGCACATGGATGTAGGGATCTTTAATGGCAGAGATTAGTTCAAGGTTTCAAGCATTTTAAAGATTGCTAGGTAAGTGGAAAAGCACATTTCTGCTGCTTGATGTTCCCGACCCTTTGGTGAGAGAAATCTGTGCTGAAGCAATGATTGGATGACAGTTAGTTGATATAATGATTGCCAATGACGGCTGCCTGTTTCATTTACAAGCAAACATGTATTTTTTAATTTTTTTATTCAGCCTCTCAAATGTTGAGATTATAATTGTTGCTTGGACAAAACAAGACATTTAGTAAACAGGTCAGACACTCCAGTTGAGACTTTTAATGGTAAGTTGATTATGATGGCACAGTGCCAACCTGATCACTGGGAGCAGTTAGGGGGATCGAACCAGTGCGCCATGAAACCAGGCGCTCTACCTACTGAGCCGTGTTCATTCACTCTCATACATACCCTTATTAATTTTCAACATAAATCCATAACGGCAGTTATCTCAGGGCAATTTAACACATAGAGCAAAATGTTCCTGTTAAACACTGACACATCAGCTTAAAGTAGTCCTTTTGTGAAAAGTGTTCTTTTCCATACTATTGTATTTTGTTGGATCTCTGCTGTGCCTATTATTACATAAAAGGTGACATATGACAATTGAGTTAATTTGCATAAACTGTCTTTTTCTGTACTACTGCGCTGAAACAATAAATTCAGATTTTCTCATTTTTATTTGAACATCTTTCTCAAGTGTGTGCCAGGCGTGACTGCAGTGATCTGCCGAGCAATGAGAACTGTGCGCCATGTTTCAGCTCTTGTTCATCAATATCTGACTCTAAATCAAACAAATGTAGCTCAATGATGACATGATTCACAGTTAGCCATGTTAGCAGTTAGTTAGGACCAGTCCAGGCCTGCAGGAGTTAAAAGCTTGTGATTACTTACAAGTCTGCCTCAGCACAGTGAACCACATACATACTAAACACTACAACTCTGACTGGGGTAAATAGAGTTATTTCTACCTGCCACATTTATATAGCAGAAAGTGAATCATAGCACTTTATACATGACCTCAATCAACCATTCACATTCACACAATGCTGGTATTAAATGTTCAGTGTATTGCTCAAGGGCACTTTGACACACTAGCGGAACGAGTCAGCTTTGACATGAAGGGATTGAACCGGTAACACTGGGTTTGCAAGACAAACACTTCCTGAGCAATTCCTCCCTGATCCTCTTTGTAAAACTATATTTGCGTCCAAAGTCCAAAGTTTTTTCGTGGACACACTGTTTGTTGTGTGCTTGTATGTAATTTCACTGTATGGCCGAACATTCCCAGGATTCTTTTGAGCAATGACATCAGTTGGCAAGCAGCTAAATTGTGCTGTAGTTAGCTGCAACAGCTACATCGGGAGGCAGATCCAAAGGTACACAAAACAAGCTGTTCAATATCAGTGGCAGAAAATGCTTGTTTTTGGATGAGCTGTACATCTCTACCTTGAAGGGCTTTGACCATAAAACCTTATTTAAGTTTCGAATTAGACCACCAAAACAAAAACGTTAAACCTTGAAAGTGCCCTTTAAAGTAAAACAGACTATTAACTCTTTTGTTATTTCCTCCACCCACTGCCTGCTTATTGCATTTATAATTCGCTTTAAACTCAACAATAGACAGAAACTGTGTGTGTGTGCGTGTGTCTGAGAGATCAGCGTTACAGTGCAAGCGTGGGTCTTCATGTGCGTAAACACTCACCACATGGTGTAATAGGCTATGGGGGTGGTGTTCAGTGGTGTTCATAGTCTTAAATCGAATGGATGCAAAATCCACATTACACAACACATTCCCATTGCAGAATAGTGATCCATCAAGCCCAAGCACTAAGCATCTGTACATAAACCTCAATTATGCTAATGCTAATCCCTGGGACATTGATGTGAGTAGGCAAGAAGGCTAACAGCTAAAGACTTTGATGTGTGCTGCCATTTGGCAGTGCCTGCTGAAAGACTAGTATTGGACCCCAAACTCCACCAGGGCTTAAGGAGGAAAAAACAACCGGGCCTTGTCTGTTCCTCTGCTGATTACAAGGGCTTAGGGGGCTTCTTTTATTTCCCTCTTTGGTATGGACCCAATCATGGGTGTAAGTTCTCTCAGCTGCTGCTTGACAGTGCCTTTGCATTCAATTTTTCATTTTACTCTTTCCTCCTCTGTGCCAGACTACTGCTTTCCTTTGTTTTATTTTTCATTTTCATATCACGCCTATCTTCCATGAGCAAATTTACATCTGACACATGCTGTTTTTATTCCTATTTTGGGAATTGACAAAAGCAGTCTGTTCTTTTTCAAAAGCACTATCCTTTTTGCTTCTGATGACGAATTTTCCAGAATACACCATCAACCGTAAAGACGCTATCCATTCTTGCCATTATAGCTCAGGTTGCATCAGTATCTGAGCTCAGTAGTAATTCCTCCTCTTATAATTTCTAAGATAAACTGTAATAGAAGAAAACGACATACTTGGGAAATTGAGCTATATGTCCCTCCTTCTTTGGAGCTCATACTTTTACTTCTCTAGAAATACAGACCTAATTTTCTACCTTTCTTTACATCTCGGTTTTTCGTGCCAGACCTTGAGACGTGGATTCCTCTCTATCATCGCATTTAGCCCCAGATGACCACAGCAGTTCAAGATATGAAATATGGGCAACTCCAAGCCTGAGCATTGTTTCAGCTGCCCAAAGTTTTCAATCTTTCGGCAAAGTCCAGATCATCCTGGGCCAGTAACATTAAGCTGTTCTGAGTGTCACCACTTTGAATTCAGATTTCAAGGTTCAAAAAGTCTCAACTCTCGAAATCAAATGGATTGCAGGCATGCTTCCAATCCCAAAGACAGTAAAATGCAATTTTACAACCTGCTCAGGAAAAATGATCGCATGCAGTCTATGAATACGGTGCAATTAAGGAGATATGACAAACATCTTTCAGACTATTTTCTTTCATGTATGTATAAAATAATATGCCAACCAGCGCTGCAGAATTCAAGGCAAACTGCAATCATGTAGTCACAAGTCTGCAAACTAAATAACTTGAGAATTATTTTGCGATTGTATTTTGTAACTTAGAAAATGTAATTGCTTTGAAGTTTTTTTTTTTATACATTGCAAATCTCTCCATCTGCCATCTCATGGCTCGGTCCTACATCTAAACAGAGTCAAAGGGAGAATCTCCTTTCCTCTGTCTCTTTGCTTGGGGGTGTGTTGTGTCTGGTAAATCTGTGACTATTCAGTGTGCCCTTGTTCTTGGCCAGACTCTCTATGAAGCTTCCCCATAATGTGTCCCCAAAACTAAAACACACAAGCCAAACCTTAAATGTCAGTTTGTTTCTCAAATGATTTGTTAAATGTATCACAATGATGTTGTAGTTCTTGCATTGTCTGTTGCATAATGGCCGTTCCATAAAAACAAGTAGCTTTTGTGGAAACAGATTTTCCTGGCAATCCGAAACAATATTTGCAATTTTAGTTCATTAATGTCAAGTGATTTTAAGTACTGCCCCCTTTCTTGCTCTTATGCTCTAATTTCTTCTTCAAGCTTTCAGGGAAAACCCTGCCACAAGAGACGGATTAAAGCTGATTTTCAATCAACACACAAAAAAGGGTGGGAGGGCAGAACAGACATTTTGTGAACAAAAGAGATTATGAACATTTAAGAGGGATTTGGAAAAATAATTGGGGCTTGTTCTAATTTTAGTTTTAAGAGTTGTGAAACTGTGGCATGACCTTTCTGGACTGAATCAACAGGAGGGAGGAGTTCCTGACGCACAGGAGGCCAGATTGAGTGAAATGATGATAATGCGAGGCATCAAACCTCTCTGAACCGACCCAGTGGTATACCTCGACATCTCCGATTTGAATCTCCACCACCTCCCTAGACACTCTTGCTACAGGGTAGTGTGGGTATGGATCCATCTGTGTGTGAATACAGAAGACAGAATAACTCATGAATTCGACATGGAAATACATCAAAGCGCCAACAATGCTGCCATAATATTGAATATCTATTGAATATTGACTACCTAATATTTCATTACAGTACAAGACTGTACTGTAACTGTCCTGAAGCAGAAATCAATAATCAGACAGACTCTTTCATGGCTTTCTGTTGTTAATCCAGTATCATGAAACAATGAAAGGAAACGCTAAAAAATACAACGGTCTTTGTATAACAGTCTTTGTTTGTTGTGCAGTTATCATACAGTGTTCTGAAGTGACAAGATACTTTCCAACTAATACTGACACTGATAAACAAGAAGAAAAAAAATTGTGGATACAAACATGGCTTTTTCAAGTCATCCAAATCTGCAGGGAGCCCAAAGCTCAAAACACAAAGAGGGGGAGGGCAAATAGGTATATCCACTTTGTCAAGGACCTGATCTTCGAGTGTAATGATAGGCCAGTTAATTTGAACAATCAACTCAAGCTTGAGAAACAGCACTTTCAAATTAGAGCGATAGTTCACAAAAGAAAGAAAATTGTCATCTTACCCCAATGCCAATGGAACGTTGGGTGAATTCATATAATGCCTTGGAATCCACTCAGACTAGGCCGATAAGCATCACATCTTTGCTGCTTGTCATTTTGTGACAACACAGAAAAGCAGAAGATAGTTCTGCAGACACAAACTACTATTGGAGACACCAAGAATTTTGTGTCAGACCTGTGAACACCTCAACCTCCATGGTGCTAATTGCTAATAGTAGCTAACTGCAAGACCCTCCCTGGATCACCGTGGTCATTTCCCATCCACACTCTCTGGGGTGTGTCCTATGAAAATTAGCTTTCCATGAGTTATTTTACATGGCTTTTAGATTTCAAATGTCATTGAAAGGCACAGCAAAGACACATCTATTAAATTACAACATATCTGAAAAGTTGCAATCGGAAAAACTCAAACCATTCATCCCGCCCCTTTTTTCAGACTGCTAAATGTCCTGTCCGTTTGCAAGATACTCAGTGGCTCATTTATTCAGAGATCTTGGTCAAAGAATGGTAATATGAAACCACTTGAAGGGAAGGATGCAAAGCCTACAACATCTAAGGCAAGACCGTAAAAACATCAGCACATCTCTGTTCACTGTGTACCAAATTGGTTGATTGGCAGCCTGTCTCTCTGATTGTCTGTTTGATTGGCAGGCTCATGCTCAGCTTCCTGATGCAATGACAAACAATTATCCTCAATGACAGTACCTTGTTTGTCTAAATAAGTAGACGTGTCTGCTAAAACAGCAGTTTTCTAAGCAGCGACAAGATGGTATTGAGATGAGTCTGTAATTGGTCTGCGTGTGAAAAAGAGGAAGTATTTTCAGCGTTCTCGCAGCAAAACAAAGTGATTGATCTACAGCTTTTAGCAGCTTTATTTGTAGGTAGACATCAAGGAAATGCAACAACTACTTTAAGGATCCAAACGGCTTAAACCTCTGTGTCGAGGGAATTTTTTTTCTTCTCCTGAACAAGGTGGAAGAACTCAGTCAGTCAACTGTTGTTTGCTCAGTGAAGCAGTGAATCAATGCAGTCAGACAGGGAGACAAGGCAGCAGCAGGTACCTCTGATGTCAACAGCGCTCTCCTGACATTTATCTGCCAGGACATCCACTTTCAAGCCTATGTCTCAAATCCCCTCTCTTTCCCACTGTGAAACTGAAAACTAATCGTGTCTCCAAGTTTCTCAGAAGCCCCACCACCACCACCACCACACACAAACACCACCACCCCCACTTTTATTATCTCTTAAATGTGTCATTAAGCATGACAAATCGTATACATCTGTCTCATCTCGCCTTTAATCTCTCAGAACATCAGTTCTGTCAATCTGCTTTGTATCTCTTCAGACACC
>CAESWR010000192.1:10711-21983 GCA_903171835.1 Mullus surmuletus | reverse complement strand
TGAAATACAACACACAGTCACAGTTTTTCATTTTATTATCACACTTTGAATGAACACAAATGTAATCATCCAGATTTAATTTTCCTAAATAGACCTGGCATCATATTTGATGTCTACTTTATGAAACTGATAACTGTACACTGCAATGCAGACCATTATCATTTCTGCTTTAAAATGAGGTGTTGTTTATGAGTATGAGTATGACTTTTGAGCTGATCTTTGTCTCCATATTTTACTCTCTAAACAGTGAACCTAAACCGTCACGTGCGTGCACATGTCTATGTTATTGTACAAGTGTCTTGAGAGATGACAGATGTGAGTGCAGAAATGTGGCCACGTACCCGGTAGAAGAGAGGAATGTTGTCAAACAGGTAGGGGTAGGCAAAGGCAACAACACGGAGGGGTTTGCTGAACTTTGGACTCTGGTACTCAGGAAATCTGAAATATGTATACAAACAATGTTAAAATTCTTCACTGATACGGATTCGTTGAAGCCTGACAATTGTGCACAAATATCCTTTTAATCCTTTTATCCTGTACAGGTTTATTTGATTTCCAGACACACTCTGAGAGATTCATTTAAACACAGTCAAGGTCATGATATCACTTCTTGTGAGTGGCACAGTTTGTTTTGCAGAGCTTTCATCTGTAGATTTTCTTAAAGGCTGTTTCTAACAGATCTTTACAAAAATGTTATTGATTTACATTACAACAGTAGAAGCAGATATAAGCATTTTTAATGTTCTTTATTTTATTGAAGCTAGAGAGTCAAGCAACGGCAAAACAAGTTTAGCCACTGGATTACCAACTCCTTCAACCAGTCCATCTGAAACTACGGTTTGATTTAATCACGGGTTTGTCTCTATAGTTAAGGGCCTTATCCTGTAAGTTGCTCAATTCTTTATGTAAAGTATGACTCAGCCGTGTTTGTGGAACAAAATTCTGCCTGAGGTGAATATTTGAAAGAGAGATAATCACAGTTTGCAAACAAAATTCTGGCAGAGTGAAGAGATAGGGAGAGCAGATTTGAAGCAAATACATTGTCGTTACCTCTTTACGATCTCATGATAATATTGTGGCGATGGTAAGCCAAGCCTTGCAAGCAAAAGAGAGATGAGCGAAAGAACAACAATTAGGAAGCCACATTAAATTGACATTCACAGTGCATAATAACACTTGTGCTAAATGCACAGGGTGGGGAAGTTTGGAGGTTCTTTCTGAATCCACCTGACACTGAAAACTAGGGATAGAAAACTCTGATTTCACTCTGAATACCATAGAACTCACCCTCAGCCTCCCATACTCAGCGGCTTTAATACTTAACTGTGATATACTAACATTAGTATGTCAACAACTAAAAACTCACCCTGTGTTTTTATGCAACGTAATCATTGAAATACTGCAGTAATCCTCAAAGGGTTTTAGCCAAGGAGAGGGATTTTAACACCACTAGATTCTCTTTCATAGTTTGCATAAAGGCTGCTACATTTCATCTAAAGACCTTGCAAGAGCAGTTTTTCTTTGTCTGACTCCTGGTAACGTTTCAAAAAACAACCAATCTAACTTTGAGTTAGTGTGTTGTCAGGGTTGCCTAATTTCTGAGGAGCATAAAGGAGCATAGCCGGGAGTGACTGACGCGTTCTGACATTTACCTCTGAAAGACTGTAACTAAAGAGGTGTTGCGTGAAATACGTTGCATGAAATACATTTGTATTACCTGGAGTAGCAGGCTAGGGTGGTGCAGATGACCGAATTGCACATAGCGATGGGGATGTACCACTGGTGGAAGAAGCTGTTCACCCACTTGTCAGGGAAAACATAGGCTGAGTACGTGATAGCTGAACCTGAAGTAGAACACATCAAAGGCACATTGATTAGCTGATGTCACGAGGTGGAAGAAGAAGTTCAGTGTTCAGCCCCATACTATTTTCTTTATTTTCAACCTTGTGGGTAACACAGAGCCTCACTCACCCAGGCTGTAGAAGCTGAGGGCGCCGTAGTCAAAGAAGAAGCAGATGTGGCGAGCCCGTGCTGACATGCTGCTGAAGGTGTGAGCACAGCTGGACGCCAGCGGATAAATACAGCAGGAGATGAGGAAAATCACCAGAGGCCAGGTGAAGGAGTCCTGCCAGGCTGTCTGCATCAGCACCACTGTTATTAGTTTCCATAGGAAGTACCTACCAGGGGAAACTTTGGTTAATCAAGATTGCTTTACGGATTGCAGAGAACACAATATAGTTACTCACTGTTACTTCAGAATAAAGCAAATGCCCAGAAAGACAAGTAGTCTTTTAAATTCAGATTAAAAAGCGAATAATTCATTTTCTAAGTCCAGCGATCAGTTTCTTTCTCCTCAATTTGCTCCGGCAGTAATCGGGCCTGATTCAACACACAAGCATTTGTCACATACAGTCCCTGGATATTTACATGAGATTAAAAAAAAAGGAGAAGCTGAACAGTTCGTGTGATAACCATAGTATGTTACACACCAAGGGGGTGTGGACAGTGCAAACAGAGTTCCAGACTTTGGTGCTGACAGAGAAACAGCTTTCTCTGTCTAACCTCAATTTGTTACATGTACATTACTGTTAGTTAACTGATTACAGAATACATTTAAATGAATAAACGCAATAGGTGCTCTTGCAGAGAGCATATGTTAATGAGCATCCCTCACTACAGTGGTCATGGAAATACAATACAATGCAAGACTTTTTCAACTCTAAAATGATTTTTAAACCTCTAAACAGCAACATTGATTATCAACAGCAAAAAAGCAAAAGTTTAGGGTGAGCAGAGGGCTGGTGGACGTGTGGAAATGTATATCAACGGTTACTATTAGGACAAGGTAGTATCATTTTCTTGTTCTACACAATAGGAAATGACACAGCAGCCCTCCCATTGAAGAAAGGATTGCAGTGTATACAGCTCCTGTATAATGTCAATTTATCATCTCTGTGATAGAAGCAGAACATTAACACTGTGATAAATATCAGTATCTCTACATATTAAAATAGATGGCATTCAGTGAACCCACTTGGGCAAGTTATTGAACAGCAACCAAAAGCACTGGATAAAGAAGACACTGAGATGATTAAGTGTTAAGGGGTACAGTAGCCTGCTATATCGGAGGATTATCAATCTGGAGTGTTCATGTGTCCTTGTGCAAAACACTGAGCTCTGATGAGCCAGTTGGCGCATTGCATGGCAGCATCCGCCATCAGTCTGTGTGTGGAAGAGATCGTCGAAAGTTCTTTAAGTGCCGTTCGTGCAGACAAAAGCAATATACAAGCACAGCCCATTTGCCATTTACAATGTACACTTTCCTCTCAATTATGAAATCACTCATTGTCAGCACTAGTCAGTTAGACAACAGCTCTGTTCAGAAAGCTCAATCTTATCAGCAGCTTTTCCATGTGTATCGCTGCCACTGTTTTTCGTGCCTCAGTGCACCTCATTAACAAATTGTCATTGTTTGTGCTCTTCCCCATCACTGAACACGCAACTAATTGTGGCAACTCGTATAAAAGCCGTAAGCAAAGATCTGCTCATTAGCGCCGAGCCTGTTGCTGTATGTCGAGCCCCATGATGGTCGCACCCATGTGACCTTCGCCTATCCTCAGCTCCCACACTCTCACAAACACATGCTTTCTCCCTGGATCCGGCAGTCAAGCAACAGGCGTGTCAGCAGGGAGGAAGTGCAGCAGGGCTAGTGGGAGTATTCAGTTAGTCAGGATTCCAAATGTAGATGGAGTCACTCAAAAAAAAAGCATAAAAGCATTTGTCTCAGAGTTGCTGCAGAGACAGAGGTGTCACCAAGTAATTTGGCTGATTAGAAATCAGATTGTTTGTATACATTATCACTCCCTGTATATGATATACAGGGAGTATATTGTATATATTGTATTTTGAGATAGTGGCAGATAATCATGTGCAAAGAGATAAAAAAAAAAAAGGCCAATCGCTATCCTGTATTAATTAAACGATTAACTAAAGTTATAGCTTTCAAGTATTCGAAGAAGAAAGTATTCGAGAAAGTCAACCACTATCACCTGATTTTCAGAGGACAGTCAGTTGATCAAATAAAGCTATGGAGTTTTAGATTTTTTTCAAAAAAATTGTGGTTTAGCTGTCAAATTTTGTTTGATTGGATTATTGCTGTGAAGCACAGCAAGAGACCCAGATTCATTTCATCTTGTTTGACACAGAGGGCTCTATTTTTATAGACGGCGCAAATCCGCAAAGTGCAAATCCTGGCACAAGTGTATTTTTGTGCCACCTTGGGTTGCATTTGCTAATTTGATGGATCGATAAATTTGGCGCACTGTAATTTTGCGCCAGATGAGACCCCGTCTTACTCTTGGTGCAGCTAATCTCGGGCGATTTTGGTTTGGTTAGATGTGTGATGTATTTCATCCTAAATCCATAAACATAAGAACAAATGGCCATCAAATACAAACTTCTGAATCATTGAATAAATTCATCCAACAGCTCTATTTTTGTCCATTGCATCTAATGTCAGTCAAAGTTGAAGTCGGCTGTCATCACACTCACAGCGGCACATTCCTGCTTCTTCTCTCTCGTGCCAGGCGTGCACCTTGCGCCTGGCTAACCAGATTACCAGAACAGATTTAACCCCACCCAATGTGCTCTTGGTCCACAAAAGAGTGCAGAGTCACATGAGGTCTGTGAGACTTTCAAGACTTGCTGTGATGTGTACGTTATCAATAACACTTTGTCTCAAATGACATGAGTCAATCCAAATTTATGTCAAAGTGGCTTAAAGACAAAGTCAGGAATGCATCTAGTATGTGATCATAATAAGAAGACAACTTCAGATATGATCACAGTCAAATTATGCACTACGATCCATCTGCTAGGAGGAGTCACAGGCTAAAGAATAAACATAGCCAACATCACTTTCTATTTGAATTCAGAAATATTACATTCAGGAGCCAAAAAGAATTTGGCAGACCGTTTACACTTCAGCTGATCAGATAATAGCTCAGGAGACGGTATGGCCTGCTGATTGCTTCGATCTCTGGCTTCTCTAAAAGCGTCTTTGAACAAGACACTCAACCTGAAGAGCAGGTTGGCAGCTGGCATGGCAGCCTATGTGTGAATGGGAGTGCAACAATGCAATGCAAAGTGCTTTGAATGCCATCAAGGTAGAGAACGTGCTATTCACATGCAGCCTGTAATCGGCCATGGTCATCCTCAACCAACTAAAAAACAGTTGCCACCAAAAAGTCTTCCTGTTTACACCCAAAAACCAGAACTTACTACCTGCTTACAAAACTGCTTTAAAAATTTACTCAGATGCTCTCAGCTGTTCTCTTTCTCTTTACATACTGAGTTACTGTAGGTGTGCTGTGAATAAGTGTCGGTCAGTCATACCAGGTTGGAAGAAAGTGAGTCCAGATGTTGAGTGTCTCATTGGTGAGCTGGAAGAGGCTCAGGATGCAGTCAGTGGCTGAGCTGCGAGGATGCCGATAGCCAGAGATGATGCTGTCCTCATGGAAAACCTGAAGAATAAGAGGGGAGAAGTTCCGCTCAGCTCAATGGGCTTCGAAACCAGCGCAAAGTCTCGAAAAAGGACTTTCAAAATTTGCATTCTCTTCCCAGCGAACCTTTGAAGAAAATGCCACCTCACAAGCAACGTTCACTTGGCAGTGGGTGCCACATTCACCCAATCAGGGGTCTCAGAGAAATCTCAAGTGAATCAGAACTGATCCTTTTCTTTTTTAAGAAATAGATGCTTCCAGCTCTTCGGCCACAAGAAAAAGACACAGCTCAACTCTACAAAATCAAGTTTGTATTTAAGAAGGAGTATTGTGTATGATCATTATAGATATACACACAGTATTTTCAAAATAACCGACACCTTGCTAGCACAAGAGTTAGTGTAAAAATCAAGTCAAGTCCATTTTATTTGTGTCGCACCATTCATAACGGTTATCTCTCAGCACTTGAACATAGATAAGTCCCACCACAGTCTTGAATATTGCAAAAACAGGTTTGAACAAAAAAAGTATACCTGTGACCAAAAAAAGTTTCATATACTTTCTTTGACTAAGTCACTTCAAATTTCCCCTCAAAATCACCATCCAAACTTATTCTGGGCCGGGACTGAGTGAACCCGAAATATCTTTCCTCTCCACAAACCGAACAATGAGGCCAAACTTACTTTGGGCACTTGATTGATGGTGAAGACTCGGGGTAACCTGATGAGGCTGAGCATGGCTCCTATGAGGTGCTGCTGCCGTTCGCAGTGAGCTGAAGTGAGGCTGCTGGCAGGGTGTGCCGCCAGCTTTTAAAGGTGTGTGTGTTGCCATGCCGTCCCTACGGTCCCTGCTCTTCACCTCCCCCTTCTTCTAACCCAGCAAGAATATCCAGTGTACCTGTGCCACTCCTCCTCAAAATGAAGACAGCCAAGCCAGTCCGGCAGGTTTCTGTGAAGAAAAACTCTCCCTTCGTGCACACATACATACAGTACATAGCTCTTTGTCTAAAAGTCACTTTTTTCAACTCACAAGAGCTATCTGAGATGAGCTGTCTTAGATAACCCTGACAGCATGAATGAAGGGTGTGAATGCGGTAAAGTCAACAGAGTTCCTTTCATGCTGCTGTCAACTCTCATCTGCTGGCAAACTGGCCAGTCACCATCTGCCCACAGACCAGCGGCAGCAGCAGTCACACCAAGCTGAGCCCAGCAGGAGCTCCCCATGTCTGCTATCTTGTTCAAACTCTGAAGCAATGAAAGCAAACACGAGCGGCTGCAACCACAGAATTAGGAAGTGTACAAGAAGGTTTTATTTACAGGTGGCTAAAAGGAGAAAAAAGTCAGTTTGTTGAGCCTTATTTTTACTTTGAGCGTGGAAGATAAGCAAATCCTCAGCAATCAGTAATCTCTAAAAGAAAATGTCCTGCTTGCTGTGGTTCAAACACAAGCAGGTTGGTTAATTCGTCACCGCAAAGAGTCTAACCTGTAAAGCTTAATCTCCATGTTTGAATCGGACAGAAGGCCCTTATAAATCATATACCAGTGATACACTCATTGCATACAATAATTGATAAAATATATTTAAAACATTATCCCCAGTGTCAAATGTTTTGTTTTAGACACAGCAATTCAGCTGCCTCCAGCAATGTTTTGATTTGAGCTGGATAAAAACAATGATGAATTCATGTGTGTACTACAGTAAAATGCCTTGGGAGCTCATTCTGTTCATACCCAAAGGGGCAGAGCTGCAATGGATGCTGGTGCAGCTGGGTGCATTTCATTAAACATTAAACAAATAAAGAAATAATTGGCACGAGATGCACTTTCAGAGGTCTGGAGTTCTGTTGTTTTCGGCTGTGAGCCGGGGGGAGTAAATGTTGGAGTTAATCTTTAAGTCTTTGAGACTCGACACAGAGAGTCAACAGAGTCAACTGCTGAGGGCCCAAGAGGGAGTGTGAGCATATAGAAGCAAGAATGAGTCACAACAACAGATAGAATAAGAATGAGAGAATATGATTTCAAAAATGTGAACTGCAAACACATACTGTGTTTTTCGTTTTTGGGCTCACTTATTCTGGCTCAATACACTCTCACATCTTTTTCTCATGTGGCCACACCTGTACTGCAAGTAAGACCACACCCACTAGTATAATTTCATACAGCATTGATGTGCTCTCTTTTTAAAACATCTTGAAAACAATGAACTGGAGCAACATCAGTGTGTTGCAACAATGAACTGTTTTGCAGAATTGTAGACTAGGAATTTGATCTCCAGTGAAGCGGGTCTCACAAACTTCATCTGGGTCTATCTGAGATTTAAAAAACATCAGATATCTATCTGTCAATCTATCTATTCATCATGAGGGAAACTTTCAGGTGACTGTTCTCTATTGCTCCATTAAGGGAATCAAAAATAAGAGTCTATTGATAACTTTAAAGCATATTTTATTTAACTGTTGTTCATTGAGTATGACACTAATGAACTGTGATTCAGGGATTTTTAGGATTTTTATTATTGTATTACCTCATGGTGACACAAGGTGTCAGTGCTTCCATACAGACACTCTATTGTTGGTTGTGAACCAAACACAAGTCCATGTGCAGGTACCTGTGGTGTTAATTATGAGGGCATGCAAGTTGATGTTCTTTGTTTCTAGAGCAGCAGTTTTATTAATTACATTAGGAAGACTGCTCAAGCATTTAATATTTCACCTCTCTTGTGTTTGTATATTGTCTGCAGCAAACTTTTCATCACTGGGAATTAAAGTGCATTACAGCAGAGGGAGAGAGATCTTGTAGCGGCGCGGTTTCTGTTATTGACTGTTAATTAGCAAAAGTAAAACGTTCACTCAGGGCCAAAGCCTCCCCTCTCCTTCGTCCCCTCCCTTTGTCTCCTGTCTCCTCTGTGGCACGCCCTGAATATTTGTGTAACATCAGCACAACTACTAAGTAGTTCCTCACATTAAGCATTCATTGAGATATTGCTGCCAATGCAACGATACATTATTGAATGTGGCGAGAACTTTTGTGTTTACTTGCTGTGAGATAGACCAAGGTCTTGCGCAAATATCATAATTTTGATGTTCACACTGATTACAAACACAGAAAATATGTAGACCTACTTTATGAAATACTTCACAGGGACGGTACTTTCAACAGCTCTAATCACTTGTTTTTAATAATACTTGAACTTGAATGAATGAGAATATATTCATTTTATATTAGTTTATACTCCTAACATACATTCATTGGGATATAATGTAACACACTCACTCATTTGCTCAAAGATTACATACAAAACAAGGATTTTATAAAAGATCTACACTGTAAAAAATAAAAGAAAAAAAGAGGGAGAGAGAGAGAGTGAAAGGACCACCTACTACTGATGCTGGGGGTAAATGTACTCTTCCAGTGTGTTGTGTCCTTCCACAGTCAATAAATGTCACACTTATAATAATATATAATATCTGGAATTGTTACTATCATTGCAGCTTTTTTTGAATAAATGCAACTTCTTTATTCATTTCAAACATGACCAGATAGTATTTTGCATATTCAGTGTCACTTTTTAGTAACCAAAAGCCGTCAAATGAATTAAAGATACAAGTATATGTGACTATTAAGAATTTGAGCTGTGTGAAACAAGAGATTACAGTAAAGTCATTCTAAAAGTATGGGGCGCTGTTACAAAACACAGATATTCCAGGATTAGAATTTTCTCCTGGAACTTTGAGTATTTGTAACAAGTCACTTGATTGGGATAAGTGGGAGTGCCACACAGCAAAAGGAACATAACCTCCATAGTAAATGTTGACAAAGATTGTTCTCTGTCAACTAATATGATGCAATTTATGGAAAGCAGACGTTCATTTTAGTGTGATTTTCATGCTGTTTTAAAAGTGTGATCATTACTCTTCTTTTTTTTTGCTTGTACAAATGACATCATCAGGAGTTCATTGCAACCTGGTCTTTTGTACAATTAATCACCAGCACGCCAATTGATCATCGGCATAAAAGTCAATAATGGAAATGCTAAGCGATCAATCAAACTTAACCTGCAAAGCTGCTCCAAACAAGTGCTGCTCCTTAAGAACATGGCAGATCCACTGACCTCCTAAAATGTGAATATTAGAACTCTGATATGTCTGATCAAATATTAATAACTCATTGGGGAAAAGCAATATAAACTGTATCAGCGACTCTAAGCAGCATCAGTGGTAAATAGTTTTTTGCCTCTGCTTTTTTTTATAATACTACTCATACTGATAACTTTATTTTTCTTTTACAGATTGAGACAGATTGAGAATGTAACCCACATTATATTTAAATGGCATAAATGCAGTTCTTTTCATATGAGTAGGCCATAAGTGAGGACGAGATGTAAAACGAGATGCTGTGCGACACAAAGTTTCTGAAAAAACAGCCAAAACGTCCTAAAGAATTTTAATAGATTTCAGTGCCAAACATACTCAAATGATTAGATTAGATTAGATTCAACTTTATTGTCATTACACATGTATGAGTACAGGCAACGCAATGCAGTCTAATCAGAAGTGCAAGGAGCAGCAAGTGCAGTGTATTACAGTATGTACAGTATGAGAAATATATACAGATAGTTTAGTTATGTACAGTTGGGGCCAGTAAGAAAGGTGATTGTAAGTTAACATTAATAACGATGTAATTGAGTAGTGTACAAGTGTGCTATACAAATTTACAGACAAGAAGTGTAATGAGCAGTACGGTGCAGATATACAAATACACAAATGGGCTATGCTAATATACAGATGGGCTATACTAATATATAAGTGATAAGTGGTAAGTATGGGATGTAGAGTAGGGAATATGTACAGGAAGGAGAAGTGAGTGGACAATAAATATAATACCCATTTAAATATGTACAGGGAGGAGAAGTGTGCGTCCTCAAGAAGAAGAGGCGCTGATGGGCCTTCTTAATCAGGCTGGAGGTGTTCAATGTCCAGGTAAGGTCGTCAGAGATGTGCGTCCCCAGGAACTTGATGCAGGAGACACGTTCAACAGCCATGCCATTGATATGGATGGATGGGGTCATGTGTCTCTCCCTTCTCCTTCCTGAAGTCAACAATGAGCTCCTTAGTTTTGCTGGTGTTGAGGAGCAGGTTGTTGACAGCACACCATGTGGCTAAGTGCTCAACCTCTGCCCTGTAGTCAGACTCATCGTTGTCTCTGATGAGTCCAATCACCGTGGTGTCATCTGCAAACTTAATGATGGAATTGGATCCATACATTGGCTTGCAGTCATGGGTGAAGATAGAGTAGAGGAACGGGACACAACCCCGTGGTGCTCCAGTGTTGAGTGTGACGGTGGTCGAGCGGTTGTGTCCTGACCTAACATGCTGAGGTCTGTTGGTCAGGAAGTCTGTGATCCAGTTACAGAGGGAGGTACTGATTCCAAGATCTTCAAGTTTTGTGGTGAGCTTGGAGGGGATGACTGTGTTGAATACTGAGATGAAATCAACAAACAGCATCCTAGCATAAGTGTTCTTGTTCTCCAGGTGAGAGAGAACACAGTGGATCGGCGTGGATATAGCATCCTCTGTGCTTCTGTTGCTGCAGTAGGCAATTGGTGAGGGTCCAGTGTGAGGGGCAGGCATGTCTTCAGGTGTGCCAGGACCAGTCGCTCAAAGCATTTCATCACGATGCGTGCGAGTGCTACTGGGCGATAGTCGTTCAGGCACGTTGGAGAGGAGTGTTTTGGCACTGGCACAATGGAGGTGGTCTTGAAGCACGCTGGTA
>CAESWR010000190.1:114289-115539 GCA_903171835.1 Mullus surmuletus | reverse complement strand
ACCCACCCCGCTCCGTGTCCCCTCGCCGGGCCCCTCGCTCTCTGCCCTCCATCCTTCCTCTAAAACATTCTTGCTGCTCTCTTTTCTTTCTGGAAGCTGAAACATGTTTCTGCAGGGCAGCGGCAAAGGATTCTGGGTAGAGCTGCCGGCGTGCAGCCGCGCTGGAGATATTTACCACGCCGCCGCCGTTCGTTTGAGGCTCTTTGGGTCTGTTTCATACGTCCGAAAGTTCCTGTTGTTACTGGTTGGCAGCTTTAAAGTTGTCTCCTGCAGCTGACATGTTTCAGACTTGTTGCCGTGCAGAGTCAGTGATGTCATCTTATTGGCCAGCTGCATCCATCGCCGCCTGCCCACGATCAGCGTTGGGCAAGTTGAAAAAGTAATTAGCTACAGTTACTCATTCTTCCTCCATAAAAGTAAGGCTGCGCGATTAAGGCCAAACTAATGAGCACGATTTTTTTTTTAATCGATATTGATATCACGATTATTAATCACGATTATTCATTTGTTATATTTCACTTCCATGTTAATTAATACTTCAACATCTTTCCAAAATAAATACGCCATTAGTGGGTATTCATAGAGTCTCGTTCGCCCCCTGGTGGTCGGCTGATTGTAAGTTGAGGAAGTGATTGATATTGATATCGTGGACGATTATATGCAAAATATCATGCTTTCGATTAAATTCGATTAAATTGTGCAGCCCTACCAAAAAGTGTATTAGTTACTCAGTTACAAATTCTAATAGTAAGTAGTTACTGTGGAAAGTAACTATTGCATTACTTTCAAGTGAATTCTTGAATGCTCAAATGCGTCTCTTTAATGGAACTTAAAATACACGTGCATGTTCAATTATTTATGATGATGATAAATATTATAATGAAATGGACACTTAATGCAATACATTATCAACTTTAAACAGTGTACACAAATGTTAACCATTCTAATGTTGCTGTGGGACAAAGTGAGAATGGCCACCAATCAGATGCCATGTATTATTCTAGATATATTTACCATGTTTATATAGTGGATCCATACATATAACACAGCAATGATCTTCAAGCAATATGGCGTAAAGACAATGCTGATTGGCTGTTCAAATGTTTCAACTTTGGAGACCAAGCAACACGACTTGGTTGCGCGTCCAAAGTAAGGAGACCATACAGTCGAAATATTGGATGACGTATCCCTGAAAATGTCCCCAATTTCAGCGTTTTATGATATTACGCGGATATTCTTAACACCATTAA
>CAESWR010000190.1:86789-109289 GCA_903171835.1 Mullus surmuletus | reverse complement strand
ACCCCTCAGATCCTTCTGAGCGACAATGGGGGTCGTATTCCTCTTGCTGCACGCCTGGTGACCTCGCTGACCCCTCCGGTCCTCAGCAGCTACCAGTCTTACTCGAGTTCACCGCGTTCATTTGTTATAGAGGAAAGTTGGCAAACACGCACACACACACACGACCACATGCGTTCCCCCTTTTTACGACTGTGTAAGAATCATAAACAGGCTGCGATTCTCCTCAAACGTCAGCAGAGTTTCACCATGTTGGCGTCCATCTGCTCCCCAGCTGCTCTGCCGCCACGTTGCAGCAAAACATCATAGATAGATAATAGATAGATAGATCAATTTACTACGTAGGTAGATAGGTAGGTAAATAGGTCAACTTACTAGGTAGGTAGGTCAACTTACTGGGGAGGTGGATAAGTATGTAGGTACTGATAAAAAGGCCAACATGGCACCTGAAAGTAAGTTGAGCCTTTTCCTGCCACATGAGTAGCAGTGATGCTCATATTAGCTTTAGCATTACCCTCCCTGTTTGATTGACCGCAAATCATTGATTATGATGGTCCCACGCACTTATTGTTTCCCTGGCTTGTTTTGTTTTGTTTCGTCTTGTATTGTTTAGCTGCCCATTTCATTGACTGACTGTGCAAGAGACGTATGTGGAAAGCTGCAAATGAATTGCCCTGCAGGGATTCATAAAGGTTCCTGAGTCTGAATCAAAACTTAATTTACCACGTAGCAACGTCAACAGTCGGCCTCTGGGTTTCTGCTGAATAACTGGGCACATCTGTTGTGGTGTTCAGGGTCCTCTTAATGTGTTTGCGCTACTCAGAAGGTTCTTAAAGACCAAACTGGAAGATAAACAGGAAGCTGGAGCAGCCCGCCAACATGCTAGTTGAGATCCGCCAATTAGTATCTTCCTGAGTGTCTCCAGGATGGTTTCCAGACAGCTTTCCAACTCGGTCGCTTGCTTCCAAAAAAGTCCTTTGGATGATTTCCTTTCGCACGTGCTTGTCTGACTGAGATCTCAAATATTTGCTGGCTGACGCGTGAAGATGAAATCTGACAAAGCAGTTCTGCTCAAAAGGAATCATCACAGAGCTTCACATTTTGGCAGAGCCGCGTTTCCCCCAAGGCGCTGATTTGTGCATTCTTGCCCCGTTCACGACAATGTCACTGAAAAGGTGAGAGGATTAGCGAGTCAAGCAGGTAGAAGAATAGATACGAGGGTTTAAAAAGACTTTTGTAGAAGTTGAAGTATCAACTCAAGCTTTTTACTTGAATAAAAGTGTAAGAGTACTGCTTTCAAAACAACCTAAATTATAAGTAAAAGTAATATAAGGGGGAAAAAATGCCATTAAGGACAAAACCATCCAACCAATCAAATTCACTCTATATGGATGGCACAATTTATCTGTAAATGTGTTTGTTATTTTGTGTGTTTTTTTGATGGCAGAATGAAAAACAAGCCGAAATAAAATAGGAGTAACGAGACCATTTTTAAGATGTAAGGAGTAGAAAGTACAGATAATTGCGTAAAAATCTAAGGAGTAGAAGTAAAAAGGCAGCTGAAAAACAATGACTCCAGTAATGTCTATTTAAGTAAGGTAACAAAGTATTTGTTACTTGACACCTCTGGTGGCAATCTGCCAATCTAGAATATTTGTGGCCTTGTCTGTCATCAACTGGATCTGACCTAATCCAACCATTGTGATTGATGTATTCGGAACCTTGTGAATCAAAATCAAAACATTTCCATAAGTAAGGAACGATACGCAGCTCTATCAGGCAGAAAAAACAGGATAATATATCAGAAGATTCCTTCAGGCGTGTCAATGCTCTCACACACTCATGACGTTTGTCTCCAGCCAGTCTGCATGCTAGCACACTTCTGAAAATCCAAACGGGAGATTTCATGTGTCTGTGCGGATCCATGGAGGTGAAGGGGACTGCCATGCTGAGCCGCGAGGTGTGTTTCTAAAGCCGCAGCGCTCTGTTTGGACTTGAACTTACGACAACCCCCTTTAAGGCACCCACCTCACCCCACCCTCACCCAGGGAACAAACACCTACGGCATGCAGAAGCTGACGCGCTCATGTTTTTAGATGGTGTTAGCTTGCCAACAGGAAGTGCATGTTACATACAAACACTTGAAATTGTGAGAAGCTTGGGTCTAGGTTTAAAAATGTTAACAAATGAATATAAGAGGTAAGCTAACACTAGCACAGGCTGCTAACTGACAGTGCTTGTTGTGTCGCCCATGGGTGTCTACAAAACACCACTTGTTACGTTTCCAGTCAGTCAATATTGGGGTCATGGTCCATATTCCGGTTAGTGAAACATTGGGAATAAGCCGTTTCCATGCGTGAGCAAACAGGGTTCTTCCTGTATTCATGGTGATTGTAATCAATGGTGATATCCCAATCAAAGCAGCCACGCACGGAGAAGATCTGCTACAAACCCTGCGGAGATCCTGATCGGCGTATACATGATCAAATATTAGACTTAGAAAAGGAGGAACCCAGGGGGAATATTCGGGTTTTTCAAAATCTGAATATGATCCCACTCTGGTTATTCAGTCGGGTTATTGGTGTTTACGTGGCCACGCGCAACCGGGTTATTGCTAATATTCCGGTTAGAAAAGGCTTATTTGACTGCATGTAAACGTAGCCAACACAAACACCTGAAAGTTATGCACACATTTCAAAGTCTAAAAATGTCCTTAACGATGACTGATGGGGAGCAAGAGATATTGTTATCAGCTACATGACTTCACTTTGATTAACTCGTCAGGGAAAAAACAGAACCACCTCCTTGATTGCTTGTTGTGTCGCCCAAAAGTGTCTCTGCAGAACATCATGAAGTCAAAGTGGAGTTGACCTCTGATCTCTGACCTCTGACAGATATGCGTTTTATCATCATCATCTAGTTGGAAGCATGTCTGAAGCTGTCATAACTAACGCAAGTTCTTGAAATATTGCTGGTTACCATTTGACTTTTGAGCCTGATTCACCTCGTTCTTGGATCGTTGCCTTTAGAGACATGACACAGAAAACACACAAAATATTCAAAACAAAAAGATGGTTCAAGTCCCTTCAAGGTGAAAAGTTTATATCTGTGTATGAGCTACATTCGGCAAGACGGTCTCATGTTTTTCTCCCTCCCTTCCCAGGCGGTGGTCATTGGGGACACTCCACCTCCCGAGGGTCTCTCTGAGAATGACAGCGGTGTGGAGCTGACCAATGAGAACAGCCCCCTGACGGCGGCTGAGCCTCCGTCGCCCTTCAGCCCCAAACAGAATGGAGACGCCGCCTCGCCTCAAGGTGACACAGCAGTTGTGGACCTTTAAGTTTTGAAACTGGGAATAAGGCATTTCCATGCGTGAGCAAACAGGTTTAGTCCTGTATCCATGGTGATTGAAATCACTTGTGATATCTCATGTCTGCTACAAACCCTTCTTGGCGTGACTTTCCGCTCCCCTTTTTGTGGATCCAAATGCCAGGATGTTTGTGTCTTTCATCACACTTATGATTGGTTTCCTCCTCATTCCAAAAGTTTGGCCTGGTGTTGTTTTTGCGTTTGGCCATGTTTACAAGTAGTTCCTGGACTCCAAAGACCAAGATGCCTTGCCAATATAACATGTGCAGAACACTAATTCATGTTCCTTTTGATGGGGAGATCCTGATCCGTGCATCCATGATCAAATATTCCGGTTAGAAAAGGAGGAAGCCAGGGGTCATATTCAGGTCATATTCAGGTTTTGGCCATGTAAACACCAGTGACCCAATTTATCCATTCAGGTTATTGGTGTTTACACGGCCGCGCTTATATTCCAGTTAAATAAGGGTTATTTGACTGTATGTAAAGGTAGCCAAAGAGTATAAAGAAGCGCTTCCTTGAATGGAAGTCATAAAGGATTGGAGCGTGGAGGTCACGTTGACTGACTGACTTTGGTCCTAACCTTCTGTAAATCTCACAAACTGGATTCATTTTCCAAACAATGGAATGAGGTGTTTACTGTTGGCCCGTGCATCTTCAATTCCTCCATGATGGAGTTTGAGAGTATCGTGTGTCTCGCTGCCATCTGTCCAACTGTCCGCCTGCTGCCGTCTTTCCTCAGATGAAAACCAGTGTTTGGGCGGAAGCAGGAAGAGGAGCAGGAAGCGCTCAGAGGAGGAGGACAGTTCCTGGGATTCCTGCAGCGAGGTAGGACCACCCCCATAGAGGAGGAGGAGGACACGGCCCCCCCTCAGGGAGCAGCGCGGAAACTGAAACTGTGTGTATGATTTGAACAGGAGAAAGCCCCCGGAGCATCTCAGCTGGGTTTGAGACAGAGACCTCCACCCAGGACCATCTTCCAGGCTGGACTGACGCCGCACACACACAGCAAGCCGCGCAGACAGAGCCGCAAGCAGGAGATCATCCTGTCAGCGGTAAACCAACATACACACAATGAATACACTTGATTTCTTCTAAATGTCTCGATAATCACCAGTGATATCATCCATTGGAAAATCAACCAAAAAAAAAAGAAGGTTGACAAAATGAACCTGTAATGAAGGAAAAAACTAAAGCATCATGCTCATAAACTCAAAAAAAAAATCGAATTTTAGTCAATAATTTCTCCCCTTCAATTATACCAATTGGTTCTGATTCAGAAACGTTATTAGCCCCCGAGGGGCAAGAGCACAAAAAAATAGTTACACCTGGAAACTATACAGAATATATTTACATTATCACACTTTAGTACTTATACATATATTGTGAGATGTACATTTATATATATATATACACATATATTTACATTATTGCACTGATAAGTTACATTTTAAAGTATGGTTTTGGTATGAGTTGTACATTATACCGTTGGAAAGCCTGATTAGTCACAACAAGGTACAACATGTAGAATAGTGCATTCATGGAATGAGCAACACAGCTAAACGTGTGGGTAATGCCCCCCAAAAATGTGCCAAAATCCCTCGAAGAAAGTATGTAAATGGTATTTCAATCAATCATTTCTCACCTTCAATAATACCAATTGGTGTTGTATTTTATACCGTTGGAAAGCCGTGGATGAGCAACACAGGTAAATGTGTCTGTAACACCCCAAAAAAATCCCCAGCCCCCAACTGGTGCCAAAATCCCCAGTCGTGCAGCCGTGACTGGCTCACACCTGGCAGCACCTGAAACTCATAACAAAAGTGAACACCAACAGGCGAATATTTCAGGGGATTTTTTAAAGAAGCTTTCATAGTTTAAAAAGGTCACCAATATGAGCCAACTGGTGGTTGACATCATCACTCTCTCATTCATCAGCTTTCACTCTGATGTGCTCACAAAAAACTCCTGCTTTTCCTACTTGTACATTAATCATGACCTCCCATCTCTATCTTTAATGAAATGAATAATTAATCTGTGTGTGTGTGTGTGTCAGAGTGCTACCGGACCTCGGGTCGTGGCCATCGTGTCCGGTAACGTCCCTGAGACGCCGCACCTGGATCTGATGGAACAAGACTCCAAAGACTCGGCTCAGAGCAGCAGCACCGCGTCCAGCTCCGAAACCCAGCCCGAGTACAACGTAAGTGTGTGTGTGTGTGTGTCCGTGTGTGTGTGTCTGAGCATTTGTTATGTGAGCACAATGAGTGTGTGTGCACGCATCTTTCGGCAGCAAATACATCTACATCCACCCACCCTCCCAAAATCACAGCTCAGCGGCATACAAACATGTTCCAGATCCTCAGCGTGTCTGCACAGGAGTGACATGACATCTGACCTCTGATCTCTGATCTGAGAAGCGAATTCTGGATGAGGAACAGGAAGGGCGCCCACCTGTGGCCACTTAGGGAACAAAGCAAACCTGTGGAACCAATTGAAGATGCGCCAGCTTCACTTTTTTGCCTGCAAAGATGCTGTGAAAGTTTTGAAGTCAATCAGCTGCGATCAGCAATTCACTTTTTTTCTGAAGAATAAGATAAGAGGGGGGTCGGGGGGGGGGGAGAGGAGGAGGGGGAGTGTAAAGACAGTGGAGCAGCTGTGCAGATGAAGGTTGTTCTCAAAAAAAGGGAAGTGAAGATTTGGCAGTGGAAGAAAGATGTGGAAGGGTAACTCCCTCCGTTCAGCCTCCTCCTCCACCTGGCCTTGTGTTAGTGCAGGTGGCTGCGCACACACACAGACACACACACACACACACACTCACTCACTCACTCTCTGACTATGTTTACCCTGTATCAATGGTGTCATTCAGGTCAAGACAGCCAGGCCTGTGTGTGTGTTCCTGTGTACATACAGATCTAAATGCTGACGTGTGCGTGTGTTTTTACGGTGTGTGTGTGCGCGTGTTTTCACGGAGCTCAGCCGAGCGTGCCGCCTCAGACTGCATCACAAAGCCCTAATGGCCTCCGAAAGGTCGCGGAACTGCGGCTCAGCTGGGATTTGGTTTTGACGGGCAGGGAAAAATCCCACCCGACACACACACACACACTTAACACACCACCTCTGCCATAACGGGATCAAAGTGGGGCCATTCAGCGACTTGAAAAACGTGCACGGCGAGCGAGGACGGACGCAGCCGCTCTGTCTGCTGACCTCTGACGGCTGAGCCGAGCGCTGAGGCGGAGGCGATCAGCTGGGCGAGTCTGAACAGGCGGCGAGAGTTTGGCTGCAACAATCCGAGGCGCTCGTCCTGCGGGCGCGAATACAAACCTGTCCTTCAATTTGTTCCATACGTCCTCTTTGATAAGAGACATGAGACATGCTAAGGCATAATATAAAGACGTGTGTGTGTGTGGGGGGAACTCGTCATCTCGCTTTGCTCAAGAAAGTGTTTGAGAAATAAGGGTGTGAGGAGAATTTTCTTCGTCCTTTCCGTGTCAGCTGGTCTTGAGGAGCGGAGATCTCACCAAAAATATGAACTTTCCTCAGAGGTTTTGGCAGCGCCGAGTGTTTCTCAGGACTATAGATTTCATCGTTTCCTCTGCTGGAGAACCGGAGAAGAAGGGAGGGGGTTTTTAGCTTTTCAGTCCTTCAGATTTAACCACTGAAGGTCTCTGAAAGGGTTTGAAAACTGAGCGATTGTTAGCAGGGTTGTCACGATACCGATGTTGCAGCCCTGAATACTGGCCGATATTCAACAAGCCGAAAACAAGTATTTACAGCAGGAGGCACCAACCTTTTTGACCCTGAGAGCTACTTCATGAATTTACTCTGAATTTTGAACTGGAATAGGTCGGAGTTCACCTAAACTTATCTAAACTTCATGCATTTAAGATATTGTCATATTCGAATCTATATAAATTCAAGTGTGAGTAAACAAGAATAGCAACCAAATAGAATTACATTTTTGAACGTGGGCAACGAGTTGGTGAACTCTGATTTACACAAGGGGTCTCTCCATACAACTTTTTCACTTCTGTTACGATACCGATGTTGCAGTCTTGAGTTTTGGCCAATATTGATATTGATCTTTTATGACTTATTTTGTAGTGTGGAATGTTAGAAAAGGCTTGATCAAGTGATATTACTCAAACAGAGAACAATAGTCAGCAACAGTAGCTATGAGAAAAACTGACCCAGTTATTATTAACCAATGGCTTACATACATTTTAACCTTAAACAGAAGAATATTCTACATAGAAGAGCTGGAGCGGAGTCTGGAATGGACTGCTTGTATCGAGTGCTTTTATCGGAAATTTTAGATGCATGCAGTTTTTTGGGGGGTTTTGGCTGATATCGGACCAATATCCGATATCACTATCAGATTGGGACACACCTAATTGTTTGATAACGTGATCTTATCTTCTGTATGTTTATGTTGTAATCTCTCCTCATCTCTCTGCGGTTGCCAGGACAACAAAGGCTTCGGTATCGGCGAGCTGGTCTGGGGAAAGATCAAAGGCTTCTCCTGGTGGCCCGGCATCGTGGTGACATGGCGAGCCACCGGCAAGCGGCAGGCCAGCCACGGCATGAGGTGGCTGCAGTGGTTCGGGGACGGGAAGTTCTCCGAGGTGAGCGGGGGGAGGTGAGGGGGCAACGACGGAGGGGGTAGAAGGGGGTCGGACGTTCCTCATGCAATGTCTCCGTGTGTCTCCGCCGCCCCTCCAGGTGTCAGCGGACAAACTGGACTCCATCACCGCCTTCCCAAAGTTCTTCAGCCAGGCGTCCTACACCAAGCTGGCCTCCTACCGCAGGGCCATCTTCCAGGCTCTGGAGGTGAGCGGGGTCATGACCTTTGACAGCCATTGGGTTTCATTAGTGTAACAATTCAACTGTGTTTGGACACAACCAAGTCCTGTGTTTGAGTACGGGAGACGAAAGACCAAATTTGGGGTGTCAATTCATTACAGGGGAGTTATTCTTCTTCTATTTATCTGTCCTTTCTACTCCTTGAAAAATAGCCTTGTTACTCCTATTTCATTTTGGCTTGTTTTTCCGGTTTGCCATCGTTCAAAAAACCCCTAAAACACGTTCCAGGTAGATGAAAACCTTTCTTGGGTGCAACAGTTTTTTTCTTACATTCGTTTCCCTCACAGATTCCTGCAGCTAAGCTTGGATGTACATTTACATTCCAATAAAGGCGATTGATAGCATGTTTGACTTGTTGCAACATTACAATACTTAAAGGCAACTAGTCAACATATCTTCCCGCTCCATGAAACACGTTAATGCTCAGTACGTATATGGTTCTTTAATGTATTTGCATTGTACTAAAATCCCACGTGCTCCAGATTGAGCAGGAAATAAGTAGCTTTTCTTATGGAAGGTTGCGGGAAAACAAGCATGAACCGTTGTGCACGGTTGTGCGATTACACAATCTGGCATTCTTTGCAGTCACCCTGCCAGGAGTGTGTGTTAAGTGAAAAACAATAGAGGTCATAAATGACTTAAGGGAAAGTGGGAAGTGAAATAAGCGATATCAGATTAGGGATCACAGATCGTGCAGGCGGCAAAAATAAACTAATCGGAAATATGTGCTTCAAGTCAAATCAAGTGGCGTTTTATCGGCACTTGCATCAGCAAACACATAAACGTCTCGTCGAGTTGGCAGGAAGTGATGTGCAGGAAGTTTCTGCTCCTGGTGATGGTGGCGGCATTTGATCCCAATCGATCAAATGTGACAGTTGCATTTGCAATATAATGAACACACGTGGAATTACAAGTATGAGTGCTCGGTTATTCAGGAAAATGCAGAGATAACTTAATTACTCGTTTTTTTAAAGAAACCAAAAAGTTAGATATTTGTCATTTCTATTGAAAACTGCAAAATAAAATATGTGCAAAATGTAGGGTCTTACAGTACACTTAATTTAAATGCAGTGTATTATTATAGTATTTTCAAGTACATTTATCAAGAGTAGTTTTTTCAAACGTGTCAGAGTCAGACACATCTCCTTGGAACGACTTCTGTGTGTTGTCTTTTCTGAGGTTTTTCTGGCTGTGTTACTGTTTGTGTGTGTGTGTGTGTGTGTTTGTGTGTGTGTCAGCGACTGCAGGCCCGATCACGTCGCGTAGTTTCGTCATGTCTGCTCCACCACGTCTGTCATCTCTCTGCTCTCCTCCGACTTGCTCTGTCACTCAGACTACGTCTCCTCCTCCTCCTTCAGTTCTTCTCCTCTGCTGTCAGTCTCTCACCTCTGCACTTAAAAACTGCCTTCTTTTCTTCTTCTTGACAGCTTTACGGCCAATAATCTATCTCGTTTTTAAAAGGCCTGAAAGTGTCAGCCAGTAAACATTTAA
Source organism: Mullus surmuletus (assembly GCA_903171835.1). Classification (NCBI taxonomy): domain Eukaryota; kingdom Metazoa; phylum Chordata; class Actinopteri; order Syngnathiformes; family Mullidae; genus Mullus; species Mullus surmuletus. Next base: position 99,569 of record CAESWR010000190.1, on the reverse strand, counting down.
CACCTCGAAAGTAAACCCACTGGCTTTGCTTACATGCAGTCAACAGCGGGTTTAAGCTCCATATTCCAGTTAGTGAAACATTGGGAATAAGGCGTTTCCATGCGTGAGCAAACAGGGTCATTCCTGGTGGTTCCGTGGTGTCGCTCTCGCCTTTGGCCATGTTTACAAGTAGTTCCTGGACTCCAAAGACCAAGATTCCTTGCCAATAGAACATGTGCAGAACACTAATTCATGTTCCTTTTGATGAGGAGATCCTGATCGGTGTTTGATCAAAAATTCGGCTTAGAAAAGGAGGAACCTAAGGGGGATATTCGGGTTTTTAAAAAGCGGTATGTGTTCATATTTTTGTTTTTAAAAACCTGAATAATAACTCAAACCCTCTGGTTATTCAAACGGGTTATTGGTGTTTATGTGGCCGCGCAACCGGCTTATTGCTAATATTCCGGTTAGAAAAGGCTTGTTTGAGTGCATGTAAACGTAGCCACTGATATGAGCATCAAAGGCTTAAAAATGTATTTTAAATGCAACTGAGATGTTTCCACTGTCTAATCCCCCTTGGTTCATCTTTTTTTAAAAATAATAACATGTGCACTGCCCGGGAATCGAACCCGGGTCACAAGAATGGGAATCTTGTATGATACCACTACACCAGCAGTGCTTGTGTTCTGCCGGCCTACGGCTCGGCTCTGATCTGCTCTGTTTGACGACGCCGAATGTTCCTCATCTGCTCAGATGGCGAGCGTGCGGGCGGAGGAGAAGTTCCCGGCCTGCGAGTCGGACAATCCAGAGGACCAGGTCAAGCCCATGCTGGATTGGGCCAACGGAGGTTTCCTGCCCAAGGGAGAGGAGGGACTGAAGCCCACGCAGAGGGCCGGTGAGGAAGCAGGAAGCGGCAGCGTCGCCTCGCGCCAAAAGTCAGATGCGGCGGCAAAAGCTGAGCAAATGTGTGTGTGTTTGTGTGTGCAGACTCAAACCCTCTGGACCTGAAGGTCCTGGACGTCTCCCTGCCCGAGTACTTCCCCAGCGCCAAGAGGCCCAAAGTCAGCATTTGTAAGAGCAAGGCAGTGCCTGAGGAATCCTACAGCAGAGGTAGGGGCAAAGGTCAAATCATCCACCATCACAAATAGCTGTAAAAAACAGACCCTATCCGTGATTCTGCTGTTGACGAGATGAAACATGAAAATTGTTTGTGTTTTTCTCTTAGAACAAATGGTGAATGAAGTTCTTAAGAATAAAAGAAGTATAGAAGGTGAGAACTCACATACATCCTCATGCTGTGTGTTTATGAAGGACTGAGCAAGAGACATGAATTAATAACTGTGTGTGTGTGTGTGTGTGTGTGCAGATTTCTGCCTCTCCTGTGGAAAGATGAGAGCAGCGACCTTCCACCCGCTCTTTGAAGGAGGCCTGTGCCAAACATGCAAGGTAGAAACACTCTTCCTTTTTCTCTTGAATAAATAACAAGCGAACGACAAGTGAAAATAAGGCTGCTGAAATGTTTCAAGAGAGATAAAATCTTCCAAGTGGATGAAATTATACAAAGATGATGAATATACAGGCTCTGAGAGGCCCTCTAGTGGACATATTGCTCAGCATGCATACTGACGTCACAGGAATCAGAATCAGTTTTATTAACACATACAAGAAATTTGACTCCATTTTTTCTTGCTCAGTTTAAACAGAATAAATAAATACATACATACAACATACATAGACCTAATGTAAACAAACATACAACAACGAGCAGAAGAATAGTGTAAATAATATATATATGGAAATGGGTAGTACAGAAGTCTGGTCTATTAATTAAATGTTTATGTATACATTATATATACTGTGTGGAAATTTCAATTATAATTGATTCAATAATATTTCTAGATACCATTAACAGTTTTTAAAGATCTCAGGGAAGATACAGAGTAAGATTAAAGATTTGTTGCTGCATCTTTGTTAGATCACGCAAAAGAAAAAACCAACAACAAACACATAAAAAGCCTGATTGAGCATCAGTTTGATTTAAAGAGATAAACTGAAGTCAAACATATAAAATGGTGTTTTATGTGTGTTTGTACAGGACGTGTATTTGGAAATGTCCTACATGTACGATGATGATGGTTATCAGTCCTACTGCACCGTCTGCTGTGGAGGTCGAGAGGTTCTGTTGTGCGGCAACGTCAACTGCTGCAGGTATGACACACACACACACACACGCACGCTCGCTCCTAGACACACACTCTGCTCATTTGTGTCCCGCTCACCTCCTCTCCTCTGTGGCCCCGCCCACTTCCCCGCAGGTGTTTCTGTGTAGACTGTCTGGACATCCTGGTGGATCCCGGCGCGTCCAACAACGCTCGCCACCTGGACCCATGGCGCTGCTACATGTGCCAGCCGCTCCTGCAGTACGGCGCGCTCAAGCGCCGCCACGACTGGAGCATCAAACTGCAGGAGTTCTTCGGCAACGAGAACGGACAGGAGTTTGTAAGTCCAACCTCTGACTGTTCAAAAAAACATGGAAATGCTTTCGATTGAAAAGATTTTTCTTAAGTAGATTTTACGTAACATCCACCAGGAGGCACCAAAGATTTACCCAGCAGTCCCAGCAGAGCAGAGGCGGCCAATCAGAGTCCTCTCGCTGTTTGACGGCATCGCCACTGGTGAGTGTGAGTGCACATGTGCCGTATCAGTGTGTTTGTAGGGGTGTCCTGATACAATACCGATATTGCAGCCTTCAGTATTAGCCAATACTGATCAGATATCAGTAAGAATCATACATACTTTTATTTTGTAGTATGGAATGTGAGTGATATTACTCAAACTATTACTCACATGAAATATGAATATATAAAAAACGGACCCAATTATTACTAAGCAATGGTTTACATACATTTGAACCTTAAACATAAGAATATTCTACATAGAAGTGCTGGAGTCTGGAATGCACGGCTTGTATCGGAGTGTTTATATCGGAGATTTTAGATGCAGGCCGATATAAACCGATACTCGTTTTTTTTGGCTGATATCAGACAGATATCCGGTATCAATATCGGGACACCTCCATGTGTGTGTAATGATGGCTGTCTGTGCTCCTCAGGCTACCTGGTCCTCAGAGATCTGGGCTTCAAGGTGGATCAGTACGTGGCGTCAGAGGTGTGCGAGGACTCCATCTCAGTGGGCGTGGTCAGACATGAAGGAAAGATCCAGTACGTCCATGATGTCCGGAACATCACCAAGAAGAACGTAAGGACAACAATCTTGGGCAGAGATGTTTTTACTGATGTTTATTATAAAAGCTCTTTGAAAGTTTATGAGCAGTTCAGGACTCTAACACTGGGTGGTGCTGTTGTGTGTCAGATCCTGGAGTGGGGTCCGTTTGACCTGGTGATCGGAGGAAGCCCCTGTAACGACCTGTCCATCGTCAACCCGGCGAGGAAGGGCCTGTATGGTGGGTGGGACCCTCTAGTTCTTCTACTTCTTCTTCCGGTCTTTGATGGTGTCGGCGGTCCTGACGATGGCTTGTCGTTGCAGAAGGAACAGGCAGACTCTTCTTTGAGTTCTACCGTCTGCTGAGCGAGGCCAAGCCCAAAGAGGGCGAGGACCGCCCCTTCTTCTGGATGTTCGAGAACGTGGTTGCCATGGGTGTCAACGACAAGCGGGACATCTCGCGCTTCCTGGAGGTGAGAGGAGACGAGTTTGGTGTCCAGTTAGTCAGGAAAACCTTGTTGTTTATGGATGCCACTATGCGGCTTTTCATTTTTCTGACAGAACAATCTAGATGCAAAATTCTCGGAAAAAGTGATTATCTTTCTGTGCCAAATGTTTATACCAACACAAGAAATCTCAGCCCAGAACTTCTTGATGCAGGTTTCTGCCACTGAAAAGCTAAATGGGGCCTTTATTTTCATTCTGTATACAGAATCCTGCCGCTCTTTTTATTTTGAAGGTGCAGAGCAGCAGAAATGTGATGATATAAACCAGGGTTTTTCAACCTTTTTTTGTGCCAAGGTGCATTTTAGCCTTTATTAACAATATAAAGTCTGTTCTGTCCAGTGACTAGACAGCACAGACACTCGACACTGGCACATTATTTGCAGATAATAATTCATTTGTTTAAAAAAAAGGTTTTTTACACCAATTCGATGAAATTGGATAATTTTCCACGGCACACCTGACAATATATCACGGCACAGTGGTTGAGAAACAGATATAAATCCATTATTTTGGATCCCCCCCCCCCACACACATGCTCACACTTGTCGGTTCTTCGTTAAAATATGTTCTGTTGAAATCCCATAAAAAGATTCAGTTGAAAACAATTAATTTGAAACCACAGCAACCACTTCCTGGTTTCTGTTGAAAATGATTCATCGAAAACAGTTCAGACTTACCAGACCGAGAAGTTAATGATTGTGAACTTTGTGTGTGTCTGTGTGTGACTTGTTACAGTGTAATCCTGTGATGATTGACGCCATTGAGGTCTCCGCCGCTCACCGAGCCCGGTACTTCTGGGGAAATCTACCCGGCATGAACAGGTTGGGAAAAAAAACATTTGTAATATGTGTACGCTTGTGTGTTCGTGTGTTTGAGACCTGCTCTGCTCTCCAGTGTATCTAAGCGTGATGACTGTTTCAGACCTCTGTGCGCATCTGGGATGGACAAGCTGGAGCTGCAGGACTGCTTGGAGCACGGACGAGTGGCGAAGGTCAGAGCGCAGTAAAAAAAAATGGAAAAAAAATAAAGCAAATTCCAGGTGTGTGTGTTGTGTTAAACGCTGCTGTTTGTGGTCGCAGTTCGGAAAGGTGCGCACCATCACGACACGCTCCAACTCCATCAAGCAGGGGAAGGACCAGCACTTCCCCGTGCTCATGAACGGGAAGGAGGACATCCTGTGGTGCACGGAGCTGGAGAGGTGAGCGAGCACTCACACACACACACACACATACACACACATCCGCATCATTCTTTGGCTTAAAATAGTTATTATGCAGTATTAGAGTGCACAGTGTACCAGCATTTATGAGGATTGTTTCTTTGAAGGGATGGTTTACCCAGAAATCTCAATGTTCCTTTGAAAAAAAGCTCACAAACTGACTCTTAGTCTGGATTTTTCCACTGAAGCTCCCCTTCTTTCACCTCCCGCATTTTTTGAGCGAACCGTCCCTTTACAGGGTATATGCAGGAATTGTGACGTTAATTTCAAAACCTTTTCAAGACTTTTTCAGGACTTTCTCGAAATTTGTAATACTTTGAGCAATAAACGTTTCCATCAGTGACACTTTTAATTCGACAGTTTTAGTTTTCAATAAAGACTATAGACCCCTATTATACAACACAATTCAAATCCGCTGAGAAAACTGAATTTCCGCCCACGTACGTTCTCTTTTGACAGCTAATTCAGAATAATACTTTCAAAATTTTAAGACGTCACAAAGTCGTGTTAAGACTTTTTAATAATTTTTAAGGCTCTTAATTTCCCCAAAATTGATACCCTGCTTTAAGTGGACTGACCTCTTTGACCTCTGACAAAAGCAGCAATGAAACTCAAATCTTCCATCTGTGACGAACTTTTGCAGGATTTTCGGCTTCCCCGTCCACTACACCGACGTGTCCAACATGGGTCGGGGCGCCAGACAGAAGCTTCTGGGTCGGTCCTGGAGCGTCCCGGTCATCAGGCACCTCTTCGCTCCGCTCAAGGACTACTACGCCTGCGAGTAGACGCCGCTCTGGACGAGGCTTTGGAGACTCCAGCCATTAGGAGCTGGAAAGCGAATCCACAGTTTTTCGTCTGACGAGTGTCGCCGGGAGGAAAGTAGCCGTCGCGTTTGTTTACAGCCTGAAAACTGCAGCAGACACGCAAACACGGCGGCGGGTCGGCACCTTTGCGGTGCGTTTTTTGGTGCTTTTATTTAGATTTTTCCTTTTGAAAAACGTCCTCAGTTGATAACACTTAGCCGTCGTAGAAAATAGAGAAACAAACCAGCACACAAGTTTTTTTTAAGTGGATCGGTAACGGGACAGTTAAAGGATCAAAGGTCGCGGGGGGGTCGCCGGTCAGGTGCAGATTGAAACGTGCGGCGATCAAAGACCAAAGTCACGCGGCTTCCTGCTCCGGCCTGACAGCACGCAGCTGCAGAAACTTTATTCTTTCTGTTTTAATTACACGTCGAGCTGTGCTGGACTCTCAAAGCAGTGGTTTTATTTTGTTTTTTCTAGCCAACAAGGGTGCTTTTTTGTGGCAGCCGTTTTGACACCACAATTTGAGCCTCCCGTCTTTGCTCGACGGCACTGTAGCAGACACCCGTTTAGATACTAATATGGAAGGAAGGCCTCAGTTTGTTGTTCAGAGGACCAATAATAGAGGAAGCAGAACATTCAGACTTTCTGCTGTTAAGTTCAGGAACTGAACCTCGTTTGTTTTTGTGAGGTGATTCTAACAGAAAAAAGGCTTCCACGAGAAAAAAAAAAAAAGATTTTATGGAAATGTTTTTAGTGTGAAACTCCCTGAAAAGCTACGTACAAATACTTGAAACAACCCAATGCAAAAACACGAGGTGGAGATTAGTGTGTTTTGTTTCCACACAGCTGAGGATGAAAAGTTGAACCTACTGTAGATGTTTGTTAGGTAGCATCTTGAAAAAATAGTTTACTGTAAAAGGTGGACAGTCGGTCGAACGAAGGTCATTTGTGTCCGGGAGCGAGTGTGAAAACGTGCAGCTGATGGGAAACACTGGTGAACACACAATGTTTTTGTAAACGAGCACTGATTACTTGTCTTGTTTTTAGGAGTTTTTATTGTTTTAATAGAGCAGAGCAGTGCCATCAAAGTGGAAATCGTCTCTGTGAAGCTGGTTGGTGCTCCGCTCTCCCTGGAGCTTCTACTTCTACTCTTTTAAGTAACAGAATAGACTTTAAAGGCTTCCAGGACTGATGATGTTCTTACTTGGCACGTCGACCACACTTCACAGATATTTCCAGTTTTAATCAGGCGACAGCTTCCTGATGTGACCAATGAACCGGACAGCTTCCTTTCAGACGTCTTTGACTTTGAAGTCTGTCAGCTGTCTGTAAGACAAACGGACCTCAGACGCGGCTCCTCTGACATTCTGTCTGCTCCGGTGCTTCCTGCGTATCGCCTGTGTTTGATCACTGGAACTTTTTTTTTTTTATGTTGCATACTCCGTACTTTGCGTACTGTATCGATGGACTGGTTTACACGCGTTTAATCCTTGTTTGACCTACAACTGGATCGCTCATTTTTCGAGTCAAACCGCACAAACCTTCCTAAAGAACCTATTTTCTCTCACGGTTACATCATCATTTACAAAACTTTATATCCCTCTGTTTGGGTCAGAGGTCACATGAGTGCGAGCAGCAACCGTTTGTTTGTTTGTTTTAAAGTCTTAAGAAACCAAAAAGTAATTGTTTACATGCTTCATTCATACTGCTGAAACCTGTTGAATGTTTTTTCTTGAAAACAGTTCACCAAAAAAAAAAAAAACAGTTTTTGTAACTACTCTTTTTTTTATAGTGAGAACACATACAGTATATATATATATTAACACTGTGTAAAAGTTGCTTGACGTTGATGAGGTAGCACACTATAGAGGATATTAATCATAGATTTTTGATATTTCGCCTTCTGTAGATTAAACAGTTGGAATGTGTTTCTGTTGGCCTTTGTGTGAATGATGTTTCACTATAACCTTTATGTGATTTCTCTTTTTTTACCAGAATCACATTTGAGAACATTTTTCTTTTGCTCTTTCTCGGCCTCTTTGTAGCTCTCCAGCGTGAGAGCGTTTCAAAAGAACAGATTCTCTGCTATTTTTGTACTTCATTTGAATTGTTAGTGGAAAAACATTGATGCATTTTTGTTCTTTTTTTATGTTTGTGTACTTCCTATAGCATCTTATATATAATTTGTACTAAATAAAGCGCAGCATTGCTGATAAAAATGCATGTTATGTGTGTAATTTATATGCAAATACATATTCCTCTACACGCTCATGAATATATTTAAAAGTTCTAACCTCATCACACTAATAATATCAAATATTAATATTCATACATTCTCTGTTTTACAATTAAAGACAAGTAGGTTACAAGCCGGTGGAAACTAAAATTTAACTTTATTTTTAACAAATACAAGGTTTCAGTCATGAATTCTGTGTTTTGCTCAAACACACACTATGGAGGCCCGAAGAGGACATTTAACATTTTAACATTTAACAGTTTTCTTGTGATAACGGCTTAGTTTTCTCGTTAAATCCAGAAAACAAAGCTAGTTTTCCCAATTATTTAATTTTATGGTGTTATCTCGTGATAACAGATTAATTTATTTCGTCATCTCGACAAAATGAATTTGGTTATCTCGAGATAATGAATCAATTAATAGCCCCTTGAACACCCAGTAAACAAACTAACGTAACCTGTAGGTTAGTGTAACTTACCGGTTATTTATTGTTGAATGTCAGCGGCAGCTCTTGAAGGCTGCAATGGTACCTACTTGCATCTGAGTTCTGGCCGTGTGGTTCTCTGTTACTACAAGATAACGAAATAAATGAATTATTAATGAAATAAATGTATTTATTTAATCGTCTCGAGAAAGAAATCTCAAAATAACATTGGGATTCCCAATATTATTTTAAGATAACCAATGATGATAGCGTGCTACTGGAAAAATGGCGCCCCCATCCCAACCAATGTAGGTTTCTATGGTGGGAGGCTGTTTCAGATCATCTCAAGTGACTGAAACATCCCGGACCCGAAAAGGCGTTAACAGTGATGTTCTCACTTGATGCCCCACAGCTTTGCACCAAAACCTTCAGCACTTTCCGTAAACAGATTCGATTCTCCACTAGGAACTGGTTAACTAGCGTTAGCAACAGCTAGCTTGCTGTACCTTAGCTAGCATAAAAAAATGAAACTATAGGACCCAGCTCCAAAAAACTGCAGCCCACCGGAAATAATGAGTTAGTGTTACAGTTATTAACACTAATAATAATGTTGTGTCGTTCACAGCCAGAACGTCGAGTGTCTACCTCAAGTTAAACCGCACAACAACTTTCCCGCCATTTTGTCTCAACCGCAATTAAAGTGGCGTCGTTGGCGCGAACAACGCTCATAGTTATAATACTGTGAGGACGGTGACCTCGACAAGAGCATTTTTGTGGCACTTTTATGGCAGTGTAGATGCTGACCAATTTTTTTTTTTACTTAAATGCGTATTATATGCCATTAGTTAAATGACATGATAGAACTCAACATGTATGTAGATGTCTAGGAAGCTAGCTGGGTATATTTTTACTTATTCCGTTTACTTATTCCGTATTTCTCTGCTGCTTGCTGAGGAAGATACCGTAAAAGGGACAGTTATTAATTAACTAATTAATAATTAATTAATTTATAAAAAATTTGACACAAGGTGGTGAAATCATATGATAGTTATTAATTAATAATTAATTCATTTATAATATTTTTGACACAAGGTGGTGTGACTTTCCCGGTGTTATATTATTTTCTGCCACCCATCGAAAATTGCTACTTAGTGGTTCTGCGCATGCGCCGAGCGTCATCACAACACGTGGTGGGTTGTTGATTATTTTCATTAGTTAATTAGTTACGGCTGGTTGCTGGGGGTAACAGAGATTTTAAAAAAACAAAAAACAAAAAACAATACGCCTTCAAAAGACATTTGCATCACGGAACCTCTGCCCGTAAACATGTCAGACTACTTCCCCTCCCTTCGTATCACTCCGCGCTGCCGACAGCTGCGCCCGGTACGCCCCTTCTCATCAGCTGTGTGCTCACATGCTTCGGGCTGGCGACCTAGAAGCGAGATAAATATACCAGTGGACTGGAAATCATATCAACATGGTGCGGGTTTGCGACTTTCCGGGCTGCAGCAACAAAAACAGGTCCGATTCGCCGCATGTGTTCCACCGCCTTCCGGTCATGGACATGCCTCTCCGGCAGCTCTGGCTGCTCTCCATGGGCTTGAACATCGAGACCAGGCTGGAGAAGGTGAAGAGGCTTCGTGTGTGCAGTGCTCACTTCAGCAAGGACGACTATGTCCCTGCGCGTCCGGGGCACAGGAAGAAACACGTTCTGAGGAGCGACGCTGTGCCAGGATTCCAGGTGAGGACACTAGTTTGTCATCAGAGCATGTAAACACCGCGAAACAGCTGATTGAAAGGTGCGCTGCTCCTAACTGGCAGCAGCGCGCAGTGATACGAACGGAGGGGAAATAGTGTCAGGTTATTGCGAGGTCAGATTTTTTTTTTGTTTTTACTGCCAGGAATTCGTGGTGCAAATGTATTACTCTTTTGAAAGCATATCGTTTTTTGGAAGCAAAACGCTTTATATCCTTGTGACCCCTAGCAACTACCCGGAACTACTTTCTGGAACGCGGAAACCGGGGCGGAACTCTGCTCGTGGGACGCAGTGGAGGAAAAGCCACTGCCGATGCACGCAGCTGGTGGTGAGGATGTCACACACTTTCATGTAAAATAAATAAATAAATGCGAACTATCCCTTTAAAATCTACAATTCTGGAGCCCACCTACAACCATAAGTCACCTTGGGTGCTGCCTTTTATTCCCACAACATTCATAAACACCTTAAGTGTTGATTTAATTTTTTTTTAATGATAGTGGAACAATGTATAGCCTTGAATCGTAAATAGAAACACATTTACTATCTAAACAAAACTGGCAGTTAAATAGAAATCCCCCCGTCACCTTTCTCATCCGTGGAACCAAGAACTGTTACTCCTGACCACTTTGTCAAGCCAGTTTTTGTCCCTCTCAGACCCTCTGTGGTTGGAATTTTTGAGGGTCATCAGTTAGGTGCTCAAACATCAGCTGCTTGAAATGGTATTTGAGCACCCGTTGCATCAGTCAAAATCATTAGATACATCTCAAAACCTGATTTACACAGAAATATGAATGTTGGAGTAATTCAAGCTCTGCAGATATAGTGAGTGACAGAAAACCGAATCCCCCTATATGGAAATATGTGAGGACGATGGCAGTGACTCATCCACCCAAACTGAAATGGTTTCATATAGAGGTTTTAAATCACCTGTTTGAAATTCCTTGGTAGCATCCATTGTTGGGTTGGTTCACACGCTATTAGTTCTGTCTATATGCTATTTTCTGTGATTTATTTGTTAGATGCTACATCAACAACGCTGCATCTTACATTTTTTGTCATTTTCTCTTCAATTTCATTACACGTTTGATCTGGGTCTCACCTTAGAAGCTAGCTTGTTAAGTCAGTTTGAGGGAAAATAGAACCTACAGTGGACCGCTTTTGTCCTTTAAACCCAGTCACAGAGCAGCAATGTTTCATATTTTCAATCGCTCTTTTCTCTGGTTCCAGACTCTTACGAGGACACACATCGACACCAACCGATCTCTAATGAAAAGACGGACATAAAAACAGAGAAACAATCAATTAAACAGGAATTGACGGAGGACAGGTGTATGGGCTCGGACGAGGTGGTTTTAATATCTGATGATGAGGACAACGTGGTGGAGGTGGAGCTCAGGGTGGAGGACAAGGTCAAGGTAGAGGAAATGGAAGCAACGACGGAGGAGTGTGATTTGCCACACGAGATGACGAGAACTGAGGAGAGCAAGGTTGTTGCTGAAGAGAATGCTCAAGAGAGTCGTTTCAGTAGAGACGACTTGTGGCGCTTCCTCAAAAAATACTGTTGTGACCGAAAAATGAATGTGAGCTCAGAGCTTTTTGTCACCACGGAGGTCATCCAGGCCTGCTCCCTCCATCCTTACTGCATCTACCTCTTTGTGGGACTGAAGTTCATCAATCGTCAGAGGCTCAGCCTTGTCCTGATTGGCTACTACGACCAGAGCCGTGGGGTCAGCATGGTGCGGCTGCTGGGCAGTCTGCAGCTGAGCTACGACGCCATCTGTCCTCAAACCTCTGCTGATTCGCGCGACCAGGCAGCGGAGTCGGATTCCCACCTCCTGCTTCAGATGCTGAGTGTGTCCGGCCTCAACCTGAACAACCTTGCCGTCTTCTACTGCAACGCACCCAGGCCAATGACTTTTGTCTCAATGCTGCGGAGCATCAATCCCAGTCTTATATCTCTATGTAGGATCCCCAAGATGGCGGCAAGAGCCTGCCAGGCGGGAATCTCTGCTTCATTTGGTTGTGTGATGGACCTGCTGAAGGACCTCCATCACCACTTCTGCGATCGCTCCAACTGGGGAAACAGGCTGGACACGCTGTATGCTGACTTGGCGTCTTTTAACCCAGCCCGCCCCATCGCCCAGCAGTGTTTGCTCGTCATCTGCATTGTGTGCAAGATGGCGGTCAGTTGGGGGGAAATGCTGGACTATTTTAAGACACTGCCGTCAACAGAACAAGCTCAGCAGATCGAAGCCAAGCTGATGGACGCCAAAATCCAGCTGCACTTCCTGTTCCTCTGCCATGCCCTGGAGCCCCTCCAAACATTGTTGGAGGTCCAGCAGAGTGGAGAGTTTAGCCTGGATGCGGAGCTCCAGCAAGCGTCAATCCTGGTTCACTTCTACGCGTGCAGCATCTTCCTGCCCTCTGAGATCAAGTCCTTTGTCGGGAGGCGGAGCCTGGTGGCCCTCAGTATGGACAGCAAGCTCCTCCCTGCGACAGATGTGTCCATTGGTTTCCGCGCCTTCGCATTCCTCTCGAAAACACCAACTGTGGATCTGCCGGACGAGGAAAGGTCCAACTTCTACAAGAATGCAATGGTGTTCTATCGCACAACGCTGAAAAGATTGA
>CAESWR010000189.1:125355-140535 GCA_903171835.1 Mullus surmuletus | reverse complement strand
TATTAGACTATTTAAACACTAAAATGATACGACAAATAATCCCTTACATGTGTTTCTACCATTATCAAATTCTGACCTGTGTGTATCCATAGACAAATCTGACACAAACAGGATTGCATTCAATGTATGCTGCATCGTGCAAGTGCAGGAAACAAAACTGCAGACTCAAGTTGCACAAGCAGAAAACATTGACAGTAGAAAGAAAAAATCAGAAGGAAAACTGCCGTTCAGGGGACGTTGGGAAGACCTGGTGTTAAAGGTCAGTCAGCTTCAATTTGCAGCCTATTTTGGTATTTTGCAATCAAACAAAACTTAACCACACGGTTCAGTCTCCAAAATGACTGCAGAGTTGAATCAACACCTCCCTGGCACTGTCAGAGCAAACCCTGAACATAGATGTCTCATGAAGAAGAAGATTTATCCAGTGCAGGTCAGCTGTGGTTGTATGCAAAAGTTTTCTTCCCCTCGAATTCTAACAGTGTGAAAACTCAATGAAATCAAACCTTTTAATTTGTGTATGACCCCCTTCTGCTGTCCTAATTAAAATCTAATTTGAATAAGAGACATGTATCATCCTCCCAGCTCACTGTGGACCTGTGTTACCTTGGCTGCAGATAGTACACACGGTGTGTGTCCAGTTAAGTTATGAGTTCCAGACACCCTAACTGCTTCTTCTTGATCTGCCAATGGAAAGATCCCTGCCAGCCAAGATTCGCCACACTTAATATTTAATGTCTTAGTTCAGATGCATCTTGCTCGGGAGAGAAACACAGGAGTTGGATGTTAGATCTCACAGGTGCTTTGGTCTTTTTACAAACGAGTGAGAAATCCTTGGAGAGATTATTGGAAGAAAAAGCATTTGCACAAGATTGGCTTGCTAAGTTTGAAAAATGCATCTTTCCCTCTGTAGTTTATTATCTCATGAAAATTGAGTTGGTTAAATCCCATAGTAAAGTTGTTATTATATTAGTAAATTAACTAGCTCAAACATGATTAAAGAATAATTGCTGCCAGTGGTTGCATTCTCACAGTTTCTCACATTTACCCAGAAAGTATATTTCAATCAGCAGTAGATGCTAGTATGTTGTGTGTGATTGTGTGGGTTCCAGTTTGCTTCCATTACATCGACACAATTAGCATGCTAACTTTAAATAGGCCAAGGAGACAAAGGTCTGCTCCAGTTCTCATGAAAAAAGGAAGAAGCAAGCAACATTCTTTAAAGGTAAGTTGCGTGCAAAGTAGTAAGTACAGTAAGTATTTAAAACGAGAGCTTTGTGTGATCAGAAATGATAAGAGAGGGATAAAAAAACAACAACATTTCAGAATGAGATTCAGGTGTCGCACTTCCAAAAGGTTAAAGCATTCGTGTATTGATTTGCACGGCTGAAACAAAGTCACATGCATGCAGTAAATACCAGAGGAGGTGATAATTTAACAAAAGCCAGATTTTTTTCTTTTAACTGAGGTTTGGTTAGCGTTAATGATTAATCAAAGAGCTTCAAACGGACGTAAAGTTGTTAAATATACACCACATCTGGGAGCACTTTATCTCTAAGTCACCCAAGATCTTTTCCTAAATTTCAAAATACATGCACCCCCCCCCCCCCATACACATCTCTTTAATTGGTAGAAGTGTGCAATCTAGAGTTTGTGTCACATTGGGAAGTGGAGACACTAGACTGAGTGTCTGACGTGAAATTCTCGAGAGAAATTGACACTTACACTGAAGGTGAAGTGTTCTGCCAGCAGCCAGGATCACCCACTTCATGGTCTCATGCTTCTCATATCACACTGGCAAGATACGAGTGTACAGTATACAAATTTTATTGGGTGGATTAACTGTCAAAGAAGTCAGTCAATATCACACGGGGAGTGCTTCCTCATGGTGCCATTACACAAGTAAAATGCACCCTAAGTTTGCAACAACTTTGGAACCACCCAAAAGCTTGTGTCCATGTTTTACGAAATTCAGCCGTGTAGTTGTGGCGTCACCCTGACAGACATATTACCACTCAGCAGGGGAACTCAAGGTGAAGCAAATCTTTACAAGCTCAACTGAAGGTTGCAGAACAGGTTGGGGATCATGTTAAAAAGAAGGAAGAGACCAACTTCCACTTCCATTTATGTCATGCTTCTGAGGACCTCCCTGACACAAGAGTCAGTATTTAGAATAAAACGCAAAAAATTAACACCTCTTCTTACCAGAGGCAAATTCAAACTTGGAGAGTTATAATCGTATAAAAAAGCAGAGCTATACTAACAGCATACTGCAAATTCTACACAGGCCCCCCCCCCCCCCAGTCTATTCAGGGGTCTTCCTTCAACGGTATTTTTTCCTTTCATCCTCAGATATCAACAAGCTTTTAAGGCAATCAAGTATTTTTAAGCACATGCCGGTAAGTTTGCTTAACACAGCAGAGTCAATATTAATAGTGCTATTTAAGCCAAGGTTTACACACAGAGCAGCCACAGGCTTAATGATTGACCCGGCTTTAGTTGGGTGTCAATAAGAAGAGGAACAAAAAAAAAAAAAAAAATATTCAGTGGGTTTACGATTGTTTCCAAAGCTTGATAGAACTTGTGCAAAACACAGCAACATGCTTTACAGAACCCGTAACTCAAGGCCAAAAACAAAAGGAAGCACGATAAGTATTTTTAATGCCCATTGTTACCGTCTGTGATTTCCTTGGTATTCTCTGAACTACGCAAATATTACAAATATGTTTCATTGTGCTTTATGTGTCTGACCAACATTCAATCTTTCAAAAGACAAACCAACAACCTGCTTACTGCATCTGCATACACTTACAATAACAGTTTGCGTACAGAAGCAACACGGTCACTTTTCTTGAACATCTCTGCTCCGAATGAGCATAAATACTTATGCTCAAGTGGAAAGTATCTGCAGGAAATTCATATTCAGATCTTCTGTGAATAAGTAATCCCCTGTGACTCAACTTGTCTACCTGAGGGGTTGTTTATGTAGCATGTTGGGATGGGGAGAAGTTTGCTGCTTAGTTTTTCTGCCAGAAAGGGTTTGGGAAGTCTACTATGAGCACCAAATGATGGTGAGGTGAGGTGGGCGCTACACTTTGTTGTTTTGCCTTGCCTTGCTGACTGCCATCGTTGTATCTGCAACTCTCACATGGATGTCACATTACGTTGAAGTATCTTTGTATGATTGCGTTTCTACTCATTCAAAGGTAGTGTCGGTGGGAAGAAAATCAAGTGGGGAGTTGATGTGCAACAACCGCGAAAGACCAAAATCTGAATAAACTTTTGTTTTTTGAAGACCACAATCGGCAGTTCAGTACAAATTAGAAAAGCCAATGAAGTCAGCTCTGTCCTGTAGAGCATCAACACAATAACATGCGACGGTGCACAACAGGAACTGAACATGGATTTGGTTACGCGATTGGTTACTTTCCTGCTCCGTGCTCTTTTTCGACCCAATTCTGCACAGCTTGATGCGGCTCTTATCAAAAAAAAAAAAGAGTGGTCTCCAACTTCCACTGGAATCCAAATTCGTCTGGCAGAAAAGCGCAGAGGCAAATTTCTCCCATGTACGGTTCCCCACTAGCGCCCCCTTTCAGGCGGGGGCGCAGCACTGCAGTGGTGCCTCGGGGTAGTGTGGGGGCACGGACGGCCTCCTCAAAGGGAAAAGGCAGCAGTGCTTTTCAGCTGGCAGGGGGGGGAACTGGTCTGACTGGTGTGAAAGGAGTCGCAGAAAGCGAAGAGACAGAAGGCGGACAAAACCGAGACGTCGGTGAAAACTTGGCGAGCATGTGGCAGAAAAGAGGAGTGACGCGGGACGAACGTCAACACACACACACACACACACACACACATGCGCGAACTCAAACTTCACAACGCGCGCGGGAGAGGAGTTACCTTTGGCGTACAGGGATCTGGGAGAATTCAGGTCGAGGTCCCCACTGAAGACTGAGATAAAGTCTGAGGGCATCGCAATCCCTCGCCGTGAGGAAACCGGACACCCGTCAAAGTCACACGCGTCAAGACGTCACGCCGCCGAGCGAGTGGGCTTTTTCTGTGGCTTCCTGCGTGGGCGTGCGGACACCTGTGGGGCCTCCAGCCGTGCCGTCCCGTTCACGTCGGAGCTGCGTAAAAAAGAGTGTCCCGGCTGTCACTCGAGTCCCCGCCGCTCGGTCCGCCTACGACGCATGTTTGTTGTCAGCGCACGAGCCAAGCAGCGCTCACCGGGAGCCACGCCCACACCTGTGACGCAATACGGCGCGTTTACGCAAGGATACGCGTTCTGTCACGTCCGTTTCTTTCTACTCAAATTCTTATATCGAATGATTATGTAATATACTGAATGTACATTTGGGGGGTTTTTTATGAATTATCGATGCATTGGAGCTGAACATGTGATTTGACATTAAAAAAGTTGTTACAGTAAAGAAAACTGTTTTTTTTTTAACATTAAAAAAATAAATAATCATTTTGAAATTCGTTTGACCATGAATTAAATTGCAAGTTATTTAAATTCTGACATCCCAACGCCTTAACATTGAGGATGGCATTAATCCTTTGTCAATGATCATCTTACTAAAACGGTGAAAGGGCACTGATCTAGATATCAGTTTGCATACTGATGTTTATGTCACACAGATGTCCAGATCATATTACATATCAGTCTGTATTTTGACTAAACAGCTAAAGGGATATGTTGTTGAATCTGATAACAGTTTAAATGGTGGCACCTACTTATTAGTTTTGTGTTCTGCAGAAACCTTTGAGCGTGTTTCCCGTAGCCATTCTGTAGCCACATCTGTTACACATCTGAATTATCTATTAAATGTTAGATAGAGGTGTCAGATCGCTTATTAGGATTCAGAAAATGATGTGAATAATCAGGGTTTGTGAAACATCCGATTTTCTCAAACAACCAGAAAAAGATTGAGCCAATAAAGCCATGTGTTTTCTGAAATGATGATACTTGATATTCAGTAAGTAATCATTTGCTACTTCCTATTATATAAGAAACATTGCATATAACACATGCACAGCTAACTGTTTTCCAACAGAAATGGTCAGAGTATGCACTTTTATCCATGAATATTTATTCCAATAAATGAAATTACATTTGTCACCTGTTGCACAAAAATATTTAGCGGACAAAATAAAGTGTGTGACATAAGGACGAATACCTATGTTCTCTCATTGATTCAGCTTCTCTTTGAAGTGACAGCTCTGAAATACTAATAGTTTTTTGACTTGCAAGTGCTAATGCAGACAAGACGCAGGGAACAGCATGACGCCATGAATAAATGCGGCAAGCCATGACAAGCAACAAATCCAAAACACACAGCAGTGCCTAATAATATTGGTCTTCCTTGTATTGGAGGAGGGGCACTATGAGTAACTCAATCTTTGCGTCTAGAAGAAATAGTTGAGAGTCCGTTGTTTGAAGTAGCGACTGGCCTCTCGGTTGGGCTGTTATCACCATGTTTGTTACATCGGAGTCCAAACAAACTGCAGAGTTTCATAAGCATCAGGTCGACAATTTCTTCCTCTTCCGATGGCTGTAGGAGAGTAATAACATTGTACAGTAAATTGCCCAACAAGCTTAGCAAAGACTCCTTGAACCTGAATAATAGAAATGATCTCCATCCAGTTTAAGTAAAACTTTGACAATTACTTTTAACACTAGTTCACAAAATAGACTGTTGCCTTAGAAACAATGCAACAGCAAATAATGACTACTTTTAAAACACAATTTGTATTTACTGTACTTCATGCACCAGACTGCAACGTAGAGTCTCGCATCAGCAATACTGACACAATAGACAGTCTGCAATGGGAGTTACCTTGTGATGTATCTGCTCTTGACTGAACGCCACAAGGATGACAGAGATGAAGAGGTTCAACACTACAAAGGTCATGAACACGATGCAGGAACCAATGAGGAAGGCGCCAAGCACCGGGTTATAATTCAGAACCTGTGGGATCAAAAGGAAGAGACACACTGAAGGGAAGCTGTCATTTATAATCACCATTATCCGCTGCATTTAAAGCAGTCCTACCTCTTCATAGTTAAATATGCCCATCTGAAGGCTGACCATGGTCTGAGCGGCGTCAAGTAGAGTCCGATAAGAGTACAGTTTCCACCCATACATCAGGTTGGACTGCAAAGGACAGAAACAATTTGCAGAACAACAACAATTTTTTATCTTAATGCAGATAAAACCATGATATTGAACTTCAGAAACTGGTGCAAAAGGATATAAACAAAACATCATTTTAGCAAAACACAGAGCCTGCGTTATGTTGCTAAAGTTTCTGAACTGATTACACAGTTGAAAACTTATCTAAACCAAACCAATAGCTACTAAATGATTTCTTTGTAACAGTTAAATACAGTGAGGTATTATAATAAAATAGCAAGGAAAGCAACTTCCCAAGCAGCAATTTATAAGGTCAGTGTGGGAAACTTCTCACAGCAATGGAGTAGGCCAGGAACATAATGGTCATGACCACCAGGAACCCTGAGATATCAGTCCAAGCTCGCTGCAGGGTTGCCGTGATCATGTGCAGCTTAGGGTTGAGTCTCAGCAGGTGCCACAGTTTAACCGTGGCCAGAAGCACCAGGAAGGCAATCAGATACCCCAGCACTGCATCAGCTTTGGCCGTCTCATGGAAGCTTGCATACCTGGAGGCAGAGCACAAGAGGATAGAGGTTTGTTTCAACAAAATGTATTTACAAAGTGCAGTGTGTCTGTTTAAACAGAACAAACAAAGGCATTTTTATTTTCAGGTGCATGCACACAAGGACCACTGGGGTGGGTTTAGAGGGACGTGTTGACATAAATTGAACATAGTTAGAGTCAGGCTTTTATTACAACCTGAAGATGTTTGAAATTTCCAGAGTTGAGGATTGAACAGTGAACATGCACATTCAGGTCAGACACTCTAAAGGAGCCTACAAAGTCACATTCTGAAACATAGGGAGACCGATCAAGCCTCAGTGTTTGAAATGTTGCGCATGAGAAGTTCTTAAGAACCCATGTTTTGACAAACTGGACTGACTCATACACTGTACTTGGCACATGCAAAGTGTGAAGCCTTGCGGTCAGATAAGAAGGAGAAAAAGGGATCAGGACAGTTGATGGCAGAAAACAAACATGAACATGACCTTTTGACAAATTGTTGTTGAGGGATAAAATATTTTTAGTGATGCCAAAGTTGGTTCTTTTCTGCCTGACAGGTTATTTTGCCTGAAGGCCATTTTGGGTTCTCCCGCTTTCACACTTGCACACTTGAAACAGTGTGGGGAGGGGGATTAATTTGGTTGTAATCTGTAAATTTACCACTAGATGCCCCTCAAGTAAATGCGACACCCTGCTTAAGAACACATGAGCCCAATAGCTTGGAGGTTAGGGGAGCTAGATCATGCTGGAAATCTAGTGACATAATAAAATTGTACAGTGAGAAGCGCAGAATGCTACATTTGGCAGTTCTAAATTGTTTTTTGTTCATTTAAGTAAACAAGAAATTACTGGTCTTTGTGGTTCTGGTAATACTCCATGTCCCGCTTTCCCAGTAGCGTCCTCCTGATGAAGACAGATAGTGCGCTCCAGCTGAGAATGATGATCGCAAGCTCCAGAAGGTTCCATTTGCTCTTGAAATAGGACCATTTCTGAAGCTTCATTTGCTTTGCCTGTCAACACAAATGGGGTCTTAGCAGCCTTGTTTGTAGCATTCTTTTAAATATATTAAGTGGGTATATAAAAACTACTGGAATAATTACTTGGACAAACATGTAGTAAATGATGAAGAGGAAGTATATGGCTTCAGAGGCCATGACAAAGATGTGGAGGCCACCGGTTGACTGGTAAAGACGTACACTTTGCAGCTCACTGCGGAATTGGAAGGCCCCTGAAAACATGACAAACATCGCAATGTCAACTAAAAGTAGAGAGAGCATCTCAGACACAGCTGCAGGAGGTGATCTTAAACGTAGGCTGCATACCTATGGCTTTGCTCTCCAGCATGAGTGTGACAATACAGAAGAGATTGACGTTGGCGTTGTACACAGTGAACTCAACAAAGATGGCTTGGGTGTACACGTCGAACCAGCTATTGTCATAAAGATACTGCAGGGACCTGTTAAAAGACACACAATTACTCACTCTGTTATACATATGGTAAAACATTCCACATCCATTCTTTTGTAAAGTAATACTCAAACAGCATTGTTTTAGATGTTAATAGGAAAAAATGCTGAATCTAAAGAGTGTGAAATTTAGCTGCGAAAGTCAAATGAGAGGAGAATTGGAGCTTTCTTTGTATATCTAAGACTTGAAGAGGTCAAAAGGTTTTTCCACTATTATATTTCTAATAATCCTTAATTTTCCTAACAAAATTAAAAGGATACATGATATTCAGAGTATGATACTTGCCAGCAATCAACAAAATGGACATCGTATCAATATCAATATCAATTGTAGGTAACCTAACCATCCTCTCATCAAACTTGGTAAAATTAGGTTTTTCTTGTAGATATTGTTGTTCGTCACAAATTTTGCAATTACAACATGTTTGTTGTTGAAACACTCCACCAGAGGAGGTCCCTCAGTTGACAGTTGAACTACTGGTATTTAGAAAACTGGTTTTAAAGCTGTGGACCCCCATTTGTTAAGATATTTATGTATTGAATACAAACATGTTGAAAAGCATGGCACTAGAAAGAGAAAGAATATACATCTTAGCACCTGCAGTATTAACACATGAGCATCTCAATTTCCTTAAAGTATCAAAAGTACCTGCTGGAATTTTGTGAATCTGGCCCAAGATCCACCACAAACCCTCCTCCTCTGTAGAGCATCACGCTACCCCAGATAGGGTAGGCCCTAAGTTTGCCCTGTGACTGGTACTTCCATGGGCTGGGAAGCTTCAGGGAGGCGTTATCAGCAACGGAGTAACTCCAGCCAACACTGTAGGAGCCCATGTCCTCCAGCTCCCAAGAGTATGAGGCATGACAATCGTGCACAAGCTGCTGCATGGAGGGGGCCAAGTTGCAAGAGTTTTTCGGCACCCTCACCTGGCGGAGACGAGCATTACCCACCAGGTTGGAGTTTCCATCTGTGATGAACCCTGTGGCAGACAATTTTGAGACATTGGTAAACACAAAATATTGCAAACTGAACACATATCCCAAACATGACCTGACCTGGGTAATCTCCATACAGGCTGCTGAGCAGAGTTGTGTTTGCCCAGCTGAACACGTCGTGAACACTCATGCTGTCTGAGATCCCTCTGCTGAAGCTCTGCCGGATGTGCTGGGTCAAGAAGAAAGCATTGGGGTCTCTCTGCCCATACGCCACCAGGAGCAACATCCACATAAATCCCATGTAGGCTGCATCACAAACAAATATGCAACTTTGGAATCTTAAATGGGCATATTTTGGGGGTGGATTTTTTGTGTTGAAGTGACTTTCCTACCCAAAATCTCCCGAATGAGGGCAAAGACCTTCTTCTCTTTAATCATATTGTTCCGCATCCTTTCAATGTCTGTCGGTGGTGGTGGCTGGTAGAAGCTGCATGTGCTATCTCTTCTTGCTACTCGTACAGCATTGGGATCCCCTGAGTAGAAGGGGAAAGGTGGGGGGGGAGAGGGGGGGGGTCTCAGATCTCTCATGTTTGTACTTACATACAGGGGATAGAAAAATATACTGTACCTGAATTTTTCAGACTGTCGTCAATCTGAGGGTCGCCATATTCCTCTTGATCAACTTTCTTTAGCACAAGAGCAAAGAAAGCAGCAAAGCCAAGAACCTGTGACAAAAGATTTTGGATTGGGTATGAATTTATTATTAATCTGAAATGCTTCTCACAGTGATGGTGTAGGCCACAAACATAATGGTCATGACCACCAGGAAGTCTGAAATATCAATCCAATCTTGCTGCAGGGTTGCCAACCATATGCAGTTTAGGGCTGAGTCACAGCAGGCTGATTTATAGTGGGGTTTTCTTGTCGATTTTTTTTTTAATCTTGAATCATTGACTAATGTTTTGCTGTTTTTTCAAACTCAATTGAGTGGGCTAGATGGTGCCATTGATGCCACGATTGTTGATGTCAGATAGGACAGTGATGATCAATGAGGACAGACAGCTAAATCAGAAGCACTAGGGCAATTTGTATTTTCTAAATGTAATGGTTCACAGTCACATCCTCACCTTCAGAGGCTGGGTGATAAACAGGCTCTCAAAGAAAGAGACAACCATGGAGATTAGCCAGCTTATGGAGCGGTCCTTCCCATATGTCAACCCGTACATCATGGTGAAGTATCCTGACACCCCACTGGTTGCAATCACCAGTATCCAACCGACAAAGACGAACCACCACGGAAGTCCTCCCTGGCAGCACTGTTTGCCAACGGCTCCATTGACGCTCTCCTCTGGGCTGGGGCTACGATTGAGCTGGTCTCCATCCAGACTGGATGTCGGTAGGTGGTACTCCAGGAGACCCTTCATTCCTTCAACTTGCTGCAAGGCTCTGTTGTAGCAGTCTGGGTTTGGAAAACGCGAAGGCCCCAGAAAACCCAACTCCCTCTCAACGTGGTGCAGCTGCCTGTACAGATACCTGCTGTTGTTGCTTTTCTTCTGAGTGCTGTCTAAAGTCTTCTCTGGGCTTCCCCACATGCTGTTTTCTGAAGAAAAATATCAATATTTAGATTTGTACCTGATGATTTCTGTGGGACATTTTAATAATATGAAGAAGGGGGCTATGAGGATGGGAGACATTTATATCCAATGCTACTTTTAAGAGAAGGTGAACTGCATAATCTGGTCAGTAAGGCAAGACCACAATATTATAAAAACGTACCTTGTAGATTGACAGCACCCAAACTGAGGATCATGGAACGTTCACTTTTGCAGGTGTCAGTGTAAAAGTCTGCAGCCGCTCGGTTTTGCTGCTTTATGATGTCCTCCACCAGAGACAGTAGAGTATTGATATCAGCCTGCTGACCTGTTCTCAGCTCCAGATGTGGCATGGGACTCTTCATGGCTTTTGAGAGTGACTGGGCGATTCTCTTGATGTCCTAACGTAGGAACCATATGAAGTGCTTGAGAACAGAGGAGAGATCCCGCTCAGCTTCGAATAGGGACGTGTGTCTGCTCACCTTGATCACTGTCTCGGGTGTGATGTCTTTGTGCTCTTTCTGAGGAGATGACGTCTGTGAGGGAGAGACACGACCAGTCTTCTTCTGCTTGGACTCTCTTTTGGCAGCTTTCTCCCGGGGACGAGTGTTCCTGAAGATGCTCACAATAAGCAGGTTGATTGGGAACATGATGATCGAACTTTGGACTCCAATCATGACCTGTTGCCAGGTGAACTCGATATGACCTGCAAGGCAGAATGTTACGTTCAAGTAAATAAAGAGGTTTTTTTTTTAACCGAGGAGGTTTTGTTGATGCAAGATTACTTTCTTGGCTAACTTTCAAACAACTTGGTAGGTGGCCTTGGCACTAACCAATGAAGAGGCCAGAAATAAGTTGTTTTCCACTTTTGTTGTTTCCTTACCCCTCTTTTTGTGAAGTGTTAGTTTAAAGCTAGAAACTATCCTCACAGCCTCAAATTTCATGCACACTCTTTGCTATAACAAAGGCAAATTAGACTTCTTTGCTCTTTTCTTCAAAACTTCTTTATATAATTCTCACTGAAAATTAGGATACAATAGGTCATACCCAGGTCCATTGTCTGCTCAGATGGATCAGTGGGAATGCCCCAAAACATGATGCTTGTCAGCATGGTGCATAGCAACAGGGAAAAGCAGCAGGACACACGCTGTACACGGGTAAACGTGCTGCACGGAGGTCGATTGATGACAGAGAACCAGATGTGGCCATCCCGGAAATCCTTGGCAGTCTTCATGAAGAACAGGTTACTAGGAAATATTTAAAAGCAATCAGGTGTGGATTTAAAGTTGCATGAAATTAAGTTGAATTTATACATTAAAGCAACAATATACAACTATTTTACCATAAATAATTGCAAATGGTTCAGTATCACGCACATCCGTTTGTCCACCTACTTGACTATACTTTTGACCATGTGCAACATTAATGGCAACTGAAGTGTCCGTAGAATCCAAATTTTGCTCCAGTCATCTCTCAAGAATTCGTATATTCCAGGTGTTTCAGTAAAACTGGAAATTCATAATTATCTAAAACAATTCAAATTTATACAGACTATTGTGGCACCTTTTCCACTTAGATATCAGCAGAGGTGCCGTGCACCGGCATCTTGCAATTGCCTTTCTTGACAGCAGAGGCAACAGATGCTCAGAAAAGTTGCATAATGTTGCTTTAATGTGCCATTGGCAGGCCTTTGGCTGCTCATACCTAAATCTCTTCAAATCCATCTCTGTGGCAACCGGGAAAACCTTGTCCAATGTGCACTCTCCCACATCAACAGCAAGCCAGGAGTTACACAGGAAGTGCCACTTCTGACCAGTCTCCAGATCCTGCACCATAACTTTACTGACATACCTGCATGGAAATTAAATATGCCATCATTTATTGTGTTTTAATTAAGTTTTTACTGTAGTCAATCTCAGCTACCATGCAGGGTGCACTCCTGAGTTGTCATGCCACAGTCGGATGCTCTGCAGCTCTCCAAGGGAAAAGTGTGAGGTCAATAGAAACATGTCCTCCTCGCCCCTTTCAAACACAGGTTTCTCCGGGTCGGTCAGGTGGTGTGGCTCACTTTCTCCTTCCGTGCCCAGCAGAGTTATTGTTACCTAAAACAAGGCAGGTCAGTCAAGATGGATGGACATCCTCCAGACACCAGACAGACTCCCCTTCGACCAATCACTAACCTGAGAGGAGGTGGAGGCACCGTGCCGATGGCCTGTGCTGATATTCAACATGTAGCAATACTCAGCCAAGGGATCATTATCTTCAAGCACTGTTATCTTGACCTGGGTGAACATACAAAAAATCTGAAATCACTCAGTGACCTGAGTAAGAGACCACATGGCTAGTCAGAATGATCTGAGCTCTATATTTGGCTGAGGTAAGGAATTTTGAAGGCACATCTTGACTGGGATTCTAACCACTAACCAGTAGAGGTCCAGGCCAAATGGTTATCAGTTATCTAATAACATCTAAGCTATTGAGTCAAATCAAACTTAAAGTTCAAAAATGAGGGTCCTTTCGCAAAATTGAGGTTTGGGCAAGATTTGAACAGGAGATCTAATGATACCAAGTCAGTGTTATTAACCACTAGACTTCCGGGCCACATGGTTATTGAGTAGTATCTAAGCTCTATCATTGCTTTGATTTGGCTTAATTGAGACACTACAAGTGTACAAGTGTAATTTAAACATAAATTAATATGCAAAATATGAACATAAAAGCTACTTATTGAGAGGTGCTATGGGGTTAAAACGTAATGTTATTAAGTACGATGAGGATTTCAACTAAATCAGATCACATAACTACACAATCTGGATGATGCATGTCCAAAATAGTAACCAAACATTATGAAATGTACCTTTGCTGAATCCAGGATGTCTTTCCTGCGTGCCCAAATGACTACAAGGAGATAAGCAGCAAAGATAGCCCCAACAAAACACACCACCACTGGGTTGTTGGTGAACGTGGCAAAAAGTTCTGCTGTGCGGGACACATCCACCAAGTTTGGCATGACAAAGAATGAGCTGCCAAAGAAAGTTAAGTGGTTACACAGACACTGGGTGACCAAGGGCGTGGTGAGGGGACCGACCTGACAAACAAGCAAACAACAGTCAATTTTACCATATAACTTACTCTCATATATTGTTCCGAGGCAAAAAATTATTTGCACTCACCCTGCAGCCATCTTCACTCCAAGTTGAGCCAGTTTCATTCCAGTACTTGCACTGGGCAGCAATAGTGACAACACTGACAGTGGCATTGATGGATTTGACCCCTGCTTCTACCATGGGTTTCAATACAAGGAAATGCATTCCAACATCTCCCTTTCTATCTTTGGGAGCCAGCACCCAAGAAAATTTTTCCTCTGGATCAAAAAGACATATTAAGGTGTCAGTCTATGCATACTGTGAGCCACAGCTATGGAGGTTGTATATCACGTATGTATCATACCTTCTTTGGAATTCTCCTGAGGGATCTGAGTTTTGGCAACATAATTTTCATTTGTTGGATAATCTTTGTAACCCAGGTATAACATAAAGGACATGTCCTCAGAAGGCTCCATTTTCAGAACAAGTGTAACATCAGGTGAAGGAATGTCAATAATTAATGTGCTGTAATTGGCAAGGTCCAAGACAGTGCTGTTTTCCAGCCCGCCTGGCCGAGGAAGGAGAATCTGGAAAATAATTAAAAAAAAATATGATATACAGTATTCTGAACATTCTGCAATTTGGATTTACCATGACATGTTTGTAAATAAAGCGTCTTTTACCTCTATCTCTTCAGGCAGGTTCTTGATGGGGATGACTGAGCCATTTGCTCTTGTCAGAGAGACAGATCCTACAGTTCCTGAAATGTTTCCTTCTTTCCAAGAATATGGATTCTTCTCAAAGCTCATCATCTGTGAGACATAGGAGAGGTACGGATATAGCAATAAATAGATTTCATGAGATTAAACTGTACTCTTATTTGGGTGGGGGGGGGGTATTTCACATGCATGTTGCCACCTGTACACACACCTACTCCACTCATGCATGTTGCCACCTGTACACACACACTTACTCTAACATCCACTGGTTCATTTGGAGGGAGCACATTAGCAGGCAGAGAGGGGAAGGAAAAACTGGAAGCGCTGCTCTTTGGGACATTTATATCCTGCATCTGCATGGTTTGTGGAAGCATTCTGAAGGGAGCAGAATCAAAATTATTGCATTTTCAGGTCCATTTTGACGCCATGTCCTTGACAGTTTTCTCTTACCTGTTGACATACACACTGATCTGATCTGAGTCAATAATAATGGGAGACCCATCCACCTCCTTTTCATTCAGCAGAGCACTCTGAACATTGTTTATCCCAGTGAAGAGAGAATCGGAGACTTTCTCCTGAGGGACAAACACATTAGACATAAAAAAGGAGAGCAGAGAATCAAAGGAATACAGCAGTGGTTGTTTTGCTCTTACACTCGAGGAAGCATTCAGAATATTACTGGCTGCTTCTACTATTGGAGCAGCTGCCTG
>CAESWR010000189.1:100359-116715 GCA_903171835.1 Mullus surmuletus | reverse complement strand
TATCATCAACAAACCATCAACCCGTATAACCAAGGACACAAAATGTCTCTTCTATCCATATAATTTCCAATGTTGATTTACTCTAAATGTGTGCATTTCGTCTTCAGCCCACCAGAAGGCAGTGTTTGTCTACATTTGCAGTGCGTCATCTTGCAGCGTGATTGCATAAGTCGTGATGCTGGGTGATGAAACAAGTTGAAACACACACACATGCGCACGCACACACACACACTCAAACACACACACACCGTTTAGCCAAAGGACTTTGGGCAACATTATTGTTTGAGTGAGTACTGATTATTTCCTCTGAGCTGTCAAGTGAACTGTCACGGAAGAAATAAGACTCAGTATTACAGAAAAATTAATGAAATCAACAAAAAACAAAGTAAACTGACACATATGACTGGATGATCACACTGAACATGAATGAAGCAGCTAAAGACGACCAACTGCAGTGCTCAGCCATATTTGCCGTCAGGGTCCATCACTTTAGAAGAATTCTGATTGGCTCAGGCATTTAAACCTTCTAATTCAACTTTATGTGTGGCTGAGGCTTCTCTACGTCAATTGTCCCTGTGTAGTGTTGTAGTCAAGACCGCATCAACCGAGACCAGGACATTACCGAGACCAGAGAGTACCGAGACCGAGACAAGACCAAGACTTTTGGAGGTCGAGACCGAGACAAGACCAATACTTGTATATAATGATATATATGATAATATACTCCTTTTGGTTTAGGAAACCAAACTTAATCATTGCTGAGTTGGCAGACATCTTTCATGATGAGTTCACCAGGTGCCGAGCATGAACACAGCCTCTCCTCCTGTCGTCTCCATCCCCTCTCTGTATGCTGTATGCAGGGTGGTGTGTCAGTCACTCAAACTGTGTGACACTGGGCAGGTAACTTAGCTGCTGCAGCCGGGGGATAATCATTACTACCAATGATGTGGAGTTACTAGCTGTTTTTGAGAGGGTCCTTTTTCACGTTTATCAGTAAGGCATGGACACAAAGCCTATCAGTGGTGGTCTCGGCTGGTTCAAAAAACCCGAGTCTGCTCAGTCAGAGACCGAGACAAGACCGAGTGAAAAATACCTTTGATTCCGAGACAAGACCAAGACCCTCAAAAAAAAACAACAACAGATAAGACCGATCTCGAGTACTACAACACTATCCCTGTGTGGTGACCGTGATTATGGACCATCACTTAGCATTTTAAGAGGCTTCAAGATTCTGAGGGTCGAAGTTTTATCACTGCGGTTGTTAAAGGAATCAACCGTCTGCTTATCTTCTCTTGGCCAGAGTAACAGTCTCACTCATGTCTGTAATATCGGCAGGTTTAAAGTGGACTCAGTTGATTGGGTAGTTTTCCATGTCTGAAATATATCTTTTAACATTCTTTTTCTTTACTTAGTTTTCTCTTTTTAACAGAGAATGACAGTGATCTAAATTATCTACCTCTGCAATCTTGTAACTTATGCTACACAAATGTAATTTGGTTTTATTCGTAGTCGTCACAGTCGCATTTGTATTCCAACACTAATTTGTATGTCTTCATGCAGAAGATCAGGGAACTGACCCGCACTAAATTACACTGACCCGCACTAAATTATAGTAAAAATCCCTATGATAAATGTCCCATTGTCTGTGAATTTCCTCTTGTCTCTGCTGCTTCATTGCAAATTGATGACAATATTCACAAGTCAATACCAGTCTGGAGATTTCACTACCGTACTTGAAACTTTGTATACTTGATTTCTGTCGTGCACAACTTTCAGTGGCTCATGTTGACCTTTGCCCCACATTGTGCTTTATGGCAGCTTGTATCACTCGTATGACTGAGCCCGCACACGGTATCTGTCTTATCTTTAACCGCCGCCATCGCTCTGGGCAGGTGTCCAACTGTTGTCGGCTGGCTGGGCCTTACCTGTCTGAAGCGCCAGGATTGTCCCTCATGCAGGTAAGTCAGACACAGAGATAAGAGTCTTGACAAGAGAGATATTTGTGTCACTTGTATCACAGAATCGACTTGGTTGATCTCCTGACTCAGAGAACAGCACTGTTACTTTGGATGCAAAAAAATACTTTATATAAAATATAAAATACTCGAAACTTTAGATTCAAAATGAAAAAAGTGGGGCTCTCTTAGTGAATAATGCGTGCAAAAGCACCTCAAACGGATGGATGATGCTAAAATGATCATAGATCCAGTGTTGACACTTGGGACATTTTTGGATTCATTATTAATATATTGCTGAGATAATAAATATTGGAAAATTTGAATGTAGATCATAATTTGCCCAAAACCTTAAAAAACAAGCAAAAATAAAACTGATTTAGTTCTCTGAAGACTTATATGAAGATCTCATATTTTATCACGTCCTAAATAACAAGATAATGGTGCACACTGCCACCATTATTCATTCATATTTGTTTCATGCATCAACAGCATGAAAAAAAAAACAAGAAACAAAACTTGTAAGACCTGCAGCATCGTATTGACTTTCCTCTCTTTGTTACCATGGTAGCCTGAATGATGTAATGCTTGTTGTAAGGACTTAGGTATGAATACATTATTCTTTTAATGCACTTGTGTCTTCTTGTTTTTCTTCTTCTTAAAAGTGTTTTGTTTTGATAATGCGTATGTTTTCTCTTTCTCATTTAATTTTATTTAACAAGAATAACAAAGTTTTCCAACTTTAGTATTACCAGAGTGAGAGCACAATTCATTTCCTGCCGACAGTTTTGGAGGAAAAAAAAAATCCCTGAGCTTTTCATCTACTGCTTAACAACAATTCCCAAACTAAGTTAAATGAAAGTGAAATTGGTTCAAGAGACCAAGATCCACCATTACTGTACTTGGCCAAACTTACAATGTTGTCCTCTGTGACCTGAAGGGGGCGTTGTGTCTCCACAGAACTCCACAAGTATTTCCTCTGGATGCAAGAGCACACGCAATTACCAGGATTTAGTTAATGTTCATTTGCACTGAAAACAAAACAGCATGATATTATGTTTTCTTTATAAGAAGTGATATATATGTATTTATCCCTCTGTCTCTCTCTTTATAAATCTCACTTCTATGATGACTATGACTATGACTATGAAACTATGATGTAGATGTGCAATAACTATTTGCATTTTCAAAGGGTTGGGGATCTATTTTTTGATGGAATTATTAGGAAGAGTAGAAGAAAGCAACAGAGGGGATGGCCTCTATCACCAGGCCCGGGCTGGATCGCACCACCGTGCTGTGGGAAACAGACGTGAGTGTGAGTAGACTGTGGGTAACACATATCACCATCAAATATTTATAAGCAAAACCAGACAAACTGTCTCACGGTGCCATATTATGAGATTTCAATATGATACAGCTTTTTGTGACATGAACTTGTAAGCGGAGTTTTAATGTTGGAAGTAGATTCATTTACTTTAGTTACATCTTAACTCAAGAGTATTTTATAGAGATTTTATATTGTTATTCATACCTGATGACAGTTTTTAAGATCTCTTGAGGTTGGCATCTTGATGGAAATACAAATCATTCATGACTGCAATTTGCCTGTGTTTTTGGGAAAACAAAGAAATACTTTGTGTGTCATCAACCGTTTTCTCATTGTGTTGACAATAAAGTGAATAGATATTTTCAGTTGCAGTTAGTCTCAAGTCACTTCCAGGATATTTCAGGTAGAAAAGAAACAGAGGTGGGAGATGGTCAGACACTGCAAAGATGGATGGGTTGGTGGAAGGTCAGAGGTCAGAAGTTGTAAGGACCTGAAGAAGCAGCAGTCTGATGCTGCAGAGCCCAGAAGGGACGGAGTCACTGTGGTCCTGCAGAGATGTTCGAGTTCTGTCGTCACCATCTCTGCTCCGTCCTCCAATTTCCAACCAACATTAACCTCCAGCATCCATCGTGCTGAGCCAGCAGTTTCAGCATGACACACCAACTCGCCAGCTGTTTCACAACCGCTGTATCGGTCCGGGTTCTAGAGGGAAGATAAAAATACACTTAGAGCAATCAGATAAACGGACAGGGAGCTTAGTGTCCTGTTGGGGGTGGTGGTAGGGGGGTTGGGGGGGGTTATGCAAGCCGTGTTAAGCTGCGAGGGGAGGACAGTACGAGTGATGGACGGTCTTCAAACTCTGGACGACCCACCCCCTAGACATACACATGCACACACACCCCAACTGAGGCCCTGAGAGGTGAGGGGGGACAATTCCATCTGTAACACTGAAAATAGATCCCTTTTGATGAGGGTTAGCATTATGTGACAACAGCAGCACCTGGGAGATGAAAGTTTTTGTAATTATAAATTTTTCCTTGGCACATTCTGTTTCCTGTGCAACTCGGCTGAAGATGATGCTCTCATCATTTGAGTATGTTTGATTATCAGGGTTGCAGAGCCCTATTGTCTGCCACTCACTTGCCAGTGTCAAGACAAACAATTGATTCATGAAGTTGGACCTACTTGGTGAAAACGCCTCTGTAACCAACAAGCATCATCTGTTACTTGAGTTGATAGATTTGTCATTGTCAATCAAATAAGATTATAAAAAACCTGCCAGGTTCTCAAACTCTCTCAAGATCATAAACTCACTATGCAGACAATATTGGGAGACTGGAACTTTCCAAACCAGCAGGAATATCAATATTTTCATTAACAACCAATATGATGTATTCCAATTCCATCCCATAATCAGAATATACAATTTCCCATGTAAAAGGCTATTCAGAATGGATTTGTCGTGAGGACATTTGAGCTGTTTCTCAAAGGTCGGGGGTTGTAGGGGTGATACTTAATGTATGGTTACTATGGTTACTATTGGGTAAAGGTCAGAAAAAATACCATTACATCTTATATGCTATGTTCCAGTTAAATTCACAATGTCTTCATTGTAAGATTGTGTTCTTTCTACATTGCTTTAATTGTGAAAACTTTAAAGCTTTACATTAAATGTATCAAATTCAGTGATATACAGTTTATTAGTTTATAACCTTTAACTGTTGCTATCTAATGTTTCTTTTAACTTCTAACTTTTAACTCTAATATTTTGATTCTACATCCGGTTAGTGAACCTCCTCTTTAAGATAGCAATGCGAGCTTGTTGATCTGTATTTTCTATGTGTGCACATTTGTTATGCCTCTGCAAGTGTGTTTTAGCATGGAATTTCCACCACTTCCTTGATTGACAGGTGCTATTGAATGGCAGAGAACACAATGCTGTTGAACCATAGAGAAACAATTTTTCCTCCCATTTGGAACGTGTTGCAGTGTTCACACTTTTGCACTTGTTAACAGATCTGGTCTAACCTGAGCTAAAAGCCCGATGATGAGTGTGAACCTGCAGCTGGTTTGAGGCCAGGAATGCTCTGGCTGCACGATTAAAACAACAGAGTGACAGACAGTCGGCTTTTATGGCTCGCTGCTGGCTGTAAATCTCTCCATCAACAGGCCGATTATTGATAAAACAGAAACCAGCACAGGCTAGAACAATCTCACACAGGTGAGTCTGCGTCATCTTGCAGGTGCGCTATGTTGTTTTAAAGGTGTGTGGATGAATATTTTCACACTAATAAATCATTAGGTTGTTAATTGTGATATGATCATCATAGATAGATAGTGGATACCTGAGATGACCCTGATTGAGTGCTGCTCATCAACAGACAGACCATCACACTGAGGGACAGCAATTATTTAGAAAAAGGCCGCTGCCTCATACAGGTTGCCTCCATGTCCAGTACACACTGTACCAGTGCATTGCCAGTACATATACAAGTACACCATAAACCGCCATAATCTAAAGCATCACTTAACTAGTCTAAGGCCTAATGTTAGAAATTGTCTGTCCACCCTCTTGTAAACACAACACCTTCAGATTTGGAACAAACTTGTAGGTGGACTCAAGGGTGTACTGATGAGATTTCAGTGGTTAGATGTCATCACACGGTTTTAGCAACAACAACAAAAAAAGAGAAAGAACAAAAGGAAAATGCCATGATACCCTCGTACCCTCATCATTAAATTTCCTTGCAACTTGTAAACAAAACTTTATGTTTGATCATCATAAAGCATTTTATTTATTCTTACAGCAGCTAAGACTTTGTTTTACAAATGGTTGATGACTCTCTTTCTGCAAAGCTGCACTTGCACTATAGCCTTCACGACATGAACTATGATCTTTCGCATGAGAGAGCTGTGTGCGACAGAGCAGGGAAGATTGCCAGGGGAAGATGGGTTGAAATAATTAAAGTTATTTTCTTGTTCACAAAAACACACCTGTATGATATGTCTCTAACACAGATAGATATGTGAAGCCAATCAAGTGTGTCAAATCTCTCTTGATGGCTTCATGTAATGTGATTTATCATGTCATGAGGTGTTTTTAAGATGAGCAATTGTTGCTGCTTTCTGAGGCTCTTTGATGAAGTCAAATCCTGGCACCCATCTTAACCGTAGCGGCGAGCCTCGCTTATCTGATGTGTCTTTGAGGTGACATTATGCAACACATTCTCATGCTGCGCCGTCCCACCTGAAGCTGAGTGATGTCGGACAAGCAAGTAACGCTGATGAGCTACAGCATGCTGCCAGCTGACCTGCGGAGGGAGGACGCCAAGTTCTTCATCAAAAGGTGTCAGAGATCACTGAGTGTTGGGGAGGGGGGGTGTTGGGGGAGTGGTTGATATGTCAGGCATTCAGGTGATTTATTTTGTTCTTCACTCATATGATGCCATAGCATAGCTGCTTACGAGCAGTAGCATGCCTCCTGTCACAAAGCGATGTTCTTTTTTTACATTGATATTATAAACACCCCCGAGGCTGATCCCCCCGCTGGGCCGCATGAGTTTGGCAGAGGTTGGGTGCATTTGTTTTAACCTGTTAGGGAGTGAGGAGAAAGGCGAAGGGGGAGGAAAAAAACTACAACTTTTTGGAAATCCACCGCACCCAAGTTGCACTTTTAATGTTTCCCATCATTCAAAATGTTCTGATTCTTGGTCCAGAAACAAACAAAAAAAATTGCTGACTAAACCCTGGAATCCAATGAGGTTTGGATCAGGCATAGTGCGCAACAACCTGTCACAGGTGTTTCTCACAAGTTTTCCAGGCAACTCATTTTCCACCTGTTCTAATGCAGCTCTTCCTGAAAGTGTTTGAGGAGTTTGCCAGAAACATCTCAACTGTCAGATTCCTTTGTAACAGTATCAGTGGTATTCTGACAGTACACTCTTTGACAGTAGTTGACAGTGATTTTAGTCACTTAAATCATGTTTTGTCATTGTAGTTGCTAATAATACACTACTATTTTATCAGCACTACAGTAAGGTGACCAGACGTCCCCAATTTCCAGGAACAGTCCCCATTTTGGATGACCTGTCCCCAGTTAAAGCTGTCCCAGAAAATGTCCCAGATTTCAGCGTTTTATGATTTAGAAAAAATGTTGCTTGTTGACTAGAACATGGTTATTATGGTAGCTGGATAGGACGTGCAAGTGAGCATGTTGCGCGCAGACAACATTTAATACGGTAACTGGGTAGAAAGCAGGAAGCATGAGGGAAACATGTTTCGTGCAGAATAGGACAACAGTTATTACGGTAGCCGGTTGAAGAAGAGCAGAGCGTGCTCGTCACAGTTATGGTCTGTGACTGTCTCAGTTTCTTCATTTCATCCTAATAACTTACAAGTCATTTTGATCTCCGAGCTGGAAATGTCCCCGGATTTCATTTCAGAAATATGGTCACCTTACACTACAGCATCTCGTACACTAGCAGCACAAGTAGAGTTAGACCACAACCAGCCCACAGAATCAGGTTGGGGAGCTTGACAGACAGCTGGGGCCTCTGTGTGTGTGTGTGTGTGTGGTGGGGGGTGGGGGCACTCCTTGTCTGTGTGGGTTCCTTGGGGGAGCAAGGAAAACATATAGGGTTAACTGGAAGGTCTACATTAAAAATAGGGGTGAAGGTGTGTGCAAGTGTGTGTTTCTATGTGGGTCCAGGAGGAAGCCCACCCCTGGCAGCTGGGATCAGCTCCAGCACCTCTGTGACCCTGTTCAGGATACACGTTAGAAAACACATGGATGGTCAGTGCAGTAGTGTCGCGTTCATTGTCGCTAACTAGTACAGTAGTACTTTGACATTACATTTGTATTTGGTCAGTACTCAGTAGTGGTCCCTGAAGCAGTGCTGGTGGTGTTGCCGTTTTACTGCACGCGTTGACCAACACAGTAGGGAGTTGAACCCACGACCTTGGCAATGCGTATTAATCTCAGTCTCTGTGGGTCATCACTCAGAGGGGGTCGCTCACTGCTCGCCCACCTTCCCCCCACATCCTCAGCCAATCAGCGAGCAGCCCAACTGGGTGAAGGGTGGCCGTTGGCCCGGTCCGCTCGCTGCTCTTGCTCAACCGGGCTGCTCGGTCGGGCTTCTTCCTCTGCAGCGACACGCTCCTCTGCTCCAAACATCCAGAGCCAGCTTACCGCCTGGCGTGTGTGTTTCTGGCAGTGCTCGGCCCACTCGCCGCCTCCACATTCCCGGGAGGAGGGCTTTCAAAACCTGATTAATGTGATTAATGAAGTGCCACTGAGTGTGTATGTTATTTTTCACCACACTGTTGGGACAGAGATCTGCTCATAGTATTGCATGAGGAGATTTACCTCCCACCTGGGGACAAACGTACGTCCCTGCAAGGTTAACTGTTTGTACTGAGGTTACGCTGTGAGGCAACTCCAAGACTCCATAAGCCTTATTCACAAAAACATTTGGCTCTATGAGGAGAAGGAACATGCCGAGTCACAGGTAATGTGCTTCCTCATGTCAGGATCCTACCACAAAAAAACAATAATGGCCTTTTAAATGTTTTATTATTCCCAAAGAGGGAGAGAGGGAATTAGGACACTGCATTTCATAGCAAGCACACACACATGCAGGCGTACACACACATCACAGAGGTTTGAGGTTTGGAGTCTTGGTCAACTGTCAGGGAGGGGATGGTTCTTCTTCAGCGAATAGCAACACAGACATTTTGAACAAACTGAATCAGCAGCATGAGTGGTGTTTCTTTTTTGTTAATTTGTTGGTGATCTGACTTGGTCTTCGTCTGATGTAAAATTCACTTTGAATTTGAATATGAACATTTATGCCACTTGCTTGCATTCAATATAACACATCACATGACACCGAATCAGTCTGACCAAGTATGAAGTTGAACTGATAAGAAAATAATTTGTCTGATAGTTGCAATATTCAAAGACTTTGTGCGTCACGTCACATACATTTATTTGTATTTTTACGGTTAATATTTGATATCCTGCCACCACTGAGCTGCAATACTCTCATGATTCTGTATTCGTTCCCTCGTTGTGAAAAATATCGGAGTCTGAGTCACCTCCTGCCTGTCATGTACTCATGTTTAGAAGTTTTGCTGGCCTCTTAGTTCATCTTAATTTATTGTCTCTCTATAATTTCTTTAATTCATTTCTGTAATAATTCATAGTTAACTTGTTTTCAGATAATCCGCCACAATAAATCACGCTTTGTTCTATCAGATTTACAGCCTGACGTGATCGTTTTTTTTCTCAGCTGCCTGGTAACTGAACCCTGTGTTGTGTTTACTGTCGTCGCACGTACGGGATCATGTCCACGTTAATGTCACTAGGACTCGATTACATAACGCAGAGGTGAAACTGTCAAAGCCGACACCCTCTGTGATTATTAGAATAATGATGTTTGGAGACCTGCATTGTGCTGAGATGAGCTGATACAGACAGTGTGTGTGAAAAATGAGGAAATGACTCAGTTCATTTGAAAGCTTTGTTCTCACTCCTCTGGAAGGTGATGGCTTGGCAATTGTGAGCGTTTCTATTCTGGACCCCAGTTGGTCTTATCTGCCATCATGTGTGAGTCTCCTCAAGAATGTGGACAAGGGGCACCAATTTCATATTTAGCTGATACAAATGTTAATGATGATATGTGTGACAACCGAGCAGCACCTCTTTGCTACATCTTTAAGTTGAACGAGTTTTCAACAGGCACAAACCAACCTAATTTTAGAACACTCATCTGTTACTGTAATCCAATTGGAGACCAGAAGTGGGAGCAGTGTATACTGGAATTTGGTCAACTGTTAAGTAATCCTTTGTCAAGGGTATTTTCTTACCTAATATTCAATGGTAATGCAACTGTTGTCTCCAGGGGTGCTGCTAAGAGATTTTGGGCCCCATAAAACCACACAGCATTGACCCAATCATCATTTAATAGTTTTAACCACTATTATGATAGGCTTCTATGCAGTTGAAGCGTTTTAAGTTCTAATAAAAAGAGAACAAATGTGTTTCATAAAGTGAGGGCTTGAAGTGAAAAGTGACTGAGCACATATACTCGAACAGATCAGGATAATTTTCCGATTGGATTTGATACCTCACAATATTTACTCTTCTACCAATTTTTCTAACAATTTGATCAACACATTTAAAACTTTTGGACAACACCCATACACAGTGCATGCTAAGTAACATTCGGACACCACCCCCCACCTTATTTTTTAATGAAATATATGTGAACATTTCACTTAGAATATTCTTGTGCAGAGATGTTTGCACACAGCTATATGTTGGCCTTCTCCCAACCTGAGGTCACATATCAGCTCCATCTACTTTACAACACATTGTAAACTAATTGAGCAGTCTGTCTGTGGCTGCTTCAGACTTGGGAGGATCAGTCTTCAGACAGGTCATGACAGCTCATTAACTGCTTATCTATGTTACTCTTTGCTTGGATATCCTGTGTGAGATGATTGAGAAGCATTTGATGGTTGTGTGTGGCGTTTCTTTTTGTTTGTTTATTGTCCCATTTCTGTGAGCCATAAAGTTTAGGGTGCTTTTGTCTACATAGTATGAGTTCAGTGTTGTTGCAGAATGATCTAAAAAATATATAGCAGTTATATTGTTTTATTTACCTTCAGAGGGTGAGAGAAGAAGCAGTGCACCAGAGCAAGAGAAACATTTCTTTTTTTTTTATTATTGCAACACAGCTGTGCCTATAGGGACCTTGAGGAAGACCATTTTACTCAGGTCAATGTTGGGAACACTGGGGTTAATAATTGAAAGTGCAACTTCCTGAACTTTTGGAAAGAAACTTGATAAGAAATGGCAAGAAGCCATATGCAGAAAAGCCAGAAAAGAGTTAAATGACTCTAAAGATGACTCAAAGAAATTCAGGAAGTAAGGAGTTTGGCTATATTCTAGTTGGATCAACTTGGAAAGTCAAAATGCAGGATCATTCTCTGCTTGTCTTGCAGGTAAAATGCATTTATTCTGAGCATTTCCAATATCTCTTCATGTTCCTTTTTTTTGCCATATTACAGTTGTGATTGAGGATAACTGCAAGTTTCATTATTGGACACAGTTAATGCAATACAGGTGTGCATGATTCTTGATTTAGGCAGACCCTGGATTGATCAGTGGATCCAATAAACACAGACAGGAAATAAAGAGACCATGCATAAATCCCATCTCTGCCTTCTCATAGCCTGTAAAAAAATAAAAGAAAAAAGTTTTCTTCCAACCACCAACACCGAAACCAATGATAAAGTCACATCGTAATGAATGAGATGACTTCCCAGCAGACACCCACAGAAAGGTGATTACTGACAGAATCCAGTCTGACGGTGACAAAGGTCAGACAGTGTGGTGTGGTTGCAACGAATCACACATTTATCACGGTCTCCCTGTGCCAACGCTGCAGATAAGCACCAGTAGAGTTGAAATTCTGCAGATTATTCAGAGATTAGTTTTTTATCTTCTAACCATCAGATTGCATTTAATTTGTGGGCTTTGCTGATGAAAGGCAGGGCTGTTTGAGCAACACTAGCTGGGCTTTAAACGTGCTGCCAAAACCTGGCTGCCAAAAATGATTTCATAACCAAAACTGACCATGCCGATAGCTCGCAAAGCAGCATGGTGTACTCTGTGACCCCAAAACCTTCGATTCTCTGCTGTGGTGTTCTGAAATTAACGGCTCATGCCTCAAGAGGCGACTCCTGCTGTGTCCAAACATCCACGCATCTGATCTGATTAGATTCTGTTAGCACGACTTCATTCAGCCAGGGTTCATGTTTTCATGATGTGTGCGCTGAGACTTTGGCTCAGTCTGGGTCTAAACTGCAGCAAGCAGAGAAGCACCTGAATCTGCAGCGTCGAGCCAAGCCTGCTGTGTTCCACCTTGGCAGCCCCTCCCTCGCTAATCATTTAATGAGGGAGGATGACTGAGGTTTATGGTTCCCTGGTTTATCAATATTATCAACCCAATTTCCCTGAGTTCTCTGCAAGCCGCACATCTGGAGGAGCAATGATCTGCAGAGAATACACGTTCATCACAGTCATTGACAACATGATCTTCATCATCAAACTCCTTGACCTTCTTCTGCACTCCTACTCTCTCTGAGCTCAGCTGATGCTATATTTGACCAATCTCAAAAAGCACCGGACATAATGTTCATCGTGTAGGAGTCCAGCTTGAATCTCCTGTGAGGTCAAATCATTTTTTGCACTTTTTCGAACTTTCACAGGCAGCGTAACTCTGCAGTCAAGGAGAGCGGTTGCAACAGCGGCAGTTTAAGGACAAACAGTCTAAGAATGATCCGTTTTCGATTTGATTAGGTGATCAAATCAGCAGACACGTGATGACCGGCTGATTCCTGCTGATCGAGATGTCAGATCAGAAAATCCACCATGGATTTTTTGCCTCTAATTTGACAACCTACTGGACGCCGGAGAGTCAGTTCCAGCATCCCCCTGATCAGTTTGTGTACACAAATGGGGGGATTTCTACACTGTAAAAACATCACCTCTGAACATAATACATTCCCTCAAAATGAACTTGGCAAAACAATTCACTTGTATAGAAACGTAAGTCCGAGGAGACGTGATTGCAAGACCTTTGGATTAATGTTCTCTGTGCATTGTGAGGAAACTAAAGCAAATAAAAACACGAGTTTCAAATGTTCTCTTTTTGTACATCAACATCTCATGCTGGCTCAAGCCTCTGTGGGTCAAAGTTCAAAGTAGAAGTGCGAGGCAACAGTCAGTTTGTGTATTTACTGCTGAAGTGACAGACAGACATTTCAGCAAGATTTAAGACAAAGTGTGGAGATGCAGGAAAGAAACATCAGTGCATGAAAGAAGATTTTGTGCTGTCATTGAAGACCCCTGCGTCGCCTTGTGTAATCTTTTATCAGCAGAAAACATTAATAATGATGAGCTCAGCTGCAGTAATCAGAAGTATACATAATTTGGCACTGTGTACATTAATTCAGTCATGTACTGTATAAACTACAATACATTGGGGGGATTTTTTCTCTGTTACTTAATTTTTTTTCTTCTTCTTTTAAACACAAATGCAGAATTGCTTACAAGGCACCTGTAGATTTAGCATGCATTGTATGTATGTTGTATTCATTCATGTACAATATACTATATATATATACATATATATATATATATATATATTATTTTTTTTTTCTTAACCACTTATTGGTGTATATTGTTTCCAACATACACCTCTGACACAGAATGTCTCCATTG
The DNA here is from genome assembly GCA_903171835.1 of Mullus surmuletus. Taxonomy (NCBI): domain Eukaryota; kingdom Metazoa; phylum Chordata; class Actinopteri; order Syngnathiformes; family Mullidae; genus Mullus; species Mullus surmuletus. The sequence continues at coordinate 103,142 of CAESWR010000189.1, read as the reverse complement.
TGGGATCAATAAAGTATATAACAAACAAGATACAACAAAAATTATGTGAGAGGATGAAGAAAGATAGATAGATAGATAGATAGATAGATAGATAGATAGATAGATAGATAGATAGATAGATAAAACTTGAAACATAAACGATGTGCCAAGATAAAACAGACACATGTTTTCATTGGAAATATTTAAAGCAAATAAAAGTACAAGTATGGCCAACCGGATTGGCTCAGAGTCCCCCCCTCCCCCTCTCCTCCCCCTTCTTCCCTAAGAGAATCTGAGGTGACATTTGGCCTCCATCGAATCGAACAGGGTGGACAGACCGACCGACAGCCAGACAAGGGAAGGGGAGGCGGACACGTGAATGGCACGCTTTCAGTCTTGCTCAAAGGTCCCTGGGCAGCCATCTACCCCTCCCTCCCCCACAGACAGAGGAGGGGCAGCTGTACAGAGGTTAGACAGCTGCATCGCATGAGCACACAGATGCATGTACACACACACACACACAAATCACAAACTACATGAGCTCTGAGACTGGATGTTGAGACAGACTATCGTCCCATCGGTTCAAACTCTGTGTCTTCATAGTCTCAAAAAGCATCTCTGTCTGCTGGCCGCTGCCCCGCCAGCTCCCTACAGAGCAATGGCGGTGACGCCGTCTCGGTGGCCTTGTGAAGAATAATGCACGTAGCTTCTGTCTGACCTCCACAGCCTGGACCCCAAAGAGCAAGACTTGCTTGCCACGTGCTTGGTTGCATACAAACTTCAGACACATGATCTGATTGGTACTGCTGTTTTTCTTGGCAGGTAGGACAGGCTCTTAAAGTCTCCACAATGAGGAACCCTTAACAAGGCTGATCTGTCTTGATTGGGCCCATTGCAGCTCATGTGACAGCACTGGGTTAGTTAAAGGAGGCAACGAGGATGGTCAGGTCACTCAGGTCGGATGCCTCAGAGGCCTTTTCCTTTGTTACTGAATTACACAGTTGGTGGTAGCTTCCAGTTTGTAGTAGCTGTAAAATATTCTCCTCTGTCCCTCCATGAACGTAACAACCAGTAGAAGAGCAACACATCAGGGTTTGAGGTTACTGTCTTATGGCACGTTTCCACTGCATTGCACTGGCTGTACTCTACTCTACTCGACTCTACTTGGCACCTAAGTTTTGCCGCGTTTCCACTTATGGTATCAGCTCTACTCTACTCTAGTCTACTCGCATTTGTGTGCGTTTCCACTGAAAAGTACCTGGTGCCTGGTGCTACTTTTTTGGTCCATGCTTCTTCGGGGGTTCAAAAAAAAGCAGCCGGGTACTATCGGGTACTAAAAGGTGACGTACTTACATTGCAGACACTATTTGGTTCAGAGACGCAGCAGCGCTATTCTTCTTTATCTTCTTGTCTTTTGTTGTAATGGCAGCAAAAAGGGGTACGCCGTGGTTTTGAGGAGGTACAAACATTCCTCACTTGCTTGCCGACGAAAAATGCGACTACAAAAAGTAAGAGCGGACGACTTCGTTAACCGTTACGAGTGGAGCCGTCCAGCTCAGCTGCTAGTAAACTTGCTCGTTACTGGAACATTAGTGGACTAGTCCCGCGTTTCCACTGATGGTATCGGCTCTACTCGACTCTACTTGCATTTGTGTGCGTTTCCACTGAGAAAAAGACAGCCGTCCATCGCTTTCACTGCTGTTGGTCTCTGATTTTTAGTTGTAGGAGGCAACAATGCATGAAGTCACGCCAAGTTAATGCCAGAAGAAGAACTTTCTGGGCACTTGAAAACAATGGACTTGACCAAGATGTTTGAGGTGTTATCTCTGCATTCTTTGAACTTCACAGATACCGTCTATAATCACACTTCGGTTGCTATTGCTGCCGCTTGCAACGCACTTTTATGACGCCACCATCTTGCGGATTATGCTACGTTCCATTTACCTCGGAAGTCAGAGCTTGCAGCTGGGTATTACGTCACACCTGAGTTATCAGCGTTCTAGTTACACGGCTTGTATTTCCCACATAACATGAAAAACTAAGACTAACACTTCAACAGCATTTTCAGGTATAGTTGTCGAAAGAAATACTATCCTTACAACCGATTTAATGCAACAAAAACTAATCAGAAGTGCTACATAAACAGAATATCAGAGGAGTGAGGGAACTTGGGGTAAGAGGGAATTCTCCGAGTTTCTGAGTAGGAATTCCAACCTCGGGGGGCGTTCCATTTGAAAAATCAGACTCGACTCGACTCCAAAACAGTTCATGCAGTCCATCTCCATCAGCGTGGGACTCATCTTTCATCTGACGCTAGCGATAGCCGCATCCCCCACCGGGTCACAGCCTCAGAGTTATGGTCGAGTCGAACCTGACAGCAACCTAAGGCAATTAACCTCCGATATCGTACGCTAATTCACCTGTGTAGCTTTGCTTGCAAAAGATGGAGTCTAATGCACAAACACATACATACAAATGCACACAGTGTGAGTACTCAACAATTACTGTACAGATTTAATAAAGATTTATTTAATGTAGATTTCCTGCAAAAACCTCTTGACTCTTGACAGCTTTGCTCTAGGGATGTCTGTTTGGAGTCAAAATCCTCCAACAACATTGCCAATAATGACCCCAAGATGACACCAAATGCTCTCTTCTGGATTACTCATTAGCCCCTTGTAGCCTTTTAGCAGCACTTAAGGTCACGGTAGCTGTGTGCTGTTCGAAACATGACCATGGTATCTTTGAGGTCAGACCGGTCCAACAGGTGTGTGTGTGTATGTGTGTGTGTGTGTGTGCGTGAG
>CAESWR010000189.1:71934-82509 GCA_903171835.1 Mullus surmuletus | reverse complement strand
AGCGTTTCTTCTTCACAAACATACTCAAGTGAAAGTAAAAAGTACTGTGCATTAAAGCTATTCATAGAAGTACAATTTATCCAAAAATGTACTGAAGTAAATGTAACGGAGTAAATGTAACTCGTTACTACCCACTACTGCTTACAGAGTATGACAACACTTAAATATCGCAGATCTACAAGCTTTGATGGGGACGAACAAAAGGTGAAAGATACACAATGTGTTTGCGAGCTCTGATATCCTTCTGAGATGATGTCACTTAGTAACCCCTGGGTTGTCCATCATTTTATTTTTGTCAATATAATGAGTGAAAAGAAAATGAAGTCAACATTCACATTTACTTAGAACTTATTTTGCAAGTTGTGTTTTATATTGTCCAACAGTGTTGTGTTTGTAATTTCTTTTTAATCCTCATTTACATGTTACAAGAGCATTACATTTGCATTTCACTTGGTTTTGGCCAAATGTCCCTAAGTATAGGGGAAGAGGGTTTTGTAAGAGGGAACATTTTGAGAAGAGTAAAGATGTGTCTCTGAGTTACCTGGAGTGAAAAATGTAATCCTAAAATATTTCTCTATTCTGGAGCACAGGTAAAAAAGTTTTTCTCTGAAGCGACAGTAACTTTGTTGGGTTTTAAAAGATGAGTGAATGATTCTCTACCTTTTTACAGTGCATTATGTGATTTTACTCTTAAATGTGACACCGAAGGGGAAGAAACTGCAGTTCATCCGGTGGTTGGATGAAAGCATGAATAACGGCAAAACTGTCACCCTTAAGTCAGTATTGGTTCCCATTGTCAGGATATTTATGGATGCGCCAGTGGAACCAGCCTTGGGTTTAGAGCTTGAACTGGACATCAGCCAAGGTTCTGGTGTGAGATGAACTCCAGGGAAGAGGAGGAGAGGTTATTGCTTTCGAAGAGAAGTTTAACCTGAGAGAGCAAGACAGCTTTTAGGGGTGTTCATGGGAGGTAAGCAGCCTACGTGGGTCATTGTTGTAACTCAGGAAAACACTTCTATAGTTCTGGAGGATACATTCGTTAATGGGTTTTTGGAGGTGAGAACCCTGCGTTCGTTTATTCCGAATGATTTATCTACGTCTCTTCATGCCTGAGAACGGGTCAGAATTAACTCCAATCCTCCTTCTCCTCTGCTGGATGATGAAAAGGGAGGATGACAGACCCTTGGCATCAGTGGGAACAAAAATACCAGGATTTAAATTCCTCACCATCGTAGCTTCCTCTGCACATCACTGCAATAACAACCAGAGACAATAAAAGTCCGGTGATGAATAACAAGAAAACACTGCAGGAGTTTCACTCTTTAGAAAGTTACAAGTCAGAAGAGAAAGACATTATTTCACGGGTGATGATTTCTGCACCTCCAATAACAACTCTGCCTGTTGAATTACAGTTTCAGATACATACAAGAGTCGTGTTGTGTGAGTTTTGGACCAATGTGGCCTGTAAAGGTGAGGGGAGAAACTAAGCAAAGACAAAACTACTACTTTTATAAGTCCATTTTAATTTACAATGCACATTACTCCGGGCTCCTCTGACATATAAAAAAAGCTGAGTGACGAAAGGAAAAAATGCTGCCCAGCAACATTCAGACCAAAAACAGGACAATCTGAAGAAAAACCAGCTCATTTTACAGATATATCACAACAACAAACTTTCCTATTTTCAGAGCAGAAGATTCCACAGTCACCTTTTTGTTAAATTACGTTTTAACATTTTGCAGACACACAGTGCTCCCCGACATGCAAAGGCTTCTCTACAAACATGCTGCTTTTTGGAATAAAACTGTGTGTTGGGGGGAGGAGGGGGGGGGGGTAAGAAGCACGGAACAGTTTATTAAAATCAAAGGGGTGCAGCTCACTAGGTGAACATTCCCAGAACGTTCCACTTAGATTTTAGGTAGTTTAATAATTCAATTCAGATTTACCAGAATTTTTCAATATTCTTTTTTCTTTAAATTATTTACTTTTTAAGTACCTATATTCAGACAAACTACTGAAGCAACTTTCCCCCTTTGTATAACAATGAGAATTGTGCTGCCATTAACATTTGAAAACTGGTTGGATGTGCAGTCGTCCACCAGGCTGTGCAGGTGAAAACTAATGTTACCAGCAGGCATCATGGTTGACTCAGCAGCCACTCCCCAGGCGAACGTGTCGAGATTTGAAGCTCATGGTTTTCTATTTAGAGCTTTGCTTAATGGTCAAATATTGCCCTAAGCACCAAAACAGGTAGGATGCTGTCAAACATTCACCTTAAAGCTGGATGAAAAGGCACCTTTTGATCTTCCTGCAGTTTTAAAACCCATTTCATCAGCTTCAACACCAAAACCAGTTTCCAGGTATTTTCGCCGACATGTCTCACATTGATAAACATCACATGGACAACAAATTCCACTGTTTCACATTTTGGCTGCACATCACTGTCTTATCAATCTCTTAAATGTGATGTCAGACATGCAAGTTAACCTCATGATAGGAAACTGGGGATATGGTTAACAGCTCAGACTACTGAACAAAACCTTTGTAAAGTGTGGCTTGCGATGAGAACGTTTTGGGAATGCTGTTTGGAGCGATCCAGGAGGAGCAGCTCTTTGAACCAGACACACCACAGCATTCTTTGCAGGAACAAATCCAGTGGAAAACACAAAGCCCAAATAATAATACGGTCTGCCGTGCCCCCCATCTGCGGCTAGCTGTCTGGGCGGGGCTGTGGCGAGAGCCTGTCCTGATCTGCACAACCAATTAAGCAGACTGCTAACGACCCAGACTGGTGTTGCAACTGGATTTCAATAAAGCTGTGGCTCACCTGATTAAATCTCAGGAATCTGGATCCGCCCGGCACCACACACACACACACACACACACACACACGCACACATACAGCACATAGGTGCTCAAGCGGTGAAGGTGAGAGGGGCTCCTGCTTATCAAGGCTTTTTAAAAGCTCTTCCATAGACAAGCAGAGTCTCCTTGTCATATTTGTGACCAGCTGGCTTTAAAACTTAACAGATACCAGACAAATGAGTCCATTCGTCATAAACAAGTTGATCATTTGATTCTCAGTTGGTTAGATTTTGGTCGCATTATGATCACAACATGGCGGAGAAGGTCAGCATTTTAAATGATACTACCGTAAGAGTTTTTGGGCCAATTTAGATGCTGACATTTTTTTTTCTCTTCTGCTTCACAAATATGACCGCGCAACCCCATCACCTTGATTTACTCAATTACATCTCAATGTGTGCAACTCAAACATCTTTCTGCTAAATAAAACACCTACCGAAAGGACAATTCTGACATTTTGTATTCCGACATATTAAGATGTTCATCATAAATTGTGAACTGAAAAAAGTGTTCTTATACCATCACAGTTGTTTATCAAAAGTTTTTTTTTCAGTATTTAAACTGATGAACCATATGAATGAATGATGTAGATCTTTTACAAAAAGCCTTAAAAATCAGAATTGTTCTTTAAGTATCGTCATGTAGTGAAAGTACATTTAAAACATGAAAACTCTTTAGGTTTTTTTACTTTTTCAAAAACTCTTATGACAGAAGAAAATACACATCCTTAAAAAAGAGTTGAGGAATTTACATTTGGAATTGGCGGCGGCAACAGCTGCAGCCTTGCGGAGTCTGGATTCGACCGGGTTTAAGCCAAGAAACAAGAAATGTGTTTCCTACAGATGTCTGAAGCTTCAGTGTCTCATCTTAGTGGACAACGCCTCAGTTAGTAGGAGCTCACGATTCTTCTCATTCCTCTCATCAGTACCAAGTCTGCTGAATCAGGGAACACGCTTGTCACAGATCAAAGAATTGATACTGAAACTGTCCACGTGACATTGTGATCTTCTTAAAACTTAATAGGAACGTTTTTTTGTTTTTTTTCTTACAAGCAATCCTCCGCAGGAACGCAGACTCCTCCACCTGGTTCGCTCAGGCATGACTTCTCCACAGATTGACATGAAGAGGGGGGTTGCTGATGGTTCTGGACGTTTGGCAGTTTGGGTGCAGATAAAATGGTTAATGAGGTGAAAATATCAGGGAAAAACTGAAGAAGCAAAAGAAGTGGCACCATGTCTCCAAAGTGAGAAAGTGTCACGAAACCTGCAGCAGGTATATTGTCCTGGCGGCTCCATGCTCCTCACTGCCCGTTGGTGGCGGTGTTGTTGGGAGTAGGGCTGGAGCCGCCACCACCGGCAGGCGGCTGGACGTTGTCGGCCAAGTTGTGGGCGTGCTCCAGGAACAGGTCTTTGAGCACACTCAGTTCTTTGCTTAGCAGTTTGATCTTGGCTTCCAGCCGCTCGTTCTCCTCTTTCAGCTCATTGACGCGCTGCTGCGTGTCCATCGCCTTCTGCTTGCTGCGCATGCGGCTCTTCTTCACTGCCAGGTTGTTACGCTCACGGCGCTGGCGGTACTCGTCGCTGTCTTTGTCTGCTGGGGGCTTCTTCATCTTGCTGGGTGGCGATGCCTTGCCACCTCCTGCTTCAGGGTCAGCTGGGATGAGTTGTGGGACTTGCTGCAGTCCGGCTACTGCTGCCGGCAGGGAGGAAGCAGAGGCGTGGGCCTGGCTCTGGATGACGCTCACGCCGTTGTGGTCAGAGGTGGTTAATTTCGGCTGAGACGGCCGGCTCATTTGGATGTGCTGCCTGCAGGTGATAATCTGTCCAGAGTCTTCCCAGGTGTAGAGATGAAAAAATTAAAATTGGGGAGAAATCCTTCCACTGAATGGAGCCTGTAAAACACAGATGAACAAATTAGGCTTCTAGAATCACTAAACTTGACAGCAGCTGAAGTTGCATCAGCGCTAGAAACTCAATCAACTCAACATGGTGGCAAATTGTTTAGTTTCTGTTTCAAGTTGTCCTATTAATCTCCATCACTTGTCCAAGCGAGGCATCCTTCTTTAATCTAATTGACTCCATATACTGTATCTCTACCTATATAGGGCTGTAATCAGATTTTTTCATGTATAAATGACTGCAATGACATTAAATTTGATGTGATGATTTATTGTGAATTGTGTCTGCATTATAGGAGATGACCAAAAGCCTAAAATGATATTCAATTTAGCCACTACATCTTTGTGGCCACTTTTTTTGAATAATTCAAAATAAAGGTAACTGACATATTTACACAATAGAAATAGTGGGCACTGCTGTTAATCTACCCTTTTCATCAGCATTGCATTGTCAGATTAATTTACATTTATTCCAATAGATAAAAAATATGTAAACTATATTTTCTCCTCTCATTTATAATCACCAAATGTCAGGGTCTTCCCCCGTCTTCTTCCTATGTTGGCGACCAATATCTCCTAACAGAACAATGTTGTCTTTGTTGTATTGCTAAACAAAACAACAAAATCTCAAGAGGCTGTTGGTGTTTGATGTTTAATTAAGATAATGTCATATTAGATCTATGATGAACTTAAAGACTAAACATCCCTCTCCAGCTTCCTGTGTTTCTTTTTCACATCTAAATCATCATATACTGTCTCTGATAACCTTAATCCGTCAATCACACGGTTATTCCTCTCCATGCCACATCCAGCCTGCTCAGCAGTGGGCCTCTGACACCATAATTGCTCGGATTATGATTCTGTATGGCCAATTAGCAGCGCCGCCCTGATTGGTCGGCGCGTTGCCATGCAGCCACTCAGCTGTGCGCAGAGAAAAGCGCTCCGGGTGAAAACGAGCAGAGCTCCGACTATTGCCTGCTGTTGCATCATCACCGACTCTCTTTGTGCCGAAAGAGGGGAACTCCGGAGTCATGCGGGGCTAAGCAGAAATCTCAGTTTCAGGTGACTCCAAAACGGCTTCAACAAATAAAAAAATAACACGACAGGACCGATGAATCCACACCGCCCGCTTCAAATCGGCGGACGTTCGATTTCCGGGCACTTTTTTTACAACTTTTTCTCCCCCGCGAGCCCAACGACGAACCAATCACCGCCTCGCGACCCGACTATGAGCGTCCCCGTTCCTTTAACGTCTGTTTTAATCGGTTACACTCGACTGTAAGGACGGACGAGCCTGCATTTTCACTTTTTTTTCCCCCCCCACACACAGTCGCTGCCCCGTTTAGCCGGGCAGTTAGCCAGCTAGTTAGCATGTCGTGCTAGCGAGCCCTAAACCTGCCCGTTCGAACCTAGCAATGGCGTTGAAACAGAGCTTACCTTCACGGGGCGGCGTGGGGGTCGACCATCCGTCAAAGTGGATAAAGTTACGATAGAAAGTTGTAGTTTAATTCCGTCTATCTGTGCTCTCTGTGAGTGTTTTTGTTTGGAACATGGAGGGGAGAGGATTGCGAAATCTCTTTTACCATGTACGGCAATGTCCGAGGTTGGCCAATCAAGTGTGAGTACGACGCAGGGAAAAGAGCAGTGGGCCAATCGGCGATGAGCATGCGGCAGAGTGATGCAATACACGGGGAGATTGACGTGTGAGTCGACCAATCGAGAAGCGCTGTTTTCTGTCACTTTTGTTTATGTAATGTGAGGTTGGTTAAATGAGTTCAAACATGCATGACTTCATTTCTCGATGACGATTCCAACCACATCGAAACTAATAATAAAACATACGAGCCGTACTTGTTCTACAACAATTAAAAATAACCTAAGTTCACCTACACGGGGGCTCCTCTTATACGAAATCCCTCTAAAACGATGCACGTTCTCACGTAAGGAGAACTGTGCCCGAACAGTACATATGGGTGGATTTCAATGTCTACATTTTTCAAGTCTACATAATTATTCATTTATTTATTTTTTGAAAATTGATTTTAATTCAAACGTGTCGATTCATGCATAACAGCAGTCTACGCACAGACGCTCTTTGACATTCAAAAGAATCAATAGTGAAACAGCAGTAGGTAAAGTCACTTAAATAATGATGTGCTGCTATGCTGTTCCACCTCCTATTATGATAACAGATCTCATGCATTAGAACGGAAATGAGTTATATTACACAATTACATGGATCGACAATGGAGTTGAATTTTTGTGTCCGACTTAAGTTCAATTTTGTTATGAACATTGAGATTATTTCTCATGAGAAGAATTGTGAGGCAAATACATTAACATGTTCCAATTCGGGCATCTGCTGACCCAAGAGAGAGAGAGAGAGAGAGAGAGAGAGAGAGAGAGAGAGATCCCCACCTGGATGGGACTGGATGAGCTCACTGAATACAAACACAGCACTTTGCCCCTCTCACCCCATGTCAGCCATTGCAGGTCAAATCTACAAATTGACTGTACAATGATCTCCATCTACTAAACTCAAATGATCATCGTGTTCACTACTGTGCTGTCATGGCACCATTCATAACACACCACTGCTGTCTTTGCTTCTGAGTCACCTGGGGATCCACACAATGCCTGTTGTGATATTCACTGACTCATGCTTATCCGCAAACAAATCCCTTCTTTATTTTTCACCTGTGTTACTAGATGCAAACCACATTTTCTGTCTACAACACACATTCTGCATGCCATGTTCTGTGGAAATTTCCCCAAATCATCATAGCATGCTGTAGCCAAACACTAGGACAATCTTAAAAGAAAAAAACTGGAACATTCTCACTGCTTTATGCAGCTGTTCTCAGACACTTAAACATCCTGTTTCCATATCTGTTTTACTCTTGGCTTAAATATGCTCTTACTGTTGTTGCATGTTTTCTTGGGATTTGTAATTGCCAGTAGGACTCTGTTCTTTGCGTGTGTTAGATTTCAATTTTCAACTTACATTCTTTTAATTTTATCAATACTGTAGGTGTAATTGACATGTCTGGACTGGTGCTGCTGTCTCGACCCAACCCTCTTCCCTCAAGCAGCACCGCCTCCAGCTTTTCTATGGAAATATTAATTTGTTCTCAAGTAATTGCTTGGTTGAAAGGTATTAATAACAATGTTTCTATTAGCCCATGATACATGTGACCTGAGATTAAGCAAGTTAGTTATTGTGTTGTCATTCAGCAAACTAGTTAGGGGATATAAATAGTGAACTGCTAGAAGCAAACATTTATTAATTCATATTGTGATCCAAACACAACAAACTGTTGTAAAATCTTTTTCTAAATAAGAAGTCTAAGAGTTGAAATACCCTAAACCTACATTACCAGACTTGGTAAGTATACTATCAGTAATAATCTTTAAGGTTAATGTCTGAGATGTTGATGTCATCATGAACGATAACAACCATGATAATGATAGATAACAACCAGTTGGTGAATGCACATAAATTAAGATTGTCCTATTCTGTATATTCTGCTAGCAAATTTCACACATTGATCTATCAGATATAGACAGTGGCAGTCATGAAGAGAGTCCCTGAGCACATGAAACCAGATGATGTGCCGCTGGTCCTTGGTTTTTGTTATTATAATGCAACAGCAGGTTATGACCAGCAGTTGTCTGAAACAGCTATAGACCGAAAACACTATTTACCTTAAACAGCATTCTAATCTTTTGTTCATGAGAAAGATGTGTTTGTTTCACTGACTGTATACGGCAAGAGTTTAATTGACTAATTTGATTGCCACGGCTAAACGAATATGGCTTGATCATTGGTCTTATTAGTGGCAGTCAGTCATCATTCTATTCAATTGTATGCAGTGGTATTTTGGATTGCATGCTTTAGTTCTGCCCTTAGAGTTGCGAAGGTCTGTCGCTGATTGTGATACCATAAGTCTTTAGCAGGTCTGAATTTCCAGGCTAAGGTTATTCATGACATCAATAGTCTTTTGAGATATTTCAAGTATCAAGTAAGCACCAGAGAGAAAACCAGACAATTACTGGAATTGATTCTCACCAATATTTTAGGTAAATTTCACATCTCTTCATCAGATACTTACTGTATTAATCCAGATGGTTTTGTCTTGATGTCCCGCTGCATTGCATTGATCAAAATCACAATTAATCACCAAGGGGCTCATATTTTACTTGTGGTTTGTTTGTCTATTTGACTGTTTGGATGATTCAAAAACTATTTAATAATATTTTCATAAACCTGCCAGGAGGATATGGTATGATCCAAGGAGGAAGTTAGGAAATCGAAATAATCAGTGACTCTCACAAATGAGAGAGACCAATGTTTCTCTTAACCCATGTTATGGATCTATGAATCAGAACTATGAAATATCTTGTGGGAGTGGATGGAACTTGAATTATGTCCTGGTATAGGCATCTCTTTTCTACGTGATTATTTATCACTCTACAAAAACACGAAAAACTGAGACTGAACCGAAGCTGAATGTAATATCAATACTGCTGGATATTTGATCAACCAGTGTGGTCAAAGGACAGCATGTCTGACACACCCAGTCTGAGTCACACGGCGCACAGTCCTGAAGTGATCCAATGAAGTCTACTGGAGTAGTGAGCAATGCTCTATGCTATCACTCAACATCCTTGTGGACTCTGACATTTGATGAGGGTTCCCAAACCTTGACCGTCCACTGGAGCTTCATCCTACCTACAGGCAATGGTGCACTGGAACTTCATTCATTTCCCATAAAACCAAAGAAACTTCAGCCTCTCCACTCCCGAGTGTGTCTTATGATTGATCTGAACCTCATAGTCCATTAAACCGTTGAAACAGTTAAAAGGCATACCATTAATTCAAACCATGAAACCCAAGACTGATCTGACCCTGATAATCCCTGTAAACCCAGACAAACCTAAGGACCTCATTTCTTTTCCCCTCCAGGGTACATAAGCATTGCAGGAAGAAAATACAGATATAACCGCTGTGGCAGTAGAAGAAACAGAAATGTAAAAGTTAATGCAAGTACATTTTTCATCAGCATTTAATGACAAATTACACGCTTTCTATGTATTTCTGACTATCGGCCTCCTTTAGAACACTGAATATAATTCAGTCTGCGGAAAAACACACCGTCACAAGGCAAAACAGCAGACAGGAAACTCAAGTCACCGTGGCCATGTGAGGAAGCTCAGCCCTCCGATGCCTCACCAGGAAACACACTTGTCAGCCACACTGTGATCGAACAGCATCGGAGCCGCGGGCGGCCGACAGAGGGCGCTAAAGCCCAGCTTCTGCAGCTCCTCCGATCATCCCGAATGACCTCGCAGCCCTGACGTGAACTCCCCCAATGCCGTGTCATCCCCGCAGGACCCCCCTCCCCCCCCACCTGCCCCCCCCCCCCCCTCAGCCACCCACCGCGGCCTCTCTCTGCTGCTCTGAGGTCAGATCAGACGAGACCACGCAAATACAATCAGCACGTGACTGCAGGTGGCACTGACACACGCCCTCGTCTGCACCTGAACGCAACTTTAAAAACCTAAAGATCAGCTTCGTAAGCCTATTATTGTTGCTGTTTGCTTTTCGAAAACAAGTCTACAAACGGGGGTGGGGGGGTGTTGTGCGTACTTATTTATTTTCTTTCTTATCCAGATGTTTTTTGCTCCCGCCGCGCAAATCCACGCGTGTTTGCTCCGCGCCCAGCTGTCAGTGCCATCTACTATTGGCTCTTGGAGAGATGCGGTGCCAGCAAACGGTAAGGAGAGGACCAAACCCCGATGTAGATGATAGA